>OY986048.1:26463836-26931467 GCA_963920205.1 Stenodema calcarata
TTGAGGATTTTGAGTACATCGTTGGAAAGGTGAGATTTCAAACACGTATTTCCCATAGAAACCCCAATGAAAGAAAAATTACTAAAAGATACACAACTGATTAAAAAAAAATTCAAATTTTCGGAAATTCTCAAAATTTGCACATTGGTCTCGTTTTGAACGCATTAAACCCGGTCAAAAAATGTTGACACATCAAGGAGATGGGAAATTATTGTTGTGTTTATTGATATCGGGCCTACGAAAATCCACATACTTCTATGCAGAAGAAGAAACATTTCTTGTACAATACGTACACGAATTTTTTGATGCTATTGAGTGCCGTCGCACTGATGGTGTAACCACGAAACAGAAGCTGGAATGACGTGTCAGGGAATTGAAATGATTTTTAATTTATCTGGCGAATTCGCCACTCGCACTGCAACTTCGCTCCGCGAAAAGAATAAAAACTTGATAAAATGACTGAGGATGGACCTGGCGGAACGAAAATCCGATGGAAGTCCTCCATGACGGAAATAATTGAAAGCGAAAGAAATACAATCGAGCACTACGCCTTATCACGAACGCGGAACGGTATGGATGAAATTCGGTCATTCATCGAGACTTGGACGTCCCTGAGGTGAAAGAAGTGATAACGACCACATTTCAACGACATTATGGGACCATCTCGTTTCATCCCAACCGAGCATTTGATGGATTCGTAGATCAGTTATCACGCCAGCAAAATGGAAGAAGACTGAATAGAAAAACTCTGCGAATTCTTGACACAACGGTTTATTATCTTCTTTGTGCAGATCACCCTTCTGTATAAATCATGAAATGATAGATGAAACGTTTATGATGATGATGAATTAATTACAAAAAGATTCTAGGGTTTCTATTTCCACCCACCTACTTCGGCAATAATTTAATTATAATTCATTCATTTTGAACTCCTTCCCCTTGACCTAGGGTTATGAAAAGTTTCAAGGATCATTGATACACCAAATTTTGTAATTTTAGCTAATTGCTATTTAGTAACTGTTTAAAGTGCCGCAGAATAGTTCAAACATGAACTGGAATTTTTCGCGAGAATTGCATTTTTAAAGTTTGAAAATTCATTTTGAACTCCTTCCCATTGACCTAGGAGTTGGACAAGTTTCATGGATCATTGCAGGGTTGGTTCGAACCATTGAACCGAATTTCGTACTTGAGTAATTGGGCCACGGACGGGGGACGGACGGATTTTCTTAATTCGTTTTTTGGAATCTACGTATCTTGATACGTAAACCCTCAAATTTTGAAGGGCGGTAATTTTTTTTCTTGGGTGATTCCAAAGGTTTATTATTGAAAATAATAAACCAAAATCTCGCAGAGCTATTTCATATACTGGGGTATGGATGGGTTCAATGAATGATTTGGTAGATCATTACACGTTACAGATGCAGTGAAGTAACACAATACTCCGTGGGAAGATTATTCATGGAAGATAAGTGTACAAGCTACCTTTCAGTGTTATCGGCTGGGAAAAACATTTGTTAGCTTCACCTTGTTGTCCCCCCCCCCCCGCCGTTTCAGAATTGGATTTTCCCATCCAGAACGTCCTAAACCACTGCTGGTAGGTAGTAATGGTATTGTCACTGTAAATGAAAACCCTTCAATCATGAAACCTAAAGAATCGGTGTCACTACTTGAGGAAATGAGTCTGTAACTGGGTATAACAGTTAATCGGATTGGGATTTAACTTCAATCGGCCAAAGAATGTTAATGTTAGGCTCGGTTCCTCGCCCACGAGGGAGTGAATCAGACAAGTAAACGGACAACAGAGGTATTGCTTTGGTCGCTAAGCCCCGGAGGGATTAAGTCGAAAGGAAAACCCTTCTTTCGGCTCTCAAGGGGCCCTCACCTGCCCCACCGCCATATTCCTTCGTGATAAATTACGGGATGCTCCAGTCCGCCTCCTGACCGAACAACCTACATTTTTCAAGGTGGAGCTTTTCAACTGCAGTCGCTCAATGTAGACCGGTGACAATTTCCTTTGGGGCCAACAAGATGTTGATCTATAACCTGGTAAAGACGATACAGGGCTGTATCTTATAGGGAGTGAACTGACTTTTTCTTGTATAATATGCTTATAATATGCGTTTCTCAATTACTATCAGCATCACCCCCGGCTGAACATAAAATTTCTCGTCAGAGGGAAAAGTGCCTTGTACGGCGGAAGGAGAGTTTAAAAAAGAAAGAGAAAAACAAAAAAATGTTTTGGATTCAACGTATCCAATTTACTTGCCGGAAATTCTTACCACCAAAGCCTCGGGAATACTACGCAAGTGCTTGGCATTGAAAGGAGAAGGCAATAAGGATCATGAAGTGCTCTATCCGCGTCCAAACATGTCCGTAAAATCCTACGCTCTCTTTATGAAATAAACAACGGAAGAGGCGGGTGAAGAATGAATTTTTCCCCTTTTAAAGCATGACGGGTGTCGTTTAGCAGTCAGCTTACTTATTCCATGTTACTACAACGACTAAGTAGAGTAAAATAGTTCAATACTAGCATTTGCAGAACTTCTGAGTAAAGTGGTTTTTAAAAATCAATTTGTTATGGCCTTGTACTGATGGTAGATTCATGTGGTACCCCAGATAAACGTGAATTAAATAATCATTTCAATCATAGAGAGTAGTTACGGATTAATGATTCGAGTTGTACCTCATATGCGCGACCTGACCTCAGGATAATTGACTCGTACGGGATATGATTGTGGCTGTGGGTGATTGTGTTGAAATGACAAGGTTAGCTACCTATGTAAAAGAGTAACGGAACGGAAAACATGGGAAGTTGTTGGTAGCGACGTAGCTGTTCCAGGGATATCACTTCAAATAAAAGTACCCTCTCATCCCATGAACATTGAAGAGAACCGTCGTTGATTAGGTTGAACCACAACAAAACAAGCATTCATGAGCGCCCCGGACTACGAAACGGTTGTGGCGGTAGCCCCTCAGTCTATCGAGTAGGTAAATAGGGCCCGCAAGGCTATCTCTCCGTATCGATAGGCTAGTGGGGTCGCACATCGATTGGTGTATAAATAGTGATGGGTTTTCCTACCTATCTCCGGAAACAAAGTTTAATCCCGGGGAGTCGATCGTAGTCCAGAGTTTTCTTTCTCTCTTCGCCCCCACGGCCTGGTTCCGTGCATATAAACTTCGAAGCTACTCCCTTCAATGCCTACTCCTGTCGAAGAGGGCCAAGGTATCAAGTGAACTGAAGTTCTTAACAGTTAGAAATACGATCGCATCACCCACGCCTAGCGACACATCTACCCTAGTTGTTCCGAATTTTATTAAACTATGTTCAGCAAATTTTATTAAACCATATAATCTCACAGGGGCTATGGCGGTTTGCAATTAGGTGGTGTCTAAGAATTTCATCTGAATCAGATTTCATCAGAGAACCCACTGGAACTTTAGCTTGCATACCTTAAATTTCTTGCCATACGCATTCCAGGAAGCGCTAGGCTCCTGTGGAGTGAGTCCACAATTATGATCCTCACATACACGTTCTGGAGCGAGCGAATTATGATAGTGCCTTCCTTCAACATTTGTGGCATATAAAGCCCTCTAGCTTTTCAGGAATATTGTACCAAAAACACGCGCACTATCACGTTTTATTGAGATTTCAAGGGAGCCGTCTATACCGGGTGTTTGGTGAAAGATGTCAGAAAATTGGGGAGGTGTTTCTAGACCTCAAACCCAACAAAAAAAGGTATATGAACCCATGTCCGATTCTCAACCATACTGACCTTATTTCAAATTTTGTGTTTTTCTCAGTGAAACTCGTGTTTTATGTGGATTATCGCAGTAAAATCATCATATATGATGTATCTCCAGAATTATCTCGATATATCTCCAGAACCATTTGAGTTTCAAAAAAACTGAAAAAAAAAAAAAAAAAAACACTGGAAAGCTCATAAAATTTCCTTTCAGAAACATCACTTTTCGAATTCGATCGATAATTAGTAGTTGCTTTTATAATGCTTTAATAACCGCTCACAATTTAAAATGTCGATAAATTTGATTTTTTGGAAAAATTCAAATTGCTCTTAAGATTTCAAATTTTGACCTACATGATTACTTATTCTTTGAAAAACTTCGTCTTTCAATGAGCTTTTCAACGGTGTGTACAAATTTCTTTGTAACTACGTAATGTTTTGAGAAAAACGTGATATTTTTTAGCCAAATCGAGGGTTTTGCACGAAAAATGATATCTTCAGGACTTGGAGGTAAGAGGTGTATCTGCTCGGCGTTCCAATATTATTTACACTGAATGGAATGGAGACACTCCCGAGCCTCTCCGTCTGAATTAAAACAGAATTAGAAGGTGCTGCAATGGAATGAGGCAGCAACGTCAAGAGATTCGAGACGCTACCTCCTCTGTGTTGCTACGAGCCCCCCTGTGTCGTCAATAAGGCGGTTATCACTTTGAGAAACTTCTGTGAAAATATACGCAATCATTTCGAAGCATAATTCTATGCCTATTTTCCTTATTTCCCTTAGGTCGATTTGGTACCAGGTAGTGGAACTCCCGACCTGCCAACAGATCGTGAGTACAGTTTTAATTCTGATGGAGAGGCTTAGGAGTGTCTCTATTCGATTCAGCGTAAATAATATTGGAAGCCGAGCAGATACACCCCCTACCACCAAGTCCTGAAGATATCTTTTTTCGTGCAAAACCCTCGATTTTGCTAAAAAATAACACGTTTTTCCGCATTAGAACGCCGTTTTCTCAAAACATTACGTAGTTGCAAATAAATTTGAACAAACCGTCGAAAAGATCATTGAAAGACGAAGTTTGTAAATGAACAAGTAATCATGTAGGTCAAAATTTGAAATCTTGAGAGCAATTTGAATTTTTCAAAAAAAAAAAATTAAATTTATCGAAATTTTAAATTGTGAACGGTTATAAAAACATTGGAAAAGGAACTACAAACTATCGATCGAATTTGAAAAGAGATGTTTCTTAAAGAAAATTTAATGAGCTTTCCAGTGGTTTTTTTTTCAGTTTTTTTGAAACTCGAATGGTTCTGGAGATATGATGATTTTACTGCGACAATTCACAAGAAACACGCGTTTCACTGAGAAAAACACAAAATTTGAGATAAGGTCAGTATGGTTGAGAATCGGACATGGGTTCATATAGCTTTTTTTGTTGGGTTTGAGGTCTAGAAACACCTCCCCAATTTTCTGACATCTTTCACCAAACACCCTGTATAGGCGAACACATTTCAAGCGACGGATTCACTATACCTAGTACCCTCCCTCAAGTTGTGCGACCTCAATTTAAGCGAATAACGTTAAAGAGCAACTATCAAAACATAACACGAGACTTATTTTGCATAAACATTCTGATACTAAGCCATATTCTATTTAGATTTCTATTGAATGGTGAAAATGAGCTACTCGCTAGTTCATCTTCAGTTAGCAACAACTGTAAAAGTTCCAGTTATGCAGCATGATCGTATGCGCGAACTTTCCAAGCAGTAGGTATTAGTACGAATAAGTAAAAAAGGAGTAGTTTTACGCAAAGTAAAATGGGGGGGGGGAAGGGGGGTAAAAATGTTACGTAACAAATTTGAACTTTTTATCTCTGTTCTATCGAGAGTTATCGTCCGGAATGACACATACATAAATATATAAACATAAATATATGTACATATAGGGTTACGTTTCAAGATACGTAGATTAAAAAAAAAATGGAATATTATTCTACTTTTAGAGACCACCCGATTTTGGTAGGTAGGTATACAATGTTTTCGGAAATTCGAGTTTTAAACATTTTGGACCAAGAACAATAGCTTCCTTCTCTTGAAATATTTGCTAAAAACCCGCATAATACTAATTCAGAGCGTCTCATTTTAGGCTGACGAAGGGTTAAACACAACTCCAACATTTAAATATAATCAATCTCAATATTTGAGATTGATTATATTTAAATGTTTGGAGTTGTACCATATACTAGGAATTATTCCTATTATATGGTACAAATAAACCGCACAATGTTCATAGATAAAAGTCGTTTTTTCCGCTCAATATCGATCACGGTTTTTTTTTTGTTCAATTTCATGGCATTCATGGATTATTCAGAGTGGATAATATGTCCCAATTCCATTCTCCTTTTTACACTATATCATAAACAAAAAGGTTGATATAGGGTTGATATGAATTGATGTAGGGTTCATACAAAGCCCTGGAATTTAAAAAACCTCGGCGCTGCAACCCTCAGCAGGAGGGATACCTCTTAACTTATGACCTTTTTCTATTGTTTTTTGATTAAGAAAGGTGCATATATGTTTTCAACATTTTCAGAGGGGGTATCTAAAGAAAAATTCATTTTCAGGAACAGGTTCAACCAACTCCATTCCAACCAAAACCCGGTGTCCAAAGGAATATTCGGAACGAATATTCAACCTTTCGTTGATTAGAATATTATTCAAAACGCCTAGAAGTATGGTTACCATGTAATACGGTAGTATATAACTGTATACGTTACGTTATTACCAATTACATTGATTAAAAAATTCATTTTCATATGCTGTCCTCCGGATTTTCTTCTATCGTACTTACAGATTGATAGGTATGTAATTACGAAATTTACGAACTTGGGACAGGAATGTACGTGGAATGTTTACTGAATCGGTGACTGTCGTTTTGTAAATAGCACATTCCCGGATTTTCGGCAGTGCTGATTCCCTTTAGCACTTCCGCTGGAGGAGGATATTGAGCAAGAGTTTCAAAATAAAACGGGTGCAATCAAACCCATACGTGACCGGTGGCACCTTGGGAATGGGAAACCTGTCTGGAGGTTATGCAGGGTCACTTTAAACTCACAACAAATAACGGCGGCACCTGCGGCCCAGCCACCTCACTATTCGGCCATGCACCCACCAATTCGTTTGGAGAAAACACATGGGGCTCGATGGGATTCGATTTCAAGGATTATGACTGAGGAGTTTCAAACTCGATAGAAACAATGGAACAGACTCAAAATTCTTGGTTCTCAGTACCGTAGCTCCTAGGACAAGTGAGTGCACAAACTCCTAGTTTTCATATTCAAGTGAATCATGCCTCCTGCATGCTATACAACATTGTTGCATACATTATAGTGCCAAGCACAGAATTGTTACTAATAAAAAAAATAAAAGACTCAAAATTTGCTCCATACCTCCATATGACTATGGTAATACTGCATCCTGGTGAATGGTTATTCAAGGAAAGAAAGAATACAAACTAATTCCAAAGATGAAACAGTCTGATGAGTCTGACACTTCATTTTAAACATTTCTAAACGCTGAAAACGATGGTGAAGTCTTCTGAAGATGAAGAAACGTGGTTGACACTTGAGATGTTCTCCATGGTTCATCTGCTCTAATCTGATAACGATATGAGATGTCGCCTTCCTGATTTCATCATCGTGTTCAGCGTTGAAAATTCTATAAACTGAGGCGTTACTCGGCAATAGAAGGACACAAAATTGGTTATAAAACCAGTAAAATGGAAACATAAAACCAGTTATTTCTTCAAACATTTCCTCATATGGCCATGCTACATTACTGTGGATTTTTATTTATTAGAGCTTTGCGATTTGTTACAACCAGGCTGTCGCATGATTCGCTCTGATGTTGACGACTTTTGATCTTTTGAGCTCTCTTTCAGGTCGAATGGGTGGTCGTACAAAGCGGCGTGCAAAAAACTATACGGTACACTAAACACGGTACAAAAACTACCTATACCGTTTCGGTTTCTTTTCTTCAAAATTTTCAAATTCGTTTTGAATCCCTTCCCATTGACCTGAGGTTATGAAAAGTTTCAAGGAGCATAGCGGGTGTGGTCGAAAGTTGTAAACCAAATTTCGTAATTTTAGCACAACGCTAATTGGGCAAAGTGGCGCAGACTTGTTCCAACTTGAACTGCGATGGTGAAATTTTTGACAATCAAAAAATGTTTTTTCAGAGGTTTCGACTGCCAGCACACTGCTGAGGTCTCAACCTCAGGGATATTGTATCGCTTATAGGGATTGAAACAGGTGGTTAAACGATTGGCAGTAAACTATTATGTAGTAATTCGAGGCACAGTGTTATCGGAGGCAGAGGATTTCCACGAAATTCCTCCACGACGATCAAAGCTACACGTTGGTTACCATTTGTAGGGCTAATAAAAAACGTGTTTTTGTACCATGTGAACCTACCTCAACGATACGAAGGAGAATGCCAAAGTGTTGATCTCTATGTATACAAACACCTATTTAATTCCCTCGTTTTTCTACGGTTAGCATTCAATACATCTTTTTCTACTTGCGTTCTCAACTTGTTATTGAACTTGCCGCTCCCTTTGTTTCAATGCTTCTCAGAGCACAACGTAATGTAATTGAGAAGGAGGAGATAACGAATTCTTCACAGTTTACCTTGGGGAGAACATGAAACGCAAGTGGAGAAAAACTCGGGCTTCAGAGTGAAACGGAAAAGGGGTGAAAGAAGAACAAAAAAATTAGGGCAGGAAGAGGAAGGCCTGGTATCGGCACTACTCCCATTATCTTGTGAATTAATGACAGCTTCTTGCGTTCTCTTCTTTATTCGATCTGGAAAAATCGGGAACTACCTTTTTTTTCTGAGTTATTATTATTACACTCAAACTTCCAAGTTTCGAAATAGGGCGAGTTTTTACACTACTTAAGGCTAGGAAAAAGGTAAAGGTGGAACGATAATAGCGTGAAAGAAGTTCATGATGTCATGGGCCCCATAAACTGAGCATGTTTCAGCCCAACTATATAGATGAACAGGACTTTTTACGTTGTCAGAATTCATTTCATTTCAATTATTCTTTCATTCGAAATTAGGCTCAAAGATGACAGTACCTCTACAACACTTTTGCATAACTTTAGACTCGCGTAGTTTAAATAAAATCGAAACCCATAGTTATGAAGACTCTGCAGGCATATGCTAGGTAGTAGGTCTTCAAAATTCATATTCAACTAATTAGTAAGCTTAGTTTTCTCAAAGCAGAAATTAAATAAATAAAATTTGCAGTCATGCAGAATGGCTAGATTTTCGAAGAAATAACTAGTTTTATGTAAAATGTATTATAACAAATTTTGTCTCGATTTTTCGCCATGTACTTATCACGTCAGTTTATAGATTTTTCAATGCTGAACATGGTGGTGAAGTCAAAATTGCGATACCTCATTCCGTTCAGCAGAACAGCTGAAGTAACAACCACGTTTCTTTGCCTTCAAAGTGCTCCAGTTTTAGAACGGAATGAGATATTGCAATTGCTACTTCACCGTAGTGATCTTAGTGTGCCTCTTCGGACCGGAGATTGAATTTCTTTTAATAATTATTCCGAGGTGTTATTTTGGTTTATTATCTTCGATAATGAACCATTGGAATCGCCCAAAGAAAAAATTTTTTTAACCCCCCCTCAAAATTTGTTGGTTTACGTTTCAAGACACGTAGATTCAGAAAATCGAATAAAAAAAAATCCGTCCGTCCGCCGTACACCGTACGCCGTACGCCGTCCCCCGTACGCCGTCCGCGCCACTTTGCCCAGTTAGCGTTGAGCTAAAATTACGAAATTTGGTTTCTGGGTTTGGACCAGCCCCACAATGATCCTCGAAACTTTTCATAACCCTAGGTCAAGGGGAAGGGGTTCAAAACGAAATTTAAAATTTCGACAATGTCATATCTCCAAATATTTAACTGAACCGTGTAATTTTTAGTTCACTTTTGAATGACCCAAAAAATTACGAATCTTTTAAGACCAATTGGATTTTTGTGCGACCAGCCGTTCGTTCACAGTGACCGCGCTAGGAAAAACACTAAACTTTCGCGTCGAAAACGGCCGGTATGTGACCCAACCCCCAGAATAAAACTACCTTTTTTCATCTTCCCGGTAAACTACAGTCTAGAAATTTTAACCTGAGTCGGGGATAGACCACATTGCAATATTTACTCGGTTTCTCATCTGTAAAATTGTTTAAATAATACCTTTTTGTAATAATACAAATTAAATTTTGATGATGAGCTAGATACTTGAAATTTTAAATATAGGTCAGAAATGGATGACATTTCAATATTCACTCGGTTTGTATGACATGGTATGAGTATGGTATGGTATATTATTGTATGTATGATTTGGTATAATACAGTTTGGTATGATAGGAAAGAAATTCGTATGGTATGGTATGAGTATGGTGAGAATATGGTATGGTGCCGATTTGCAATACAGTCTGGTAAAGACAGATGGGTGATCTGCACAAGGAAGATAATAAACCGTTGTGTCAAGAATTTGCAGAGTTTTTATTTATTAGAGCGTTGCGATTTGTTGCTACCAGCAGGATTTATATAGCACTGAATAAAACATTGTACATTGTACGGTCAATTCTGCGATACTTCTAGTGGGTAAATCAAAGTTCATAGGGCTCCAAATTTAAATATAAGATTAATATATAATTATATTAGGATCCTAATATGCACGGAGTTGGAGTTGAACGACAAATCAGACAAGGCGCAACGGCTGCTATAGTTGGTAAGGTTATTCACACAAGTCTTGCGGAATTGTATCATCTGGGCGCTCAATCACAGATTGCGTTTCACTTCTATCCCTCACTACGTAAACATCTACTTTTTAATATTGTAAATAAACTACCGTGAAATATATGTTTACATCAGATTTCAGTGGGATTTTGATGACTTCGTGGTAAGTGGCGTAGGTGCGTGACTTCTGCATTTTCTTTGTGAACATTTGAAGGACAATGGAAAGACCACCATTGGTAGCATTATTTGTCAGGGATACATAAACCTATTCGGTGGGTACCTATTAGATCACAAATTCAATCAGCAATTTTATTTGTGTATCGGTGAGAAAGTAGGGTGACAAATACCTTTGATTGGGTCGATGACAAATTGATACACATCGAAAACCGCAACCCTACACCAACTCAAATATGTTCCAATATTCAGTCTACTATCGATTTCAACTACTCCCAGTTTCTGATCCCATAGCCAATAACAAACACACCATTGGGGAGCCACATTTCCTCTATGCACTCTTTATTCTCCCATTTTTTCCCTCCCAGTAACATACGAGCCACTGGGACCAATATACCAGTGCTGCCCTCTGGGCCCGATATCAGAGTGCACCTGAGTGTGTGAAATAGGTCGACACTCGCATTCAAACGAAGGTATAATTTAGACATTCAACAAAAGATGTCAATGTGGTCCAAAATCAATGAACGCAATCAGATATGATTGACTCGTGAATGCAGAAAATGGTCATCGAATTAAAAAACGTCACACCGAACTAACAAATGACATTCGATATCGTCTGCATTGTACTTTACTACTAGTAAACCCGTGGCAGTGTTTCATTCTTACAGGTTGGAGGTAATATTTTGAGCTTAATAGGGTAGGTTATTCCAGACGCCAATTTATCAATATCTGTGTATTACCAAATAATTCTACGTACAAGAAGGTTGCTCGTATCAGTTCTATCAATTAAATTATAGTCACTGATCGAACCCGTAAGTAGACGCTCGACCGCTGAATTGTGAAATAAAACTACTTTTTGGATCAAATGCCGACTCAAATGAAAATAGTGTGTCGTTTTTTGAGTTGGATATAAGTAGCAGTAGTTACAAGTACATAATATGTATTGAATATTATTGAATATAATATGTATTGAATGTTATTGAATATAATATGTATTGAATATTATTCAATATTTGATTTGAATATTTGAGTTCAAGCAAGATGGAAAGCTCGAGGAAGAAAAATGAGCTGAATTTAAGATGCAGGAAAATTAAATGGCTGACAAGGAGCTTCGAGCTATCAATCCAACATTAATTGAAATACATTTTTCCGTCATAGATGACTTCACAAGACCATGAGTATACCACATATGAATACTATACTATAATTTAGGAATTTAGACGAACTGGAAACGAAAAACCCGAGTAGAAATTTCAAGTTTGGACTCGTATGTGATCATGAGGCTTCCGCTCCATTCATAAACATATAAACAATTCTTATTCGTTCCCCCTTTCAATAATGTAAGGGACTGAGGAAGGAAAAATGAAGGTTTACAATAGGAGACAGGAACCACCAAGATATTGTTTACACACCCACAAAATCAGAGGTTTTGTTATCCTTTATTGTTTATTGCACCCCAAATCTACTCGTAGTTCTGGATTTTGAAATACCCGTAGCATAATTTTGCATTATAAAATGTGCACACAGCAAACAATATGAAGTTTAATAGCACCCATAACGTTTACTATTATCATGAACTTCAAAATTCCTAATCAAAACCGAACAATTCAGCAAGTATTTCGTTCCCCAAAATCTGATACCGAATCTATTTTTAAAGCTACTATTCGCTTGATTTGAGAAACTATGATGGAGAGGGGAAAGTTTAATGATAGAGTCTTTTCATTATAAAGTTTCGGGACATTGTTTTATCCTCAAGTCAATCCTTGAACGCCTCAATGAACAGATGGACGTAGCTTTTTCTCGAGACGATCCTTAAAAAAGTCGTTTTTTGTGATTCATTAACCTTTTGCGGTCATAGTGCATGTGTCACATGCAGCCTGACTGGAGCTAACCTGATCGTCAGCCATTGCGGGTGTTAAAGGCTCTCCGGTCGTACTGCATGTGTCACATGCACTTGTTGTCCTTTTGATCTGGTCATAGTGCATGTGTCACATGCAGCTTCAATATTTTCTTCTTGTTTCTTTCTACTCATCCAATAATTATTTATTGGCCATTTTTCCCCAACTAGAGTACCTAAGCAACTAATAACTTCAAAAATTGGCGTGGTGAAAAATTTGTTTGAGGCTTCTCCAGCGTTGAAAGTTATAGGTGACTCTCGTGGTAACCAGATGGGAAGCTCGAATTTCGGGCTTGTTGTCACTGCCCCAGCCGTCAAAGGAAATCAAACTGTTTGAAATTTTGACAGCGTACACCTAGGATGTCTAGGATTGTTGAAACAAACAAACAGAGTTGATCGGACCATTATAACCCGTAAAAAGAGTAAATTTTCAGACTAGTTTGAACTGCTTCACTGTTTCACCTCATTTTATTTATTAAATTAGAATTATTTACGAAGGAATTTTCGAACTTTCAGTGTTTTGATCAGGCACAGTCACTCCTCTAGAATCGAAATCAGACGTAAAAACGCATAAAAGTTTGCTTAATTTGAACCACGAACAATTTTTCTGAGATGATATCAAAATTCTGAGATTCCTCAAAACACTGTGACGACCAGGCTAACTTATCATGGCAAACAGCGAGGCGACCAGAGTTCATCATGGCTGCCTGCATGTGACGCATGCAATACGACCGCTACGCCTATTTCACCTCACCCACCATACGACTGCAAAAGGTTAAATGATTTCGGAGTTCCGTAATTTGAACTCGCTATTTCATTATTCTCGATTGACTGCAGTTGTAGGGGAAGGGACAATACGAAATGTCGTGAGAGTTACAGCAACACCTACATTTCTTTGATTTTTTTGATTGCACGCAATGTTTTGATATTAACCATCTGCACCTTCCAACACGTTTCCAATTGAAGAAAAATATAAATAAATTAAACTTCCATGATTATGTACCTGGGACTTCTATTATCTTGTGGAATTTTGAAATGATCTGCATCTAACGTTGGTGATTGTACTACCAGTATTTGCTATTTTCATGCTTTGAATTCTCCGCCACAATATTCAAGCCGACCTAAACATATCCATTTATGTACGTCTGTCCTATCGTGAACGTTAAACAGGAACCCGACACGACGTTGAACGTGGAACCCATTAAATATTTCAGATTATTTTCATTTTTACAGATTATGTTCCACATCAAACCCTGTTGATGATCATTTTACCAACAATATCAAAAATCCATCCAAAATGCTAATCAAATTCTCCTCTTCAATCGTAACAGAACCTCCTTAATAACATTTGAAACCGCGTCCAAAATCTTCTGGCTAAAAGCCATATTCCAGGAACAAGCTCATACCTGTTATATGCAGCTTCTCATTCATTAATTGTGATTTATTGTGATCATTCGGGATCAATTAGTTGTCTTGATTTTCTCCAAGTTACACCAAGTTACCTTGCAGTTTCATTCCAAAGTATGAAATCATACTTAAGATAATCTTATCGCCTATGCTCTTATCAGTTCATAATTTTTAATTGGTTGTATAGTCTATTTTCGCAGAACTTTGTTAAATTCCGAATAAGTAGACATCAATGCGATCGTCTATCCCTTCAATCAAACTTCAACAAAAAAGGTACTGACTTTATTTACTTACGGAGTTATTCAGAAAACGACTGTGCTGATCCACCATGACTGTCGCAAAAATTATGAAAAACAGTCCAGTTACGCGAACAAGGTTCGCTCGCTTGTTTACTTCGTGTCTGTATTCAAAACTATGATACAGTATGCATAGAAGTGAATTGAGTATCTAAGAGAGACGGCTATAGTTTTCAATCAAATCGGTAATAAAGCTTTCACGGGCAGCCAACGCCGGAATATTGAAGTAGTATGTTAGGAAAACAACGCTTTCCAAAGGAATGGCATTCGGCGTGCAAATGGCCCCACCAGCGAGAAACTATGCGATGTTTCTGAAATCCATACATTACGACAGGAGGGGCTTTGTCTGCTCGCACAACGCTCACAGCTCCGACTTGGTTTGGTTATTAGTTGCACAGTGAGCAACCTCCCTGCCCGTCCGCTCATACCGAGCTGGGCCTGATTGAGTAGAAAGGGCTTTCCAGGCTCTTTCCCTTCCATCCATTTATCAAAGGGCAGCTTATGAAAACCTTACATCAAAATCACATTCACCTCCATCATTTCTTCTCCCAATGGCCCCATTTTAAAAGCTCTACCCTCGCGACTGATCAACACTTTTGATACGTTCACACCAATTTACATGAATTATACGGCGGTATTGGCACTACGGAGATCCGCTGGTCAAACCAACTTTGAGGTAGAATGGCGCCCTCTTTGCGAAACTGTAATTCCATCTCCTAAATTTGGTCAAGACTGTCAAAACCATATTAGCATGTAGGCAGTAACGCGCATACTGTCTCAATATTCCACTTCATTCCATCAACTTATGGGCAGTTCAACCTCAGAGGCTGTCTAGTCAATTTTCTAGCTGAATTTCAGGCTGATCTAATAATAATTCATTTATATGTATAAATCAATACGGGTCGATTCCAATGGTTTGTTTTAGAAAACGATAGATAAAACAATCAGCGTTTATTAAGTTAGAACGAAGATTCCAAATAACGTTTGTGCGATTCCGGGTTTATTTCAGATGTTATTGATGTGCAGAGATTGATATTTCCTGTTTCTTTCTTATTGAATAGTGACTTGGCCGCAGCACGTATCGATATAAGTACAACCTTTGGATTCTTTTGAAGAACTTCAAATTGTCATCGTTGTATGAATCTTCCTACACCACATTGATCCTGAACTCTTAGGAAATAAGTTCCTCTTGAATAATACATTAAAGTACGGAGCCAGATGATAACGTCGACCGATGAACGATGTTTTTAGCGTTGGTGAATTGGAGAGCAACTAGTGTCGAAAGACCTCATCAGAGTTCACAATTGAGCTGTGAGATTGTTTCAACAAGTTCTGACAATACAGATGAATAAACATCATCGGAAGCCATGGTACGAGAAGAATAAATTTAAATTACAAAGTCCTTTTTATAATCAAACCATGGGCACCTCGTTACGTTGACTTATATCTGCATTTGAATGACTCGATTTAGGTGTGCGATGTGGATGTGGGGGGGGGGGGGGGTGAATCTGATAGCAGAACAGACACATTCAACAGACAGACAACATTAACCGTATTCTACACATCTCATTAGCAATAATTATAACACCAATACCAAAAGAAGTGACGTCATTAAAATCGTTTGCGAAAGGCTTTGCCTATCGGCCATACATATATATATCCGTATATATGCCCCTTGAGGAGAACAAAGTGAGGAATTTCTGTAATAGATCCATTCAGATCAATGTGTGCCAGACACCTCGAAGTGTGTAATTTTGTGACCTCGCTGATCACGGTAAATTGATGCCTTAGTAGTATTCAATTAACTTCAATCGATTGAGATGTCTGGTGGCTTCTAGGCTATTGGAACTACCTCTAACTGCAAAAATTTGAGTAAACTGAATGAGTAAACTTTCCCTATCAGGAGGAGCTTTGTCATGTTTTGTGGTAATCACGAAAACCCTGCTTAAGAGAAACGACACATGATTTCTATGTTGAAATCCGGTATTTAGTCCCTTTATCAGAGGAAACAAATAAAATGTACCAGTATGTTAATAACTGAGAAACATAATAAAAAATTATGCCATCAAATGATCACAGACAAACATCAACATTCGACAGGGAAATGGTAATAGATGGAAGAGAACATGGACAAGATGTACAGCAGGGCGAGTAAGAACTGAAGAAGAAAAACTAGTAAAGGGATATTGAAAAATGGACGTGAAACGATAGCGATCAGGACCACCCAAAGAACAATGGCGTTGCAGCTCGCGGCGAAGAACTAAAGGGACCACAAAACTCCTTTTGAAGAGAAACTTAGCTCAAACGAGATCTTCCGGCGCTACTGATTTTTTTTTCTCTCCTAATTTGTAATATTAGTTAGTCCCTGATCACAGAAGGTGGGCGAGCTCAGCCTAGAAACCCTGTTTTCTATGGGTAAACTTTTATAGATAACGAACATGCCAAGCAAATAATGTGACTCCTTCTCACTTTTTCAAGTTTAATGAAATATGAGAATTTAATGATGAATTATTATCGAGCAACAATGATTTTTTCACGATAGAGGAGGATAGAGACTGAGGTCGGGGTTACTTGGGGTTCTAAATTCAGATCGCCTTATAAACATATTTAGGTCGGAGATTGGTGTACGAAATTATATAATATTAGTGGTTGATAGTTCTGCCGTGCTAAGATAAAGTCCCCTATCGACCATTTTGTTGTTTTTGGAGTTGGGCACATGACTGCGTAGATCTCGACGTGGCGCGTCTTTTCTGCCAAGGTAGAATTTCCTATCTCCATTGGAAAAGTTCGAAAAAAGACTTTATCTTATCTCCAGTTTGATGATCTGGGCCCCCTTCCTCACTTAACTGCATTTTTCTCGACATGAAAAAAATGGAGATAGGTGGTTTTAACTTACGGCGGCAGAGTTGTATTCCGCTACTTTGCGTATACATGAACCCCATCTCAAATTTCAACTAAGCATGGGATATAGGCAGCTATGGGGTATGGAGAATTTACGTAAGGCCCCTCAATTTGGCGTATCTGCAGCTTAGTAATATTTGGGATTAGCAACGAGTGGAAAATAACCAGATGAAACTGGATTCCATACGGTAAGTATATTGGCAACAAGTATGAACAAAAAACAATTTAATTGTTTTCACTTTGTAAAATACCAGACGAGTTTGGAACAAAAACCATGTTGGGGTTGATACAAAATCAGGCGAAATTATTAATACTAGATAGTAGTCAATCACAAGGGACCTACGAATACCGTTGGAGGGATCCGATCTCTGTGCGTCAACATAATATTGTTTTACAAGAACACGAATCGTCTGATGTTGAACCACTGGCACTTCATAAAGTACAAATAGATGTGGAGCCAGAAACGGATGGAAACTTCAGATAATACTTGAATAGTATGACGATTGCTGGGACCGTCAGGAAAGATACAAGCCGTTTACTCGGAATAATAAAATCATATTATATACGCTGCATTACCCATGGGAATGTCAGTCATGCGTACTCAGCTTTGACACTTCCAATGACAGAGTCTCGCAACTTTTGACAGTTTGAATAGTGGTTTTCCTATTGTAGGGAAATGATTATTCGTTTAGAACTCTTCAAACGTTGAATGGACCCGACGAAAATAAATTTCCGACAAGTTGGAATAACGGTCACTCCACACCACGCGGCCGGCCTCAGTTGATTGTTTTTCATTTAGGTTGGGTATTTTCAATTATGATATTTTCATCTCATCGTTTGTTAGCGGAACGGTCCTCCAGGTGATAATGTTCATTTATAAAAGGATCACGGGTAAAGCTCGTTCATATTCAATTTACAAGTATAAATTAGTGATTTGGCGGTATTCCAGGATACGCTTGTAAATATTATTTTAATTTTGTTTCAATATTGGGCTCACTGCTCTTTCTCAATTCAACGTCAATTCAAAGCTTGCCAAAATTCGATTCAGGACCAAACAGTTCCAAAATATGATTCTCATTGATGTAACAACCAAGTACTTGACCCCATATTTATTTCCAAACGGGAACAAATGACCGCAATTCGTGTTTTTTGTATGAGAAAAACTACTGTTTGGTGAAGAGAAAATTATGTTCCGCATGTAAGAGGGGGAAGAGGTACAATGATAATTAGACGTAATAGGTATCATGGTTTCTTAGGGATGTGTACGTGAGGACCGGAGTTTATAAACATGTAATTCAAGCAGATGGCTTGTCATCGTTCATTGATTCCAGTCCGGTCGAGTTACAGCCTATCATCTCGTTCCACTCTATTAGCCATCGATGATATCTTGATTCGCCCCACTCACGTGCTCAACCGATTTGGCCGTAGATTGTAGTGGATGCGGGCCCACACATTGATCCTGAATGGAGCAGAACCTATATGACCGCAGTTCACTTGTTTTGATTAGCCCTATGCAATCGAATTCACGGCTACGGCTTTTCGAGAGGGGAAATGGGTTCAGAGCCACTCAGCATCGAAAATATTAGTAGTTTGGATGAAGTGGTTCTGTATCGAATGGTGAAAATGCGTTGTTCAGAAATCATTCAAACAGACATTTTCCACCGAAAATTAGAGTGCTGCATATTATTGCTCGACTTATTATTTTCAGAGCTCAGCTCAACTAATTATATTTCAATGATGCTTCAGAATTGCAAACCTATCCAAATACTAGCAGGTTTCTTCCGATCCATTTTTAATTGTTAACGCAAATATATTTCCCCCTCCCCATGATACACTTTCCGTTCCTCTCTTTCCATTTTCTCCTTCTGTGAAAATATTTATCCATTATATCACCGAATATAATATGTATATTATATAGGTATATCTATTGAAATTTTGGATTTTGGCTATTTTTTCATCAATAACTACTGTCTTGAAAATCGGATTTTATATCAGGGAGATGGCAAATTTAACGCTCTTTCCAACGGTATTTTCAATTTTCATTTTACATATCAATTTAAGGGAGTTAGGTCCGTTTTACAGAGACAAGGTCGAGAAGACGAAAAAAATCTTAAAATTAAAAAAAGTCGGATTTTTAGTTGAGTAAGACAAAAACTCTACGAGGCATTTTTTGTAGCAAATTACCTGTAAAATCGATTCCCTGAGTTTGTTACATAGTTGCACTAGACACCCTGTATAATTGGTTACACGACTTATAAACGTGAAAATGTTGAATCGACAGCTAGAATTTCCTGTTCATAGCTGTGAAATGTGATTCAGCGGGTGTAGCTGTTATTGGAAATTTTCGAATAAATTGACGGAAGTATGACGATAACTCTATAAATTGTCGCAAGGGTGCATTGAAGCTGATGGGGGAACTGTCTTATTCAGTTTTCTCAGGACCTAAGTTTGAACTTGACGAGTTGAACGGAAAAACCAAATGCAACCAAACCATACAGACCCATACTACTATACATACAGTAACCTAAATACATCGAAATCATGATCCTGACGGTTCAAGGCTTCAATAATAGTGGAAGCCACTATGAGACAGTAGTCATCCATGAAAACTCGACATAATCATGCGCCATCGGTCCAAATGCTTTCATTATCGTATGCTGATAAACGTTGGGCCTAGTCCTTACGCCGAAAGGCATTACCAGATATTCATACTCATACATTCACTAGCCGTATCTAAAGTAGTGTAGAATTTTGCTCCAGCTAATCTGGCAATCATATTTACCTAATCAACCAAAAAATTTTATAGTTCCTCATGACATTTTGCATTTAATCAATTTCTTGAGAGGATGTAGCTGCTTGTGGGGTATTGTGCAATTACGATATTTAACCATCAAAGACAATACATAAAAAAGAACTGTGTTCTTATCCCTCAAGAGGGTTTAAGTAGGGAATCACACCACAATGTGGTGAGAATAATCGGGGTAGGAAATAGAAAGCACTTTCCCGCAAATAGGACTGGACATCGTCAACAACCTTAATCGACGTTCGCTTAAAGGAAAAAAAACTTCCACTACATGTGCAGCTAATCGAATCTGGTGGATCCACTAATAGCCAGGGAAAAGGGCTCAAGTGGGTAAGCTCCCTATAGGGCTGGAACCTATAGAAGAAGCTCACTTCATGGTCGGTCGGTGGATGGACGAGTAGCGGGGGGAGAGTGCGATCGTTGTTGAGTTCTAGTGCATCTCTAATAGAGATTGGCAGAATGACACGGGACCCAATGCTTTCTTTTCAGCCGCCACGGGAAACTGGGTTGCGTCTGCTTCGCGAAGGGAGCACCGTTCGGAGTTTGTCTTCGTAGCCAGCAATGACGAAACACATGTCTTATGAGCATTTGAATAGAGTTTGAGATGCCTGTCAGTTAAACCGACCCTTAATATTACAGGAACATACTTTTGCGATTCTCCTAGAATTCAGATAGCCAAATGTTGTTATTAAGAGTATGATATACTCTTATATTATATATTATATAATGAGCGCCAAAATGTCAGACAATACATGACCCTAACAGCAAGATCGAATATACAAGATGTTTTTGATTTTCCCCATCGCAGTGTACGGAGCCAGTCCACTTCCACCAGCATAACTGATAGACCAGTCAGTCTCATATACATGTAGCTGTTCCTGTCTGTCCCGTTCGTCAGTTGCCTGGTTCCAAGTCAGCCTATTACGATTCTCTACAGCATATTTACCTACTACCCTCGGATGGGAAAGTGGGGTGTATAGTAGCATCGAAGTACATAGTTTCCAACTTAACTTTCTTATCTTAAGACGAAGATCAGTCATTATTACATACCTATAAATGATATCCTTCAAAAATGAACTTGTTCGGGTAATTCAATACGTTAGACATAATATGATTATACATACCTATTTATAAGTATAGCGAGAAAGAGCAATTTCAGCGGCCTTATCAGGTAAAATAAACCGCTCTTAAAATAATCGAGCGTGGTTAGTACTTGGAGAATGACTGTAGTGACACGTGTCCAAGTATGATCCACTAGGTTATTGGGTGGAACCCACTACAGTTAGAGGAGGCGAGGCAATTAGTAGCCAAGAGCGTAATGATCAGAACAAACAGGACAATGGTAGTGTCAATGGCAATCGGACGTTGACCCCACGTAAGAGATTGCAATGATATCGTTACCTTGGAAGACTAGGAATCCAATGGGTGGAGAAGAATGAGGATAAGAATCGGTCAGAGAATTTTGGAGTTAGATAGTTGGATACGAACTGAATCACTCGCGACGGAATCGTGAACGTTAACGAAAACAAGAGCATTTGAAGAAATCGTCCATTTCCACTGAAATATGAGTACACTGGGATTAAACCATATGAGTTTTAGTGATTAAACCATCGTCAGTAACAAAACAATACCATTGCATTGTACTGCACTATGCTATACTGGTACTGTACAATAGCAGTATGGCATAGTGGTATAACAGTGTAATCATATTTCAAATAATCTTCTTTTCGTCAGATAGTTGGGTATAATATCCCATAGCAGTAGCCCACCAGGTTCGTGTGACATTTGAACTTGGTGTGGAAGGAAACAAAGAATTCGTGATTAACTTGTGCGGCAATTCACATTTTATGGTGTAAGGAGGAGGTTTATTATAAAAAATACTGTCTGTAAACGGCTTCACGACCAATGTATTCGAGGAATGCAAAATGCCGGCCCATCTAAATAAAAATTGATACAAATTAACTGTAGAAAAAGGCTTGTCCCGTCGGCACCGTCATACATGTTGTGTCAGTTGTAAAAAGTGCATGTTTATAAATAAGAGAACGTATTCTGGTGGACTGCAATGTGAACTACGGACCACAAATTCAGTTTGTGAAATGAAATGATTTGCGTAGATATTCTATCCCCCCAAAAAACACTCCGTGTAAAAATCACCCCTCGCAAATATCATTCTACAGAGGCCGGAAAAGTAATGATATCCACTTTTCCCGCCCGCACTTTTCCTCATTAAGGAGCTATGTATAATGAAAAGCTTAACCACTTTACAAGCACCGTACCCCTTTCGAAATCTCCCCTTGGCGCTATTGCAAGACGTTTTTATTACTTCCACAAGCAACTAATACTTTGTGGAGGTGGTTAGGGGAAGGAGGATCAGGTTTGTAGTGAAAGTAATAAAAATATTACAAATACAAACTTTTTATACAAGTATTAGTTGCTTTGGAAGTAATAAAAACGTAAAAAAAAATTGTGAAGTGGTTAAGCTTTTCATTATACATAGCTCCTTAATGAGGAAAAGGGCGGGCGGGAAAAGTGGATATCATTACTTTTTCCAGCTTCTGTAGAATGATATTTGCGAGGCGGGGTGATTTTTACACGGAGTGTTTTTTGGGGGGATATCACATCTTTTTGTGGTTGAAGTGGGTCATGTTATAAAGAAGGTCTATGCAAAATTTCAAGTCAATCGGCGAAGGTGGAGAGGCTGTAGCCTTGACCGACTGAAAAAAGTAGAAAAATATGGTAATTGGTTTTTGAAATTATATAACTCGGTTCCCTTTAGACCTAGCGACTTGAAACTTTCAGGGCTTTCTATTATCTACACCAAGAAGATCCATACCAAATTCCAAGTTGATCGGTCAACTAGGGGCCGAGATATGGCCAAAATTAGCCTAAATTAACCTAAATTTCAGTTTTGTTCCTCATTTTTTTGGGTCGAGATAATGGGTTATTTCGTTCAAATGGCACTGAGCCTTGCTATAAAGAAGGTATGTAAAAAATGCAAGTCAATTGGACAGAATTTGCTTAAAGTTTCTGTTTTTTTGTTTCTAAAACTTTTTGGGTTGAGATAATGGGTTAAATCTTTTATAAGGCTCTGTCTCAAGGTCAAATGAAGCTCTGTGCAAAATTTCAAGTCAATCGGTGAACGTGGAGAGGCTCCAGCCTTGCCTGTATGAACAAGGAGAAGGAGAAGGAGAAGGAGAAGAAGAACAAGCTAAGGCCGAAAAACCGGGTTTTTGAAGTTATGTAACTCGGCTCCCTTTAGACCTAGCGACTTGAAACTTTCAGGGCTTTCTAATATCCACTCCAAGAAGACCCATACTAAGTTTCAAGTTGATCGGTCAAATAGGAGCCGAGATATGGATACCTCGAAAACGCGTTTCGTGACGTCCGGTAAACATACACTTGGTACCGTTCGTTTTCTCAACTTCTTTGCTTGGCGGGGCGGAACGCTACCGCGTTCCTAAATAACTTATTCTGTTGTAGGGTTTCTTTTACACGGTGCATTTGAACGCCCGGATACCGCCAAGTTCGTAAGCAATCATATTGACATGTTCACAAGTATGGAACGATTGATAGGGGAGCCCAATGGAGCCATTGATCATTTAGTAGGTAGGTGAAGTGAGGACGAGTTGGCTTGCTATACTAACGAAGTTACTCCGCTGTACGAGACAAGCAGGAATGAACTGTTCACCATTTATCTGATGAAACTATGTGGTAAAATATAGAATTTAACTTAGGTGGGGAGGTATGGGGTTTGAATCTTAAACGTAGCTCTCAAATATCGATTGCTCTCTCGTCAAATCCCTCTTTTAGGTTGATCCAGGGTAGTAGTTGAGATGTTTAGACTATAATGATGTAATCACAGAACAATTGAGAAAACTCCTAGGTGTATAATATACAATCGTCAAGGTGCAGTTCAAGTCCAATTGCAGTCCACCAGTAATACGTAATACAAATAAAATATTATTTTGTTTTTAATGAAAAAGAAAAGTTAATAACATTCAAGTCGGCGAAGCGGGTACATTCATAGTACCAATAACTTGATAGCATAAACAGACCCTATCAATCCTATCAATCTCGCATTATTTTCTGTACCACATTGCTTCAGTCTTTCCATACTAGGCCTGAAATTGGGCTCAAGGGCTCTTAGATGATGCAATTAAAAGAAGAGGTTTCCATCATCAAACCTGAAATTGTTACGTGAAAAAATGTTTCCATCCAATTCCATGCAACTCCTCTTCAACTCACGAATCAATTCCCTAGTAATTTTGTTTTTCAACAAAATTACACGAAGTACAACAAGAGAACTGGCCAACTTGACCGTTTTAGGTGCCCAACTACCGGGCTTGAACATAATGAGAACCTACTGCCGATCGTACCGCTTCCTGTCCTCCAAAATTACCCAAAATTTCTTTACATTGCTTCATCGATATTATGAAGTCATTTTCCACGGTCGTTGTAACTTTGAGTACAATAGTTATGAGTAAGTGGGTCCTTGGCTTCCAGTCAACGTACTATTACCTCTAGAATCGCTCGTCAGGGTCATTAGAATCCCAGTTCAAGTTCTCAGTTGAATTGCAAATAAGTTATACTCATAGTTTTATAACTAATAGTTACGCTGGCAGATTTCTACTAATTTGAAGAATATGGTGATTATATTTAGTAATATCCCACAGTAAAACTGACCGATGAAATTGCCCAATACTAGAGGTTTTTTGGCGGGCCAGTTTTTACAACGGAGTTGTTTTTGGGGGGATTTTATTTACTTCAGCCTGAATATTGTGAAAAATTACTTTGATTCTTCTTGTTGAAAAAAATAATATAAATTATCGATACATTTTTTTTTTTTTAGTATTTTGTGTTGCCTCCCCTTGCTCGGATCACCGCCTGCATTCTTCTTGGCATGCTGCTGATTAAATTGGAAATCTTTTCCTGACCGACTTGTCCCATTCTGCTACCACCGCGGTTCTGAGGCGTTGGAGGTCCAAAGGAGGGTTTGGACGCCTTCGGATGCACCTCCCCAGCTCGTCCCATAGATTTTCAATAGGATTGAGGACGGGGCTGCGGGCTCTTCGAGGTAGTCAGTAACCACATGTGCAACATGGGGCCGCACGTTATCTTGCATAAAAATGAAATTTTCACCAATGCTTGGGGCGAATGGGACTACATACTCTTCCAGTATATCAGAAATGTACCTTAGTGCAGTTCGGTTCCCTCTTGGAAAAACATGGAGGTCGGTTTTTGCCTCTGAACTGATGCCACCCCAAACCATTACAGACCCACCCCCATAAGGCACCCTTTCAGAAATATTGCACTGTATCCACACTAACATCAACATTTCGGGCAATTCGAAGTCGCTGAGTGGTTTCTACAGCCGTCTGAAAGTGATTTCGCAGGACTTGCATCGTAATTAATCGGTCGTCTGCGGGCACTGTCGCTCTCGGTCGGTCCTGGTCTCCTGCTGAAGCTTTGAACTGCCCTACGAACCATAGTTTCCGGTAGCCCTAAAGTTCTAGCCACATAATGTTGACTTCTCTCATCTTCTACCAACCCGACTGGGCGACTGTTTCGGTGGTTAAAACCATTCCTCAGAACCAAACAAGCACAGAACAATCGAAAAACACAAGGTGAAAGAAAAAAAACGCTATGTGATCATAGCGTGAACGACACCTGAACAAACGACTAGGGATAAACTGAGGGGAGAAGAGCAAATGCAAGCTAAAAGATAAACTGGGGCAAATGTCCGCATATTCTAATGGACCTTGAGGTAATCATACTGTGTTATTGTTATGAAAGACTGCACTAACCATGTCGAAGCAATAATTTGTTCAAAACAAACGTTGGACGTGTATTTCTACAAAAATCCGAGGTACGCCGGAGTTTTTGCTGTCTAGTTTAGATTCAAATCATGTTCTTTCATTCACACCACTGATTATTTTTCAAACTATGCCTAAGGCTTGGGCGCTGCATATAGTAGGGGTGTTAGATAGTTGATAGTTAAGACTATCGATAGTCTCGATACTATCGAACACCAACTATCGATAGTATCGATAGTCTATCGACGTTGTTTTTGAGATTACCTTTGCTCGGTGTATAATTACGTATTATCCACCTACCTAGTATGTTTTAGGGCTTACTCAGCAAGCCTTGCTGTGGGCAAAAATGGTAAAATTTACTATTTAATTTCCCCTCACGTACATCTTTATCAAAATAATCCCATACATCAGATTCGGGAGGCATAATAAAAGAAAAATTCGTCTAATATTGAATAAAAGGAGAAAGGAATAGGCGTAGTTGCTAGTGAGTGGGGAGATGAATTCAACGAAAGTCAATCCCAGGAATTACAAAATCCCAGCAGCTATTTCTTTTAAGTTTTTTAATATGGAGGGGGAATCATAGAAGTCATGTGTGTGTGTTGAGCAAACAGCTTCGAGAAGGAGCAACAAAAGAGCTGATCAGGGTATTAGGAACCACCTGACTCAGTTTGACAAATATTGAAAATAGAACAATAAAAGGAAAAAACCCAATTCAACGAAATTCAATCACATGAAGAGCCTTCAGGTTATCTTTTTCTAGTCCTTACTAAGAACAAAAACTTCTTACAAACCTCTTCTTAGAATGAGGGGTGTGCTAGGTAGTGGTAAGTGATAGTAGGTAGTACCTGTTCCCTTTCCGTGTCGAGAAATTCCAAAGTTGAAATTTCAAAAACTATCGAACAAAACTATCGATAGAAAAACAAAACAATTCCGTCCCTCTCCTAGATGGTCCCTACCCGCTCCCTCTCCACTGTGTCTTGGCTTGACTTGCTTCACGTGTCTCGTTATTCGCTGTATCTGGGTGATTCTCAGTTTGAGGGACAATCGAAGGTTTGGAATTTCAAATTTTATTTTGCTCACCTAAAATTCTGCATTTTTTAAGTATATCTTTAGGAGTCATTCTAAAGGTACTGTGATGAGCCATCACGCATAAATTTCATTTCTGTCCTCAAAAATGAATTTTTAAAATTTCGTAGACCACGACAATGAGAAGTGCCCATGACAATGAGTTTTCCTTCCCTAATGACGGTAGAATAGTACGTAAGGGTGAAGATATTATTAACACAATGGCAACAATATCAATAAAATGTTTTTGTATTAAAATAACGAACACAAATATAAATGTTTACAAAATACCAAACTTGAACACCAGTACCCTACACTTTGAAAAAATATTTCAATTATTATCAGTCAAACTTATCATAATTAAATCTCAGTCTCACTCGTAGAAGTAGGTAACAAACTTTTGAAGTTGTAAGTACAGAAACTAGACAATAGGAAACTTAGAACAAAATATTCACTAACAAATTCTAGAAGGAAATTCCTACATGTAAGTAGGTACCACAGAAAAATTGTGAGTTTTGAATCCTCTCCAATAAGTTTCTGATTTGATTAAAATTAATTATCACATTTTTTCTCAAATATTGAAGATATTTAGCTTCGTCAATCACCACGAGTCGAGGAAAAATAGAACGCGGAGCGTTTATTTTACAGAGAATCATTCTGCAGGTAATCTGTTGAGGGAGAGGTGGGTTAGGCCAGAAAAATTTATTCTTGCCGTTGTTGTTCATGCAGTTGATCGTCACACTTGCATGATTCAATTCACGATAAGGAGTTGGTGCAATGCCATCTTCACCAATTAATTATTGATGATGTCGTGGAATCAGGGGATTCATCTCTTAATTTTTTTTTTAGATATTTCTTTCGGTCGTAAAACTTTTTGCTGCTTGCTCTCCACTTCTTCCTTTGTTGCCTCTTCTCCCTGTTTGACATTTCCTTTATCATCTTCAGTTTCTCTGACCTCTCATCCCTCTCATACCTAGCTTTCCTCTTCATCTGATCCTCTGCTCTCAGCTCTGGTGCACTTCTTCTCTTCTCTTCCTTTCCGCTTCTCTTTTCTTCTTCAGCCGTTCTGCATCCGTCATTTTTGTCCGACCCATTTTTTTCTGTAATGAAAGAGACAGTATTACTTCATTTTTCCTTTTAAAAACCAATGTAGCAGTATGTTAGGTACTAATTATTTACAGAACGTTGAACCGTAAACCTGGGGAGCTTAGGAATCAATAGGGAAATTTCTTTCCACATTATCATTCCCTATTCCAACTTTTATATAGAGAAAATTCATTAGGGAAAGTGCAGAAAGCAATTTAATACCGAGTTACTTCAAATTCTAAGCATTTTTCTCATTGGTATGGTCTTTCCTCATTGTCGTGGCATTTAAAGTGGCCACTACAATGAGATACCAAAATCGCCATGACAATGAGAAATTGACTTCAACCTTCGGCAGTTTGGAGCCTAATCAACCCTTTTTGAAACTTGATCATGCATTACGTTAGGTTCTTGAATCTCTACCCCAACATGTGGAAAACAAATTAATAATCAGTTCATCAGGCATTGATTCTCAAACCCATAACAATGAGACCTATGAAGGATACACACCTGTTTGTTCCACGTTTCTCCTCGATGGATGAGCGCCGACTGAACAAGACGGCGAAGGCACAGCGTATCCTTCAAGGGCAGGGTTGCCATAACAGAAAAAACTTTGAATTGACCAAAAATTCCCTCTTTTGAGTGAAATTCGATGTTATCAATCTCAGCCATGACAATGAGACAACAAGTTAGGGACAAACTTTGCGATCTCAATTCATGAAGATAATCTCAAGAGTAGTCCCGTCTATAAGCACTGTACTATCCAACAACTAATTCTGAAAAATAAAAATGCAACTTTTTCCGGCTAAGCAATCATCAAGGAAGGTGGAGGTTCGAATAACGTTCGAATGTTGACCTGGGGACAGGCCACGACAATGAGATTTGAGGTATATATGTATAAATTAAAGGCATTTGAAATGACGAAAAACGACTAGATATTATTGGGATAAGTAGGCCAGGTAACCACACTGATATCGCAAAAAGAAAAATTTGGAAAAGTTGGACTGCCACTTTTTAATCAACGAAGGACAGCGATTGTCCCGTAAACTGAGAACCAACCATCTCGTAACATATGATATCTTTCACCCATATTTTGACCTTCTAAAAAATCTCCACCCCTGTAAACGTCGAGACTTTTACCATAACTGCAATTTTCCCGGTCTACGCGTGAGGACGATGGCAGAGAAGTGCAAACCTGGGAAACGACGAAGAAGCTCTCTTCGACCCTTTTGCTTTGCCTATGCTTGTATTTTCTTACAAGGTTGTCTTTCCTTGCTTCTTTTGTCATGTTCTAGAAAAGCGTCAGGGTATGTTAATAAAGTAGCAGTTAATGAAAGAAACAGATAAAGTCCACTATTTCCAGATAAAGAAACAGATAAAGTCACTATCCACTAAGTACCGCGCACTAGTCTTATTATTACCTCGAATAAATATTAAAATATACCTAAGTAGGTTCTAAGTGGGTAGCTCACCTTCACTTTAATACTGATATCTATTGTAATCTGAATACCCTAGTTAATGATAAATTACAAATTGAAAGCTCACGACAGGGGTTAAATTCAGCGCCAATGAACCTATGAATACTGTGAGTATATGGACGAAGGTGTCGGAGCTGGCTAGAGCGTCCGCTCATTATATCCCAGTTTGGGGTAAATGATCGCAGAAGCCTCTGGTTCACGTCACCATCAGATATCGACACAAACCTTGAAAAAGCTTGCATGTGCTTACGTGGCCGGCATTTATCGCCTTCACCTCAGATTACAGAATGATGTGAAGCCCAAATGGGGACAAGGGTCCAATCATGAATAAAGCTCGGTTGATTAGGCGTGGAACTGGGCAAAAGCGCTCAGAGATTATACAATATATACAAGAGGTGTGTCTTCTTACACCTCACTCTTACATGAACCACCGCCGTACGTGTATCCACGTAATCAGCGAGAAATATTCCAGTCAACATGGGTCATGGTCTGATACTCAAAATTATAGACTGGATCAGCCTTATATTTATTAATCAAATCCTAATTGGTGAGATGGGATAATCCAAGTCCCGCAAACTAATCAACGGGACTTGTTTTTGGCATGAATATTCAAGTACTTCAGAGTCTGACCAAATTTAGGCTGAGTCGTCTTTCATTTCAGGTAACTATATTGAGGATGGTGCAACTTACAATCATGAATGGGTTTGGCGAAGGTGGTTTGATAGGGACGGAGGATGTAGGGACAGTAGAGAGCAAAAAATGAAAGTACTCGTGCTGTACAATCGTCATATTACCATCACCACGGGTAGAATATCTAGACACGTCTATTTGTATATGTATTCTCACTCCACAAGGTTTTCAATGTTGATCCATTTTAAGACTATTATTTCATTGAAACCGTGAACGAAGTTTGAACCATAGAAATTAAAATTTGATGAATCTGGGGGTTTCATCCCAAATGAATTGCTCTATGTGTGTCAAAATTGACTTTGTCACCTTATCTCGTCTCGTTCCAATTAAAGTCGACTTTTCCCTCTTTTTTCTTTCTATAGTGCACAGAACTGTGATCTAGGCGAAAGGCAATCTGTGCAGAAGATATTAAACCGTTGCGGAAAAATATGCAGCGTTTTTCATGGTGTTTTTACGATATTGCTAGGTTTTTTGAGTTATAGCAATTCAACATGTGTTGTGCTCAAACATATGTATATATAGCTTTTCCAAGCCAAATTGAGAATTTTCCAAGTCAAATTGAGAATTTTCCAAATCAAAATGAGAATTTTCCAAATGTAATAGGCATGAACCAAAAACTTTTCTTTTAAATCTAGGTAGGTAGAAAGAAGGTATAAATCCGGTCTAGAAAGCTTTCTCCAAGATCAAGCTATACGTGAGAAAAGTTCTGAGTGAGTCAGCGCAGAATCTCATTTTGAGTGAAGTGATAGCTCAAAGCATCAGCTGATTGTACCAATTGGATGATGGACATGTTCGTACAGTTAACAAACGCAGTTGCTGGGAACCCACTACAATGATTATTCAAGTACATACAAGCCTACGTAAATACCTACCTCATTTTTACTCAAAATATGGAAAATTGATTTTTTTTTTAAATTGAAAAATGCGGATTTTTTTCATTCAACTAGGTATTTATACCATGGCTAAATAGTACCTTGTACCATTTTATTTACAATTAAAGTTTTGATTTCATATGAAAAATTGTCACTTTAGTTTGGATAATTCCTTCATGTCTTTATTTTTTCAAGAAAATTCTCCTTTGAAAAATTCTCAATTTGGTTTGGATAATACTCATATTGATTTGGAAAACTCTCAATGTGATTTGGAAAATTCTCAATTTGATTTTGAAATTTCTCAATTTAATACATCCATTTATTTAATATAATATATTCTTGCGAAGAAATCGTGGAAACCCATGTGAAAAAATCGTCTATTTCCACTGAAATATGACTACACTGTTAGACCTGTTTCGGTGATTAAACCATCGCTAGTAACAAAACAACACAAACAATAGTATTGAAAGGATGTGTGGGGAGGGGAGATTACCCATAAATTCCCAAAATGAAATAGTCTGTCGAGTGACACCTCATTTCAAAGGTTTTTTTCCCTTTCTCAAACAGGAGAACGTTGAAGGTGGAGAGACGTGGTTGTTACTTGAGATGTTCTTCACGTTATATCTGCTCTAATCTGATAACATAATGAGATATCGCAATTCTGACTTCAAAATCGTTTCAGCGTGACTTCGGAAATAACAAATTAATCGAAAATATTCTCCATTGGTGCGATTCCTAACTATACCTAATAAAATAAAATGTTTTTTTTTTTTTTTCTGTGGTTACGAAAAACACCATGCTTGGTAGAGATACCAGTAACTAGATGTCTTGTTAACAAATCAATAAAAGTGAGTCAGTCGACATTTTTTTTTTTTTTTCATTCTACAAACGCGTGGCGAAGTAGGTCTTAAGATGGGATTCATCTGATGAATACTCTTGATGAAATACAAACAAGCGCCATATGACGAATTTGATCGCGAAATGAAGGAAAACGTTAACGATCGTGTACTACTGTGTTTCAATCCCTTACGACGTTCTGATGATAAGGAGGATTAAAGCATGCAGGCGTTGATCTACACAACAATGGGTCATGATGCCGCTCGGATACATCCCATTGAACGGATACGGTAACCTAATAATAGAGAGACCACTATCAACTACTAGACGGAGGATTTATCACCCGAAGATCCCCCCAATAATAATAATTATTGTTGTACAAGATTGGGGAAGGGGAGGAACAATATGAAGGAGCATCAGAAGGAAACATAACTTATAGGATTGAATGGTGAGTTGTAAGGACCCTTCCAGAGATCGAACTAACCGTTCAATAGGAACGCCTAGCGTTACATAACTTATTACCGATGCATGTATTACGTTACTTTATATGATTATCATAGCTAATTGGAACGCGCGAATACTCAAATAGTGACGTACAGTTCCCCTAAGTACGATCGGTAGGTAATGAATTCGTGGTACGAAAATAGTATCCACAAGTGCAGTCACGGGTGACAATTATTTGTATGGCATCAAAAATGAATAACGGAACTTAGATTGCTTTGGAATTACTGTGCCACATAAATTGACGTGCATAACACATCAAGTAAGAGATGCTGAGAGTGACAGCTCCTGTCCTTCGATCATCTTGACAATAGCAGGCTGAGGTAGGAAGGTTTCCTCCGGTGATAGAAATCAAAGTGTGAGTGATAATAGCAATAGTTCGTGACGGTACTCGACAAGACCATGTTTGTTGCGCAAGTCAAAAGTATGATGGGACGTTTAACTGAACTTCTACAGTGCATAATTTGTAATACATACAAAATACAATAGGAAGATAAAGAAAGATATCATCCCCCTAGTATTATAGTTTATGGGCCACTACCCTTGCTTAGCAAGCTGAAGTATCAATTTTATTAACATCAAGCCGGAATTTGATCTCCACCGACTTCTCGCTATGAGTTTTGGTATCTGACATTTCATTTAACTATGGAAATAACTTTGAGCAGGTTCGTAAACTAAGTATATAAATTTAATCAAAATACAGTCTGCTAGCTCCAAAACTATAAGTAGATGTGCTGTTCATTTAACCTCACTCTGCACCAGGAGAGGAGGTGACGGGATGGCCACCTCCGAAACCGAGGTTGATAATATGGTTTGCTACAGGGCGATTCAAGGGTGACTTCCAATAGGTCAGTCCTTCGTAGGACGGTATTTCTGAAAACTAGGGCAGGACCAGCGTGAAATGACGAGAAACCTCGTAATCGTCGTGACTTCAATAAAATGTCTCCATTATGCGGGTTTTATCACAAATTTTGTCTCTTTGTTTTGCCGAGTAACTCCTCAGTTTATAGATTATTCAACGATGGCGAAGTCAGAATTGCGATATCTCATTCCATTATCAGATTAGAGCAGATGGACCGTGAAGAACATCTCAAGTAACAACACCGTTTCTTCATCTTCAATGTGCTCCAGTGTGAGAACTGAATAAGATATCGCGATTCTGACTTCACCATCGTGTTCAGCGTAAAAAAAGAAACCGTTAAAAAACCCGTAAAAAATGAGGTATCACTTGTTAGAGTGTTTCATTTTAGCGAATTTCCAAAGAAACGCTCGATTCTGCCCATCTATGAATTCGATTGCCAAGGCAGATTTTTTGTGCACATTTGAACTTTCTATCCCAATTCTATCGAGAGTAATCGTATGGGATAACACATATATAAATATATAGTAGTTTGCGGGTGAGGATGACCAACACTAGTCGCCGTTATCATTCGTTTATTGCAACGTTTCAATCTTGGAACAAGATCCTAATCATGCATCCTACAAAACAGAAATATGGGAGAGTTATTATGGTTAAGTTATAAATGGTGACTTACAAACTAGTTATGAATGGAATAAAAGTATGAACTTACATGATAATTATCCGATTGGTACACATTTTGTCGCGTAAGGCACAGTAATGTTTGACAAGGACCAATTTACCAGTCACCATTTATAAATATTTATAAATGATTTTTGGTATCATTGGAGAACAATAGTTTCCTTGTCTTCGAAAATTCGCTAATAAGAAATTGTGAAAGATATTCAATTAGAAAATAGAGCAAAACTAACTTCTTCATATATAGCTACTGTTCATACTCTTTGCACTGGAACTAATTACAATCGAGTGGTTGATCCTTATTCCGGAAAATAACAAGTCATTCATTTGCAGAGATATGACGGTTTACCTGAGTACCTTTAAAACTGCCAGCGTGTTCCAATATACGGTGAATAAATAAATGATGAACGACCGTTTGTTCGACAAATAGATGGGGCCGCGGAAGGCAATAAATTCAATTAAGACCCTCGAGAAAACGGAGAAAACGCTCATACATTGTTTATGATAGGACGGTTTCTGATCCAATTCAAAATCTCTCACCGATGCCAGAAAAAGAACAGAACGCCAATGGCGATGAAAAAGTGGATTTCGTAGAATAATAGAGCGAGTATGATTCCTGGTAACATTATTCGATTATGCTATTGGAAAGTTTGGTTTTTTGTCTTACTTTACTTCACGTAGTCGACCTCTTCGTAGGTGTCGAATGACAACGCCACTTGTATTAAATACTGTTTTGGGTTGTAACACAGAAAGAAGACTGAAAACCGATGATAGAAAACAGACAAACTTTCGGAACAGGGGCTCGTCCTTCTCTACGAAGTTTTACTGACAACTCGTGGAGGGACAAACCGTTCAGATGATGCCTGCAGTGGCTACAGGTACCCTTCCACATAATATTATTCTATAATAGTTCTTCAACCACATCAGTCTTTGTTATTATTGTCTCACATCTAACGTTTAGATTTATTCATCTAACCCAATCTATACGAGTGGATTGTCAACCCCACGTCCATATCTGTCATCTTTTAGAGTAAACGTGTCCAACTCATCCAACTGACTGCCTACTGCAGTCATGATGTATATACATCATGACACCAGTAGGCCGTCACGTTCAATGAGAAAAGCCTGGGAGATGAATGAAGAAAAGTCCTCAGAAAAGTACATTCATCTCATCGATTCAATGTTTTACCTCTTGCGAACTTGACATCGCTACCCCCATCTGACATACTCTCCAGAACCGATTTGTTTCCTTGATCCATTCCTATCACCCGCGTCTTTTCATACAAGCGAATCCCAACCCCAACTCTCGAAAGAAGTTTGTTGGAGCCTTTCCATGATTGAGAGCAATAAAGAGGTGCAAACGACAGATCGTTCTTTTCATGGAATGAATGACGAAGTATCTACGCTCCGATCAACACAAAGTTGTATTGGATTGAGAATATTTTCAACACCTCTAACATTCACATAACCCCTACACTGCAGTGACGAAGAGGAAAATGGGAGATAATTAAAATGTAATTTTTTTCGGAAAATCATACCAAAACTAAAAAATCTCGCTGAATTTAGCGCTTTGAATCAAACAAGAAATGTTGAACTGTAACATGAGTTTGATCAATTATTCGCTTGCGTGCCGCACGCGCCCGATGATTTAGCCATTCAAATCTGTCCATTCAACTCGTTTTTGGTTAATCATTTTCGATGGAGAACCATTGGAATCGACTTATAAAAAATGATTTTTTAATCCCCCTCAATACTTTTGAGGGTTTACGTTATAATAGATGAATAGAATCAGAAAATCGAATTAGAAAAAAATTCCCGCACCACACCGCTTTGCCCAGTTAGAATCGTCCTACAAGTTTTAAGTTTGGGATACGGGCTGGGATCAGCCCGAAGATGATCCTTGAATTTTTGCGTAACCCCAAGTCGATACAAAAATCTACGTATCTTGACATGTAGGTAATTATAATTCTATATATTTACATTCCGGACGATAAATTTCGATAGAATTGAGATAAAATGTTCAAATCTGCACAGAAAATCTGTCTTGGCAATCGAAAGGCTTAGTTCGTAGATGGGTAGAATCGGCCACACTCTAAGGGGGGTCTTAGGGAACAAATTAATCATAAATTCCTGAAATGAAACAGTGTGACATGACATGTCACATAGTGACACCTCACTTTTAAACTTCTTCGCGGTTCATCTGATGACGGAATGAGATATCGCAATTCTGTCGTGTTCAGTATTGACAAATGTATAAACTAAGGTGTTACTCGCCAAAAAATGGAGAAAAAATTTGCATACAATTCTGGTATACAAAACATTTTTGATTCCCCCCTTCCACCACAAACTACTCCTGTTTTACTTATTCGTACGAATACAGGTATAAGAATATAAGTCTACTGCTTCGAAAATTCGATCATACGATCATGGAGCAATACTGAAACTTTTTTTAATTAGTCACAAAGGCGCCCTTGTACGGTAGGTTCCGGGTCTGTTATTCGGGACTGAGCAATGGTGATGGATTTTTCTAATTAAAGGAAGCGATCGAAAGTTGTTTGTTACTGTCGGTGACGTTCCTGACTACTGGATCATTTTTAAGACTCTGCAAAATGGTTGATGCCCCCATTCTACGCATTAAAAGCTTCAGATGGAGGTACTTGAAGTTTCACCTCGAGCAAGTGAGTTCAGTACCATTCTTATCAGTATTTTAGCGACAGTGGTGCAGCCAAAGATACTTGCCTTTTATTGAAAAATTGAATTGAGCATGTTAAAATGTTATGCATCCATCGTCTTTAATGAAACACTATGTCCCTCATCATCATACAGTTGCTTGTCACCAGTTATTGTAGCTATTTAAATTCGAATAGTTCGCATTCAATAAGCACCAAAAAATAAAATATATATTCATAACATTTCACAGGATTCGATTGCAACGATTACATTTCTGGCGGGGGAATCAGCATATGGAGTCATCATATCAGAATGCAGTCGACGTCATAATAGTTTACCATTGAAAATGAGGAGAAAAATCATAGTCGTTTGGTACACGTCGTTTGGAGTTGCAGCAGTTCACACCTCTAGCAGTCGTCGGCGTTGGTCGGCCACAGTAAAACTGGCCCTAAGCGGTTGAAATTTGCTATAATGACAGACCGGACAGAAAGCACCCATAGCGTAGTGATGACCCATCACTAAACAGGATCTGAACGGTTTCGAGTTGAGTGTTCTACACAGGATAAACCAAGGTGCTATCTGATGAATGTGACCGAGCCCTCCTCAGCCCGATTGACCCTGAGTCAAGATTGACCTAATCTCCTCCCTCTTGATAGCTCCTTCAGTTCTCTAATACTGCCGCTCAATTAATTTGTCTCCCATTCATATCCTCCTGTGCCAAAACGGTCCGGACTTTCAGTACCCTTTCCTGGCCCGAGGATCGCATCTCCTTGCGTTAGGCTCCTGGCGCCAATAGAATCCGGCATTACAATTATTAACAAATTTCGTTCAGGACCAAAATATGTTTTACTTACACCTTCTTGAGCTGGATGAAAGTAATTTCGTGACTTCATTTACCTGCAATAAAGATAATCATGTATCGTAAAAATGTCTACTAAGTCAAAGCAATTAAAGTCACATGGAACATTGAATACTCGAATGATTTAAAATAAGGTGAACTGCACAATCCATAATAAATACAAATGAACTTCCCATAGCAGAAGTGTCCACTTCTCAAATTCAACCACTCAGTATAAATGACAGCCAATCGAAGGGAGAATTTCTGGGAAAATTCCTCCACTCTTCCATCTGTCACCGAGAGAAACTGGAATTCACTTTCCCAGAATATATAATATCACGGTTTCTTGTTGTCTCCTCTTGACAGCTGTTAATATAAAGCTGTTGACAGTTTGAAGAAGGTAATCAAATATACCGGTATCTCATGTTCATAACCCTATCGGTGTAACTTTGAGGGACCGAGTTTAAAACATACTCGTACCTATCATCAAACATTCCATGAGTGTAAAACAACATTCTATGTATGTACCTATTTTTTTCTAAATAAACATAGCATTTTACTAAAATTAAAATCCAATGTAAATAGGGATTTACTTGGTCTTTGTCCAACAGGCAATCTCCTTGAAATCTGTACTATAACGGGCACTTGACTGGACGAGAACCTTATAGAAAATGCGGAGTGTATGAAATGTTCACAGTATGCTACTTCATAAATAAACGATGAATGTGTATCATTCATTTTACTTAGAAAGGTGTTGTACTTCAATAACAAACAAAAAGGAGGGGAAACCATTTGTCAGGTTGTGATCTACTCGTAATTGAAGAGTAGATGAGGTTTCAAGAGTGGTCAGGAAGCCGGGCGGCATCGTGTACCGACCTGAAGAGAGTTATGAACTCCAACTTTGTCCATGAAGGCATCACCATGTTTTTAATCGTTTTAGGGGATTAGCGGAGACTTAAACCAACTCTCGTCTAATGTAAATTCAAGGGGGTAGCCAGAAGTTGAGTTCATTATTCTTAACCCTACCCGCTGCCGATTTAGTGGAGTTAACTTAAAATAATTATCACGGCTTAACGGGACACGAGAGGAGGAATGAAATTTACCGAGTGAATACAATCAGGGTAGAAATTAATAATTGACTCATATATGAATCATTATGAATGAATGAATGAATAAAATATTTACTCATGGTGATAATGGTTGTCCGCTTTGTAGTCTACTTCTGTATGAAGTCACATTTCGACTACATAACGGGATAATAGGTTTCCGTGTCCTTTATTCATTTACTTTTATCAATCCATTTATTCATTTTATTTATAATTTTTCGGATCTATCCAATCGAGCATGAATTGAGTATAGAAAAACTGTCATTTCGAGGCATTGACGGGTTATTTACCTGACTATGGATTAACTTACTTCACTGAATCGGAGATTTGTCTACTAGAAGATGAGATTGCTGATTCATAGAACCCAGTGGGGTATCGAGCCTAATCACCTAAACACCTAGTGCTCCGTTCTCATGGCTTAGGGTTAAGAACAGCTCCTGGAAACAGCATGCCGAATCTTGAAGATCTTGTTAAGAAAATTCTGATATTAAAATTCTATAATATTCAAAATTCATCATCAAAAAACGTCAATGGTCAGTATTTGTTCTCACTCGATTCCAAAGATTCCTCATTTAATATTTTGAAGCAAAAAGTAGCAGAGAAGTAGCATCTGTATCCTCTTGTCTCTTGAATTTATTAAATGAGTCATTGGTAGGTCGCACCAGCTAATTAGACCTAGTTGTCCCTTGCGAGTTATTCCCATATTTTAGAATGACTTTACACGATGATTCGAAACTTGAGAGCACGGTTGGTAAATTCAGGCACCTTCGACATCACATGATTCCACTGTAGATGTATAATATCGGCCACACAGAATGGTAGAGAGACAGGATTGGCTAGTATATTAATCTCAATGCCTATTGACGATCTAGTCGTGAGAAGGTGCGAAATCCTGACTCCATCGGGTCTATTTGGAGCAGACCTAGGTGAAACTTTCAGACATTCAAGACGGAAGGGATTCATCGTTGGAGAGATGTGAATTTAATTATGAACTCAACTACCTCGGCCCGCGAGGCAAAAAGTACCTATTTTAGATCCCTTTACTTAGAGAGTACCAATAGGAGCAGAGCGGCGCCCCTGGATTACTCCTGAGAATTCCCGTAACGCCGGCAGGCGCTTTCCTAAACAGAAAACATGGAGTTCTTTAATAAATTCCACATGAAGAGGTCGGGGATGGAGGAAAAAAGGGCATTTCCTCCTTCCGTTCGTCGCGGCGACTTTTCGGCTGTTTGGATTCCATAACAAAAGACGGGAAAAGGTGAGCAATTGAGAATCAGGGCTCCCAACGGTCCCCTGCATCACAACTTTGCAATACAAAAGCGGATGGAATTTCCCGGGCCCCCAGCGGTGCCTTTTTCACATTTCTAGGGTTACTACTTTTTTTTTCTCTCGATTAATAACATTGGGTCGGGCGAAATGAATTCATCTGGCCCCAAACTTCTCTATTGTCGGAAAATGAAACTCTTCACCAGACGCGGCCGGAGGATGGTGACACAAGGATCCTGTGCCAATAATTGTTCATCTAGTCTAAAGAATGTGAGTGGTACCTGTTTTTGTAGACCGTTCAGGTTCTCTGACTGACCGGTTGAGTGTAAAAGGAATAAACCAATGGGTGTGGCTTTTATGTATTTTATTGCATACCTCAAATGACCTTTCAAGTTATAATGTCGGATAATGGATAATAGATTGTATCCGACATTAGTTCATCAAGCTGAATCAAATGTGTAACCAAAACGAGGTCACGTCTTTCTGTTTTTGAAGGAACAACATTACTCTCATTCAACTCCCATAAGTACGGCAAGCGGTAGACGACGGATGGACGGGGTTTTCTCCGATTTTTCCTCCCACGTCATTTTATAGTTCATTATATAAAATAATTAAATAAATTAAGGAAATTTCCGAGATAAAGAGAGAGGAGCGTGAGTTGTAGAAGTGAGAATGCTTTATATGTGCTACTTCCTCCAATACAAATAAACCATTTTTTCCGTCCTACAATGAAATTATTACCTTGATGTGTCAACAATATCTTCCAAGTCTTTACCAGCTTTAGTTGAATTCCACCGATTCACTCTGTGGAGAAGTCTAACATTGAATAACGCTATGAATTCCCAGTATTGCGGACTAGAGTCTCGAATAATATTGATTGAAAGATCATCAGTTCCGCACACAAAGAGAGAACACAGCAATTGTGTGGCTGTCATAGTAGAGAGCAGAATCGCCAAGAAGGACACGTAGTCTACGTTAATGATGAAATTACCACTGCCGAGATGACAAGCAGAGAGCATAGCGAATTAACTCCAATGAACTGCAACGTCCTCATGTTTTGCTCGTAAGAACGGCTAACGTTGTTTTTTGAGTGCGATCTCTTGGGGACGGCCGGAAATCTTTTTATGTTCGAAGCTGGAAACAACAGAATGGATACATTTCTTTAGAGAAGACAAGTTCGCCTCAAGAACAATTGAGAGTGACACTAACTGAGTGAGTAACCTCATAATAAAAGAGTGAAAGAATTATTCAGTGTTTATTTCCCCAGAGTTCAAGCGACAGCGTTGAAGAATTATTTATGTCAATAAGAATTATTGTTCTCAACAGGTGAGAAGTAGTAAAGAATAATCCCATATTATGTTAATTACATTGCGTTATTACCAAATGATGAGGTGTGGAAGTCGTGTACTTGAAACCTATATCTCGTCATAGATGGTTACAAAATATTTCATTGCGTAAAATGAAGGATGCGAATATGAAATATGAATTCCCAGTTATTTCTTTGAGTATTGACACACGGAAAGGTAGGAACTCCCCCATTTCTTACGTGTAGAGATACATTTCTTACGTGTAGAGATACGTTTCTTACACGTGATCATTTACGTGTAGAGATACGTATCCCGTTTATACCATTATTATAATGTCATTCGACGTTCGGAGATACGGTCAGATTTACAGGAAGAAATTTAAAACTCTGCAAATTCTTGACACAACGGTTCATTATCTTCTTTGTACAGATCACCCTTCTGTCTAGATCACTAGGTATAAATTAGATGTCTAGATTAATTATTATTATCAATTATCACTAATTATTAACAATTTTATCAAGTACCTAGTGAAAATTATTATAATTTATTGCTAGGTATTAATAATTCGTATTTATTATTAATAATAATAATTATTAATTATGATTAATTAATATGATATAATTCTGGGGTTTTTAATACTACGTCGGTAATAATTTTTCTATAAAAGAAGTACCTACCAACAAACATTCGAAATTACCTTCATTTCCGTAGCATGAAACGCACCTCAGAACAACAAACTCGACATCTCTTAAGCCATATGATGTTCCAAAGAGCTTGTTAGTATGAAAATGGACTTTCAACAGTTTGATTCACGATCGTGATGTGAGGCACAATCTTTGAGCCGTCATTATGAACGAACGGCTGGTCGTACAAAGCTGCGGATGGTCTTAAAAAATTCTACGGAACAAACTCTATCTAAATATGAAATAAAAAACATACCGTTCTATATGAATTTTTCGAGATATGAGATTTTCAAATTTTCAAAATTCGTTTTGAACCCCTTCCCCTTGACCTAGGGTTATGAAAAGTTTCGAGGATCATTGTGGGGCTGGTCCAAACCCAGAAACCAAATTTCGTAATTTTAACTCAACGCTAACTGGGCAAAGTGGCGCGGACGGCGGACGGCGTACGGCGTACGGCGGACGGACGGATTTTTTTTTATTCGATTTTCTGAATCTACGTATCTTGAAACGTAAACCAACAAATTTTGAGGGGGGGTTAAAATTTTTTGGTTTATTATCTTCGATAATGAACCATTGGAATCGCCCAAAGAAAAAATTTTTTTAACCCCCCCTCAAAATTTGTTGGTTTACGTTTCAAGATACGTAGATTCAGAAAATCGAATAAAAAAAAATCCGTCCGTCCGCCGTACGCCGTACGCCGTACGCCGTACGCCGTACGCCGTACGCCGTACGCCGTCCGCGCCACTTTGCCCAGTTAGCGTTGAGTTAAAATTACGAAATTTTTTTTATGGGTTTCGACCAACCCCACAATGGTCCTCGAAACTTTTCATAACCCTAGGTCAAGGGGAAGGGGTTCAAAACGAATTTTGAAATTTTGAAAATTTCATATCTCGAAAAATTCATATAGAACGGTATGTTTTTTATTTCATATTTAGATAGAGTTTGTTCCGTAGAATTTTTTAAGACCATCCGCAGCTTTGTACGACCAGCCGTTCGTTCACAATGACGGCTCAAAGATTGTGCCTCACAACACGATCTTGACTCAAACTGTTGAAATACAGGTCCATTTTCATACTAACAAGCTCTTTGGAACATCATATGGCTTAAGTGATGTCGAGTTTGTTGTTCTGAGGTGCGTTTCGTGCTACGGAAATGAAGGTAATTTCGAATGTTTGTTGGTAGGTAGGTACTTCTTTTATACAAAAATTATTACCGACGTAGTATTAAAAACCCCAGAATTATATCGTATTAATTAATCATAATTAATAATAATTGTTATTAATAATAAATACGAATTATTAATACCTAACAATAAATTATAATAATTTTCACTAGGTACTTGATAAAATTGTTGATAATTAGTGATAATTGATAATAATAATTAATCTAACATTTAGGATCTAGACATTTAGACCTAGTGATCTAGACAGAAGGGTGATCTGTACAAAGAAGATAATGAACCGTTGTGTCAAGAATTTGCAGAGTTTTTTTCTTTGGGCGATTCCAATGGTTCATTATCGAAGATAATAAACCAAAATCCGTCCGTACGCCGTACGCCGTCCGCGCCACTTTGCCCAGTTAGCGTTGAGTTAAAATTACGAAATTTTTTTTATGGGTTTTGACCAACCCCACAAAGGTCCTCGAAACTTTTCATAACCCTAGGTCAAGGGGAAGGGGTTCTAAACGAATTTTGAAAATTTGAAAATCTCATATCTCGAAAAAGTCATATAGAACGGTATGTTTTTTATTTCATATTTAGATAGAGTTTGTTCCGTAGAATTTTTTAAGACCATCCGCAGCTTTGTACGACCAGCCGTTCGTTCACAATGACGGCTCAAAGGTTGAGCCTGTCGACGCAATCTTGAATCAAACGGTTGAAATACAGGTCAATTAAATACAGGTCGACTCGATTTTCATACTAACTAGCTGTTTAGAACATCATATGGTTTTAGTGATGTCGAGTTTGTTGTTCTGAGGTACGTTTCGTGCTACGGAAATGAAGGTAATTTCGAATGTTTGTTGGTAGGTAGGTACTTCTTTTATAGAAAAATTAAAAAGTATTAAAAACCCTAGAATTATATCGTATTAATTAAATACAAATTATTAATATTTAACAATAAATTATAATAGTTTTTACTAGGTATCTACTTGATAAACTTATTAATAATTAGTGATAATTCATAATAATAATTAATCTTATAAACTTATTAATAATTAGTGATAATTCATAATAATAATTAATCAAGAATTTGCAAATTCTTGACACAACGGTTCATTATCTTCTTTGTACAGATCACCCTTCTGTCTAGATCACTAGGTCTAAATGTCTAGATCCTAAATGTTAGATTAATTATTATTATCAACTATTTCTCATTGCAAACCTGTTCATTGTGTACCCAAGATCCTTCCCTAAAAGACCTGGCAGCGGGAAATATTATTCAACATGGTTTGAAAAGGGAAAAACAAGTTTTGTAAAAAATCCCAATGCTCTAGGTAGTAGTCGATACCAGTGACCAACATTTTCTTCAGTAGTCGACATGGTTTTGCACTAGTAGTCGACCTACATGTGTTAGAAGTCGACAGTATCACTTGAGTCAGTAGTCGACAGGTTTCGTCATTCCATCGTTTTCGAATTTTACGACATCTAAATAAAATACATTCAACTGTGAATCGGAACTTGAAAATAGATTAATAAGATGTAATAAAGTAGTTATCAGACTTTTTATTTGCAAACAGCTCATTATCAGTCTCGAATTGCAATAAGTACTTGAGTAAAAAGGTATGAAAACTATAGTCAAAAACTCATTGTCAGAAAATTGACATTACAGTTGGGCTTAGGTACCTATTTACATATTTTTTTGACATTTTCATGTCTTTGCTTTGGCACATAAACTGAAACGGGAAAAATTTGTTCCCTTGATTCACCCTTTCCCTCAGATCACGTCAGAACACAAGCGACCGGCGGGCCATTACGTCAGAGCCTATGACGCACGAGCGTATGACGTAAGACGGCTGGCAGGAGGCTAACTAGTACGTCAGAGCCTATGACGCACGAGCGTATGACGTAAGACGGCTGGCAGGAGGCCAACAAGTACGTCAGAGCCTATGACGCACGAGCGTATGACGTAAGACGGCTGGCAGGAGGCCAACAAGTAAGTCAGAGCCAATGACGCACGAGCGCATGACGTAAGACGGCTGGCAGGAGGCCAACAAGTACGTCAGAGCCTATGACGCACGAGCGTATGACGTAAGACGGCTGGCAGGAGGCTAACTAGTGCGTCAGAGCCAATGACGCACGAGCGTATGACGTAAGACGGCTGGCAGGTGGCCAAAAAGTACGTCAGAGCCTATGAAGAACGAGCGTATGACGTAAGACGGCTGGCAGGAGGCCAACAAGTACGTCAGAGCCTATGACGCACGAGCGTATGACATAATACGGCTGGCAGGAGGCCAACTAGTGCGTCATACGACGAGACCTTTTATGTCTCTGCGCCCCCTCCCACACCCACACCGCGTACTTCATTTTGGTTTATTATCTTCGATAATGAACCATTGGAATCGCCCAAAGAAAAAAAAATTTTAACCCCCCCTTAAAATTTGTTGGTTTACGTTTCAAGATACGTAGATTCAGAAAATCGAATAAAAAAAACTCTGCAAATTCTTGACACAACGGTTCATTATCTTCTTTTCACAGATCACCCTTCTGTCTAGATCACTAGGTCTAAATGTCTAGATCCTAAATGTTAGATTAATTATTATTATGAATTATCAATAATTATTAATAATTTTATCAAGTACCTAGTGAAAATTATTATAATTTATTGTTAGGTATTAATCATTCGTACTTATTATTAATAATAATTATTATTAATTATGATTAATTAATACGATATAATTCTGGGGTTTTTAATACTACGTCGGTAATAATTTTTCTATAAAAGAAGTACTCGTACCTACCGACAAACATTCGAAATTACCTTCATTTCCGTAGCACGAAACGCACCTCAGAACAACGAACTCGACATCACTTAAGCCATATGATGTTCCAAAGAGCTTGTTAGTATGAAAATGGACCTGTATTTCAACAGTTTGATTCACGATCGTGTTGTGAGGCACAATCTTTGAGCCGTCATTGTGAACGAACGGCTGGTCGTACAAAGCTGCGGATGGTCTTAAAAAATTCTACGGAACAAACTCTATCTAAATATGAACATACGGTTCCATATGAATTTTTCGAGATATGAAATTTTCAAAATTTCAAAATTCGTTTTGAACCCCTTCCCCTTGACCTAGGGTTATGAAAAGCTTCGAGGACCATTGTGGGGTTGGTCGAAACCCATAAAAAAATTTCGTAATTTTAACTCAACGCTAACTGGGCAAAGTGGTGCGGACGGCATACGGCGGACGGCGTACGGCGGACGGACGGATTTTTTTTAATTCGATTTTCTGAATCTACGTACCAATCTACGTACCAATCTACGTGCCAAACGGCACTTTGCCCAGTTAGCGTTGAGTTAAAATTACGAAATTTTTTTTTATGGGTTTCGACCAACCCCACAATGGTCCTCGAAACTTTTCATAACCCTAGGTCAAGGGGAAGGGGTTCAAAACGAATTTTGGTACGACATGGTATGACTATGGTATGGTATATTATTGCATGTATGATTTAGTATAGTACAGTACGGTATGATAGGAACGAAATGGTATGAGTACGGTGAGAATATGGTATGGTGCCGATTTGCAACACAGTCTGGTATAGACAGAAGGGTGATCTGCACAAGGAAGATAATAAACCGTTGTGTCAAGAATTTGCAGAGTTTTTTTTATTCGATTTTCTGAATCTACGTATCTTGAAACGTAAACCAACAAATTTTGAGGGGGGGTTAAACATTTTTTTTCTTTGGGCGATTCCAATGGTCCATTATCGAAGATAATAAACCAAAAGAGGAAATCAAAGAAAGAGAGGTCTTGACCAAGATCGTATTGAGAGTTAAATTGAAGTCCAACAAAGAATTCGGTGGTAATGTACAACTGTCTGATTGTCCTAAGTGTAGTGTGACCAATCATTGCTGATTATGCAAACTCTAGAGTGTCAATATTAACAGATGCCTACCTACGTGTATATAAACACTAACGAACGCTACTGTATTTATATACTTAACAGGCATATCAAATTCAGATACATTGTGACTGAGGATTTGAAAGACTTTCTTATTACTTAGTAATAATCACTTTTAATGTGGGTTGTTTACTTCTCTGTAAGTTTATCGAGATTCACTAGGAAAGATTTCTTGAGGTATCCAATAACGTTTCCTATGTGAGTTAATAGAAAATGCCAGGTGACAATGGCCTTTTCCAAAGAGTGGTGTATATTTTCAAAATCTGCTTGTAGAAACAATGGGCTTTGTTCGCTTCGGGAGGTAATGGACTGACCTGGGACTAATGTTCATTTAGAATTTTTTAACCGGTTAATGAGCGTTTTCTTGATGTTATCTCTAATGCGTCTTCGTGATCGAGCACAAGTCGAGAGGTACCTAAAGTACCATTACACTGGTCTTGAGGAAAAAGTAACCGACGATTCGATAGCATTATGACATCACAATGGAATTTCAAGAGCGCCAAATCCAAAAGAATAGCGATAGCTGTTTCGGTTGTGTTGTATGTAGCGCAATTGTTGAGGAATATTTTCGGTTCATGGACCAATTTCCTTGTTGAATTTTTCAGTTATAGCTAACTACGCTCAAATAATTTCGACTCAAGCAAGTTTTACAAAGAATCGCAGTTTTTACATCTCTACTTTTTATTGCTTCCCAACTCTATTGAAACCCCGCAAACGAGCGAAAATAACCTCCCAACGGAACGGGCGTATTTGAGACCAACTGTAACTATCAAGACCCAAGAAAAGAGAAAGTTTTATGATTGGAACATAAAATGAAAGATAACAGTTGAATACTAGCTTTTTTGAGGGTTATTTGAGTGGAGTTAGTGATGACTGGAAAAGTCTACCAGAAAATGGGTCCAAAGAAAGAATGAATTACAAAAAGAAACTACGTCAAGAAAACTAACAAACAAGAAAAACAATTCACATTTTGGAATTCAGCAACCTTCAAGAAATTCTTTATTATTGTTACGTGAGTAACGATGATTTTGGTACACAAATATTCTGGAATAGAAAAAAAAAATCCAGTCATGCAGTACAGTTATAAGAGCGAAATTTCGAAGGAATTTGTGAAATGTTTCAATTTTAATGGGTTTAACAAATTTTGTGTCAAATTTTTGCCGAGTAACACCTCAGCTTATCGATTTTTCAACGTTGAACACGATGGTCGGAATTGCAATATCTCTTCCAGTGACAGATTAGAGAAGATGAACTGTGAAGAACATCATAAGTAACAACCTCATTTCTTCATCTTCATTCTGCTCCACTTTGAGAAAGTAATAAGATAACGCAATTCTGACTTCACCATCTTGTTCAGCTCAAAAAAACCTTATAGTAAGGTGTCACTTGTCAGACTGTTCCATTTTAGGAATTTATGGGTAATCCCCCCCCCCCCCTTAACATTCGCCCGATCCTGCCCATCTACGAACTTAGCCTTTCGATTGTGAAAATTTGAACTTTTTATCTCAATTATATTGAGAGTTATTGTCTGGAATGACACAGATATATAAATATATATACATATGATTTTTGGAATTATTGTATGGGCGTTGTTTCATAGAAACTTTTGGTGCATACACGAGATTCCCTATTCAAAAATTTCAAATGTGAACTAAGACGCAAGACTACATGTACGTTCGCTCCCCATAGTTACACGAAACGTTTGTTCGATATGCTTGAAGGTTATCAGGTCGCATCGTTAGTTATCGCTGAGTAGTCATCTAATTAAGCTGTTGGGCTGTAATTCATGTCCTCCTCCAAAAACGGAGATTTACCTGGATCGTTAAAGTGGATCCATTCCAAACTTAGCAACAGAGGAACCCGAAGCCTCCCAATGAAAAGCCTGGGGGAGTAATCAAGGGAAACCGCAGGGCGTTTAATTCTCACCATCTCGAAGCTATGTCAAGATACAAAAACCTTCATATAACTCTGGGACTCCAATAGGGATAACAAGGGTTATTCTGCTTTTGTGAGTCGGTGTGCATTGAATTCGGCCATACCTTCAATTCTGGTCCTATAGACACTGTTGAATTTCTTCATTGTTGTACTGAGGGAAATAGAAGAACGTAGGGATGCTCTCAGAATGTTGGAAATTGATTACGCACAGCAAACATGTTTGAACTAGATAATCCTTCCACACTGTTAGTATCGATTGGTTCATCTCTCCATCGGTTTGCCCTTTTCACTTAGTTTCACCTTCATCACAATTCGTTTGCCTTCCACAATTACTATCTGATAATAGCATTGGCGAAATTAATTTGGAGGTTGCTCTGACATCGACAAAACTAACATCGAATTTGAAACAAAATCACGTTTTTTCAACAATTAAAATACTAAAAATGAAAAAAATTAGGCGCATTTTTTTCAATTTCAACTATTTGACTACAACTCATCACTTTCTACTAGTTTCGGTTGGTACCTATACACTCACGTATAATGTTCACAATACAGGATTCCGCCTTTTGATTATTCATGAGAGCTATTTCCACTCGTCTTTAGAGTTTAGTGTTTCCTTCGATTTGAGTGTAGTCAAATTACACATCTGTCAGAAACGACAAACCTGAAAACTCCGTTATCTTCCTCACAATAAGGAATTTGAGAGTGCGGGCTATTGGCGTCGCCATGCCGATTTCAATACATCGGCAACAGTGGTAGCTTTCATAAATAACCAAACATATGAAATAATAACTTGAATGTTTTGGAACGTACTATGAATTTCACCTGTGAATATTGTGCCGCTAGGTTCAAGTGGCGTCCATTTCATACTGGTTTGATTGTATGCGCAAATATATTATTTGATATAATTATGGTCTCGCGAATTATTCTTCATATTAAGATGACGATCTTAATAGGAATAAATGTTGTGTAAAATAGGCACGTGCTTACAACTGCTCACACTTACCACCCTTAACCATAAGCTGACTCCGGATAATATCGTCTAGGTTCATATATACGTCACTGAGGAAGTGTTTGCTTTTCAAGAACATTCCTTTGCCTTCTGCTAGATTGCTAATCAAAAGTCCTACTACATTTATGTATTTAAACATAGCTATGACTCATTTTTTTAGCGAATTTTTTAAGAAAATGTAGCTATTGTTCTCGGTCCAAAATTTTTAAAACATTGAAGATGAAGAAACGTGGTTGAACCACGATATATTCTTCATGGTTAGTCTGCTCTAATCTGATAACGGAATGCGATATCGCAATTCAGACTTCACCGTCGTGTTTAGAGTTAAAATATCGAAACGCTGAGGGGGAAGTGGGGGGGGGGTCACTCAAGAAATGAAAGTCTGACAAGTGACACCTCATTTTAAAGGTTTTTACACGCTGAATACGATCGTAAAATCAGAATTGCGATACCTAATTTCGTTCGCAAACTTGAGTAATTTGAAGATGAAGAATACGTTCTTCATGGTTAATCTGCTCTATTCTGATGACGGAATGCGATTTCGCAATTCTCACTTCTCCGATGTGTTCAGCGTTGTTATGTCCACAAGATGAGGGGGGTTTTGACGATGTGGGGGGGGGGGGGGATATTTATTACCCATAAATTCCAAAAATGAAACGGTCTGTCAAGTGACACCTCATTTTTAAGGTTTTTACTAGCTGAATAAGATGGGGAAGTCAGAATTGCTATATCTTATTCCGCCCCTCAAACTGGAGCACTTAGAAGATGAAGAAACGTGGTTGTTACTTGAGATATTCTTCATGGACATCATGTTCTTTAATGAAGACGGTTTACATAAAACCAATTATTTCTTCGAATATTCGTTCTTATACCAGGTAGCCATGCTGCATGACCTTTTTTTTTTTTTTTTTTTTTTGTAACAACTTACTCTTCTTTGTTAACAAAAGTCCTCTCTTTCTGCTTATATGTATATCACTACTCCAATGACGGCGATATGAGGATAATGAAATGTGTCGTTCAGTAACAGACGAAATGGAATTACAACTAATGAATCACGGACGGATATTCCCCAGACAACGTACGTACTGCATCTATGAATGGCGCAACGAGTAATGAGGGAGAACCGATAGGGGGCTTCATTACAGTTGTTTTTGTTCATAGCGGAAAATGGGACGACTTGTTAAAAAGTCACATTGTACTTGAAACATGTGCACGCCTTCTTCCGCTCGGCCGTTCAAAATGGTTCTGTCACAGACCAATATGCGGCCGGGCAAGGTCACCCGAAACAGCTATTTCTCTCATTTGAGGCGATCCGATGTGGACCACTGCAAGTCATCGCGGCTCGTTTGTTCAGCTGAGCGATCTCCACTAGATGATTCCCCACTTCATACCGCTCTAAACATCAACTCGCTCCATGAAAACTCTGTTTTTATTTTCTTTTTTGAAACTCATGATCCATCGATGCCTAAATCCAACTAGAGTTGTGATGGCATAGATTCACTTATTCAAAGAGAACACCGTCATTTTTTCGTAAATTTGTGGGCATTTCGGGGACTACGTACACCAATAAGCGTACAGTTGACGATTAGGAGGTGTGGAACCGTGAACAAGGTTTGGGACACATCAAACAAAATCTAACAAGTGGCCCGCCGCAGTGGTGTACATCCTAAAATCCGTCATTATGTTTCTCGTCCATCCACGTTCTTTGTGTATATCAAGGTGTGAATGTATTTTGATCCCTTCCGTTGAGAATAAATTGTTTCCGAAGTGCCCAACGGAACAGTAAAGTAATCAGTAAGTGCCTTAAAACTCGTAACAATCTAATGAAGTATATAGGAATGATTTTTTTAATTTTTATATTTTTAGTACCTTCTATATTCTAAGATACCTTTAAGTACCTAAGTCATGTTATAAATGGATGATTGGATTTCATATGTTGTATCCGGTTGATTCGGTTTCACTGGAGCATGATTGGATAAGTGATAATAAATAAATATTTGTTTCTCTCCAGTAACCACACATGGTATGTATCTCAATTTTTTTTTTTCCAGCTCAATACTGGAAGGCGCCCACACCTAGTACGTACGCTGGTTACCAGCTCAGGAATCAAACCCGCCGCAGTATTGAGAGGCTTAGCACCAGGCAGCACTGGGTATTTGCTGTCATCGGAATCTATAAAATCGGGCCCGAAGGATGGCCATGACTGAGAGAGTGGGTGAAATGGCTTCAGGTATGAACAATACGCAGTTGCATAGTCAAGTTTGAATGAATCTTAGAGAGTTTGTCGGCTTGACTTTTCCGATAATCTTAATTTTAAAAATAAGACATTGAGTTATAAAAAGGGAGTAGTGTTTTATCACTTGTTGCTTTTTGAGTATGGACATAGGTAATTAATAGCACGATGAATGGCGATGAGTAATAGACTATATTTCAGGCACACATGTGATACATAGAACGGTAATATTAACATGGAGGAGAGAGACACCTCTGGAAGGGGGGCACTGCCTCCTGTACTCATTATTTAGTTATTAAGTTAGGTAGGCACTTGTTAATTATAATAATAATAATAATGTTAATTAATTAATAATAATATAAATAATTATGATATAGGTACATAATAATTACAAATTATTATTTAATAATACCTACAACATATAGGTCACGAGAAATTTCACTGACGCCACGAGGGCAAGGGTGTGTGGCCTGACAAAATACCGTAAGGTATTGAAAGGAGCCCAGCTAACCTGTGATATGGCGAGCCGGGTGAAGGAAACCACCCCTTTGTAGTGGAGGACGTAAGAGTTACTTCTGAATGCGCTATTTAGGCAAATATCCTTTGGAGCTGAGATGCGTTGAATGAAACATGCCGTACCTTGTTGAAAGAAACATGTTGCTCGTCCTTCCAGTTTCTTTCCACCGGTTGTACGGACCATCGACCGATTACCCACCCTGGTCAGCCATGCCTCCAGAATAATTTATCTTCTGCGACGAAGGCTTAATCGAAACTATAAAACTTCCGATTCTTAGTATTCACATATTCAACTGGCAACGATTTTTAATACGTAGATTACTTTGATCATTCATTGGAAATTGGAAATTACTTCCTATGTACAGGAATACGATGGTAAGTTTGGCGAACATCTTTGAAATAAGATGAATGATTCGAGTGTTCCAACAGGAGCGAAGCCAAATGAGATGATTTCAAAAAACATATGTAGGTACTGATACGCATGCTCATTGTTGGTGGCAATATTATGATTGTGTTAACAAGAACCTTAGTTATGAGTGTTACAGGGATGCAACATATTTGCGGGGTGCAGCATACTCGTCCAGGTCGTGCCCCTGGACGTCCTCATCGCACTACCGAGGATACTGAACGTATGCACTGTCGCCGAAAATCAGCCCAACGTAATCGCGACATCATGAACCGAAATTCACGGCTATCAAATGGCTCCCACCAGCCGGTAAGAAGAACATGTTTGCGCATGAGTAGATACTGCTGGTGCGATGAAATTGACCTGTATAATCTCCGTATGTTCAGCAGGATTGGTCTAGTAATTAAGGAGCTACGACCGTTTCAAGATTTTCATATCCGCGCATGCGATTCATCAATATTTATGAACCAGCCCTAATGTTTATTTCTCCTGAAATCAGCTCATGTAGGCGGTTGTTTTCATTGATACGATAAGGGACTGGAGTTTGAAATAGACAAATGAGTATACAGACTCGAAAATAGTTTTTTTCCCCTTGATGATTGGAACTGAAAATGCAATTGGAAGTTTTCCTTTCTTAGCACACACATTTACTCGGTTCTTATGAGAATACAAAATTTTCCGACCTTCGACAAGAGGAAGCTTGAAATTCTATTGACTAGGAACTCACACCCACTCCTGATCCCAAACAGAATATTATCTTAGAGTGGCCTAGAATATGATCCAATAATTAGTCAAGGAATATGATGATGTGTTTTGCTATCAAAGCTCTAACTGAATCCAACAAATTAAAAAAACTTATCAATGAACAATTATTCTTGGTCGATTCCAATTTAGAAATAATATACCAAAACTGTGATTTAGAAAGTTGTCCAGTGTTGATAAGAATATAAAGTAAAGTTCCTTGCTCCGGCAATTTTATGAGTGAAGAAATACAAAAATGAGTAGCATGAAACTCTTTGAGAAAATCGGTTCAAGATTGCTGACAAACACTCATACACGAGATTTTTTTCCACACATCTGTAGGATTGAAACGGTGCCAAAATAATCAACTTACGGAAATGGGAATATGCATGGAGTAATGCATCATCATTAATCACAGCGGTTTCCTCTGAAAATATTGTTCATTAAAATGTCTGTACCCTCATTAGCTTGTTCCTTGTTAATTACTTAATGACGATTATCCCGGATACGAGGAGACACTCATTATGAAGCACGTGGGTGTGTCTATCTGTCTGGTTGAGGACTCTCCTCTAACGTTCTTGATAATACGATTAGGCGAATAGTTCCCACGACCTACATTCCCTTTTTTATTATCTGGGGTTTGAAACGATTTCTAGAAAAAGGTAAGAGGACCGCTCAAACAAAATGATACCATCTGAAGGTATTGACAGGTGAAGGAAGGGATATCTTTGTGCGATTTCTTCTTTTCACACGAATGAAATGGAAGGCTCATCGGAAGGGCGGGGCAAATTAGGAAGGGGAGAGGAGGGGGGGCTAATGAAACAAGATCCAGTGAAGATCTTTTCAACTAGAGTAATGACTCGCCGTCTCCAGAATCCCCACAATGGAGAGATAAAGGGTAGATAAAAGTAGATGTATCAGCATCGCACGGTGGAATAGCGGTGAGGGCGGGGATGTGGCAAATAAGAATGATAGCTATGGTTTCCTTAGGTTGAACGTTTTTTCTACCTGCGGCTCCGACCATCTAGAGGTAGATCATTCTTCGGTGCCCTTTTTTTCGTTGATCGATTTCGAATGCATCGAAGAGTGCATACTTGTGACACATACGAAAGTACGACCCACAAAAAAATTACCAAACCAAAATCTGCCTCAGACCGTTCTAGGACCTAATCCACTGTTCAATATAATCCCCTACGTAAATACATCCATCATTGAGTGCCTACCAGTTGCCTACCAGCTGCGCCCAAATCCCCATTAGTATATATCCTTAGAATGGTAACAAGAAAAATGATACTATGGGTGGTAACAAAGCGCTTTTGAGGCGCTCAGTACCAAAAGTCGAACGTTTACCATTCCAAAACGTTTGTATTCAACTTTTTGAACCAACTCTTAGTTACATTTTTGTTACTAAGGGGATTTGACAATTTAAAACACTTTTTTTTTTTAAAACGAATTATTCATTTAATTGTCACAAAAATAATTAACACTTAAATTTTCAATTATCACATTTAATTTTCCCCTTTCCCATTATCACAAAAAGAAGGAGATGTCGATAGCTATATTTACATTAGTAATTGTAAATTTTATAGTACACAATGTTTCATAATGAAAAAAATATAAGAACATCTTGAAAACTTGTAATGGAATTTCTGTAGGTAACATTCCTGTTTTGTAATAAATCATGAAATACAGTCTCAAAGTTCACTAACGTTAGGCACTAGAAAGTCACAGGCATGCGAGGCATAACTAAACTATTTACGTAATAATATGAATACGTTTAACATAACACAAAAATACTTGTAATTAGGTACTAATGATAATAGTGGAATGCTGGTAAACCAGTTGTCACGGGTAATGTTCCTTCCAGACCCTTTAACAGGTTGAATGAGTTTCTCCACAAAAAATTCACCAGCGGGTTTATTCTTTGGTGTTGTACCCTTTCCTAGGTATGGAATGGCGTTACACATATAATTGGTGCCCACATCACACATCATGACGAGTTTGAGGCCATACTTAGCAGGCGTATTGGGAATGAACATGCGAAATTTACATTTACCTCTAAAAGCATAAGCTGCTCATCAATGGTTATAAATGCACCTAGCTCATATGATGAAATACACTGTTCATTCAGAGCATCCCACAGCTCACGTATTGGAGCCAACCTGTCCGTGGCTTGTCTTTCTACGCGTGTTTCTTGGCTGTCAAATCTTAAACGATTCATCAAGAAATACTGCCTTTTCACTGAAAATAAAGCGCGATATCTTTCCCCATTCTCGATAGGATCATGACGTTCTTCAAGATCCATGTGTTATCCTTTTTGGCTCCAGAATAAATGAACATATCAATAGGGGCTTTCACCCCCAACATAGTGACATCTTTCAACGTCGAACTGGATGAATTTTGGTAACTTTGTCTTTGACGACTTATTTCTTCATTCTTGTGTAGAAGAATCATGTCAAACATTACATCAGTAAACGCTGGAGAGCCCAAAGAATGTTGATTGGATAACAAGTTAAGACGGTAAATGTAGTACGAGTAATACCAAGCAAAGACGATTCAAACGTTACATACAATGCTTCCCGTCCAATCTCTCCCGTGTATACATGTCGGCTACCTGATCATTACCCCGTTTTATTCAAATGGAGCGGGGAGTCCGACGTTGATGAGAAACAAGTTACCGTGGGGAACGCTCGAGTCGCATGGAACGAATCCATGAGTGCATAGGAAACCACCAGGGCTGTCAACACTAGTCGATAGCAACACTGTTTTGAGGTTGTTAATTCTGATGGGGATCTTAGGGAAGAAGCTCTCTCACGCTCTCTCCGCCCACCCCCATGCTATCCAACGACGACCATTGAAGAGGAACGATCTGTTGAAATTTTCCCACGATAATTTGTCTGTTAACTAATTAAGGTTGCTTACCTCCAACGTCAGCTTTAGTGGAATTTTGTCAATAAATGTTGAATAGACAATGTTATCTTCCCCTCTTGCATTCATCTAAGATTATATTACGACCTCAGAATATCAGGGGTAGCCTCTCTGTTGACATACATTAGGCGACATTTGTTTCCTGGAAATACCAGGTAGGAAAAATGTGGAATTTAGTCAGGGAACTATCGATACTGAAAATATTATCGGGAACAATTTTTTAAACCACTGACGAATCCAATGGAAAAAGCTTCATGCAGGAAGTATTAATAAAGGAATTTCAGAAGTAACATTCTTATCAATCGATCCTTAAATTTCAAACATCATCAAACATATTGCATAGTTGCTAATCCATAAACAACTCAGTATGACATGCTTGGTCATTTTAATACAACCTGCTTCACACTAGTCAATCCCATCAACACATATTATATAGTATATACATATTAAATCTCGATTCTTAACCAAAGTTTAAATGCAAAGTATGATACAATACATTAGTATTAGTATATGTCATATACTAATACTAATGCATTTTATCATACTTTGCATTTAAACTTTGGTTAAGAATCGAGAATACTCTGGGACGGATTTGCAATAGTGTATTTTCATTTTCTCAAAAATTGCCTTATGAACGCAGTGATGTCCGGTGATATCCGAAGTATCGAAACATCCCAAGCCACTACTCACAACAAGCCACTAATGAACAACCAGAAATTGTGGATTCTAATCATAACACATCCATTTGAATTTCCCTCCACTTCCTGATAAGAGTTATTTACTGAATTTACTCCATTCTATTCCCATGCCTTAGCCTGATATTTTAGTTATCGCTCTCCTCTGTGTTTCCTATTTTGATGATAGTGTATTGGATATGGTGTATTGGAACTGCTTTCGATGCCATAAACTCGTTGGGTTTAGAAACATGGACATTCTTCACTTGTGTTCTTATCTTGAAAAAGGGCCGTCGGTGAAACGGAGGGGAATCGTATAAGGGTCACGTATGAGTTATTTCGAATAATCACTTCCAAGAATGTGTGGAAAACAATATGGGGAGTTGGAATCTTCGATATAATTTCTGACATCTAATTCGTTGGCCGGACTAGATGGAAACACGTGATTTAGATGGCTGCGAGGCAGGATACTGGGTTATTTCTTAATAAAACAATTGACTGGCACTAAGAGGGGCACTCCAAATCATTATTCTGCGGAACCGAGATGACTCGAAGAGTTGAGTGGACTGGGCGCTCGCTCCGTGGTGCTCAATGAAACTCAGATTACCGCATCATAAAACCGAACGAGACACCAGCTAAGGAACCTATTGGTAATTGGTTGGATCTCATCAAAACTAAATTACGATCTTTGCTATTCAACACTATCAAATTTACATGGATCAGGTGAGTGTGCAGAGTATTAGTTTCAAGGCTGGGCACATCTACATCGCACCGACTGCAGATACTGTTGAAACGTGAAACTCTGATGAAATGACACACTCCCAAATTTCGACTGGGGGACCACTGTCACTAATTCGTCCGGAAACTAGATTTTCTTCTTCATCTTCGGTCATCGGCTTAGATTTCATTAAGTATACCACTTTTCTGCCAAGGAGTCTACAGGTGAAGAGGGGAGACATAAGATGGAAAACAAGTCCGATTTACACCTATATGAACTATATAAACCTATGTGAACCTATTTAAAAAAATCGTACAAAGGTTCAGCCGGATTTAACCATCGAAGGGTAAACGGGAGCACTAGTGGCGATGTGCTATCAGAGAGGGCTATCAAGGGGAAATGTTCAATCCAAGATGTGATGTGTTTCAAAGATCTTAAAACTTTCATTCCAGCGGACCACGCGCGCGGTAATAAGAGCTATGCAATGAAAACAGAATCTGATGCTTTAATATAGCACCGTGTTTTACGACTGTCGAACGCTGCAAAACCGCCTTCAGGTTGGATCAAAGTGAATGTCACAGGTAATAAGAGTGACATTCGGCCGAGACACCCCTTTACCAAGTCTCTCTCTCGCTCATCACAGTTCAAGATTTCTGTGGGATCTTCAGTTATACTGGCTCAGTAATATAGAGCCAGCAATAAAACTAATCAACTGCTGCAAGGCGTCGTCTACCGAGACTCGAGGGATGAAAACAACAGATTGTGTTTGACATAGGAAAAACATCGGAAACAACACTCAACACACTAACTCAGCAGAGAGTTGAAGAGGCTGAGTTGTAGCCTAATTGAGTTCTGTGTATTTCGGTATTCATCAGTTATTCCGTCGAGAACCTCGGCTTTTTGAAGCTACTCGAACACGTGAGCAGGTACACTTTCAGTCTTCTTTGGCATCAAAGGCTTGCAAAACTGTACTGCCTGCCAAAATAGGAAAACCGTAGATCGATAAAAGCTATTTTTGAGGAAAAACATGGTAAAAGTATCAAGCTGCTGTAACAGACAATTTTCAACAATTTTTTATTAAATGAACAATTCTGTGTAAGCAACAGTTGTTGAGGCTGAGATAAATTGGGTACCATAAAACAGCAGAGGCAACTCCAACGAATAAAAGGAGTGTAGTATCTGACTAGTGACTGCCAAACTCATCATTCCATCTGAAAAATAAACTACAAAAACGTCAGGGATTTACAGTTTTTCTGTTCGAAAAAACACCAAGGGGTTTCAAAATTGAAAACACCTAGAAAACTGAAGCCCTGCTGATGTTCTTCCTGAATCACCCCCCAGGAAATTCGTTCCCGGCTGTTTCTCTTGAGTAACCCAATTTAGGTAGGTATCTAAATAATACGAATCAATCCATAGAAAACCTCACCAAAATTCATGTCTACGGCTTCCATGCTTTTTATAACCCTAGGAAATATTTGCTGAGTCATCAGCACCCTGTTGTCACTATGATTGTCTTTTTCCAGTAAACAAAAGTCGGATATGCTCAGTGAACACCTGTATAGGAAGAAGACAAGATGCTTCAACAAGGCACGGCAACGAATTGACCGTAACCAGTGAATTCTAATTAACGTGCCCACAAGGCGATATCGTTCACTGAAAATGAACTGAATAAACGGTCTAAATGAACTGAATCATCAGAGAACAAACAATAGACCACAGGCAGAGGGTACAAAACAAGCATCGGTTCTGCGCGTCGGTTGATAATATCTGAAATAGCGAACAGGGCCGCTTGAGACAGACATAGTTCATGTATTTTGAATAGACCATTATTGTGGTGGACAGTTGCTGCGGGATATTTGAGGTGCTAAAATATCTATCTAACGATCGTTTGCAATCGACCAATTCAGGAACCTCTCACGATTTGATATTTTACCCGTCACTTTTGGTTTATTATCTTCGATATTGAACGTTTGGAATAGCACAGGAAAAAAATGACCCTCCTCAAAATTCGAGTGTTTACGTTTCATTCCGAATTTTTAAAAAATCGAGTTAAATCTGTCCGTCGTCCGCGACACTTTGCCCAGTTAGCGTTGTGCTAAAATTACGAAATTCGGTTTACAGGTTCGGACGACACCCACGGTGGTTCATGAAACCTTTAATAACCCTAGGTCAAGGGGAAGGGGTTCAAGATGAATTTTGAAAAATTCATAACTCAAAAAATTCAAACTGAACGGTATACCTAGTTCATATTTGAATTTCAGTTCAAGTGTGAACAGTTTTTTTTTTTTCAACATACCTACCTAAGAGTCAATCATGCGACAGCTGGCCCGGCTGATTCAAACAGCACGTTGGTGTCGAGACATCGAGTTAATGAATAATATTAATTAATCATAGTTCCTAATAGTTTTGAGTAATTAATGATAATTAATTATTGAATTATTGCCGTAGTAGGTAGGTGGAAATAGAAACCCCAGAATCATATTGGCACAAATTATCAGAAGTACCCTTAACGGAGTACCTAGTTCATATTATGAGCGTTCGGTGCAAGTATATGTAGTTAATTACCAATAGGTATATCGATACCTTACTTCACAAAGGGAATATGTCCTTAATAATTTATTATGGACATATTCCCTTTGTGAAGTAAGGTATCGATATATTATATTGCATAGTATTGTATTTCACATTGAAACCCTGCATATTAAGAGTATATAGAATGACCCTCTGAGGCTGTGGAACATCAGTACAGTTGAAATTGAGTTAATCACTGCCAAGCTTCAATTCCGTCATAACTAATCACCTAGAACTTGCTTATTATCAATAAAGACTAGAAGCAGGAATTCCCGGTTCATTATCAGAGGTACAGAGGACACAATAATCGAAGTCATGACAGTGTTGAAATGACTAATTTATACATCACAAAGCTTGACAGTAAGCTTGGCTGGGAGATTCGATCCCATTGAGGTAACTAATGGAACCGGCAATTTAGTTGAATAGGCTGGCAAAATGCGTTTAGTTTATGTTGAGAGTCTGATAGGAATGCGGAAGGCGGGTGATGGGAGGGAGTAATGGGATAATCATTCGGGCCAGCAGGTGGGTCTGGTAATGAATAACAGCCCTCAGATCATGAGAGTGGAAAGGACTGCGCTGCGAGACTATATCCCATTCCAATATATCACGATCGCCAAGGGAGATGGAAGATGAGCCGGTGGTAGGTAGTCTATCTCGCGTTGCTGAGCCACGCTTTGGGGCTTAACTCCGTCTACCCTATACCGTGCAACAATATAACTCATTAGCTCCCACCACGGGAATCCTTGGCTTCCGCAAGGCGTCTACGAGTGCTCTCTTTTCCCTATCAACCATTAAGAGGATACCTCACATTCAATAATCCTCGGTGTATAACATGGCAGAACATCGCGTAAAACATCCGCCTAGTGGGTAACAGGTATCGTCAAACGTATAATAAGTTTGGTCTATCATATTCAATACATTGTTATATAAATACATAGGACTAAATGTGGACCAGCTCCCAACTACCCCAAAACATCATAGTTGGGCCAAATCAAACGAGTTATTCAGAATAAGATGGTGTTTGAAAAGATTTCACACTTGCGAATAGTAGACCAAAATTTAATATAGTCAAGGTTTGGGTAAGTTGGTGTGGCGTAATTGAAATTTGGTTGAGATTAACTGGATTTCAAGGGAGAGGCATTCATCAAAGAGGAGTGCGCTGTTGTTCAGAATGAGGATATCATCACGATTGGTTGAGAAGAACAGAATGTATAGTCCAAAAGTGCAGATATTAAAGACCGAACAATTAAGATTGGCGGCAATAATGTTAGTCTGTAAACTACCTCTGCCAATCAGTTGAGTAAAATCCTAACGTCGAAAATGACGAAATCGTAAAGGACAACGAAGGACCCGCTACTATTGGAAATATATCTCTCAAGATAGGAAAACAAATACTGGACACCATATCACTCCACATCTGCGTTTCTATAAATTAGTAGAGGGATTAGTTTGAAAATGATTTTCTGTACTTGCCTTACATTTGGCTAGACAAAACAACCAGCTGCTGGTCAAGTTTGATCTAAGCGTTTCATCGCTGTTTCCTGAGCATAAAAAGCTATCGAGCTTTGGGTTACGTCGCTGGTCTGCCCTTTTCGGCCAGAGCTTTGCGCAACTTAGAGATGCCATACGGATGATATAGGGGATTGATGAAAAATTGAAATTGAAAGGATGATGTAAAGAAATTCAAGTTTACATCATCAACATGAGAGTGAATCGAGAGGCAGCCTGTCGGGTCAATTTTGAAAGTGGTCCAGCTGATTCAAACAGCTTTTCAAATATCAAGTTAATAAATAATATTTAATAATTATTATCAATAATGAAGCATAAAAATTATTAATAACAACAATAAATATTAATAATTTACACTAATTGATAATAATTATTAATAAATAATGATAATTCATAATAATAATTAATCTATCATTCAGTAATCTAGGCAGAAGGGTGATCTGTACAAAGAAGATAATAAACCTTTGTGTCAAGAATTCGCAGAACTTTTAGTTTTCACTCCAAAACACATGTTACGAAGTCTACTCTCCGTAGAGTAAATATTTCAAACCTGAAGAGGGAACAAGATATGAAGGGGCGTTTAAAGGGGGCCGGTGAACTTGTTGCTATCATGATCAGTATTAAAACAAACGGTACATACAATTTGTAGAGCCACGTTAGGATTTTTGTGTTCATTCCCTGGCAAGTAGGTAAGGATCATGATGAGCGGTGTCTACTCAAGTCTGATATAGAAGAAACCAATGTATGTATGAGTACAGCGGGTTACAATAAAGAGGCATTCAACATTACCACATGCGGAGATAGGCAGCTGTGCACTGATCGGGATCACTCAGGGAAGAGCGAAGGGATTCTCTACCGTCAAATAAATGGCGAGGCTACGGACCCCATCGCATAAACGACCCCAATCAGTCTGCTGCTACCTTCCTCTCTTGTGGTCCCTAAACCTCGTCGTGCTCTCTCAGTTTTGCCTCTGTCTTCCCCACTACAATCATCAAACCCAGTTGAAGATCCAATAATCGATATGAATCCAGAACCATCTTCTCGTGTGGATGATAAATGAGGACTGACATTGTCAATTTCATTTCGAATTTCCATTGAGTAATTTACGTTATCAGCCAAGACTTAATGAATAAAATTTATTCATTAAAAATACAACCCATCTCATCAAAATAACAGTGTTTCATGTTTGTTGATAGGCAGAATTTAAAACTGGAATGAGTAAGTTTTTACTTGATTAGTTTGTAAATTTCCGTCTCTCTACCACAATGAACGTGTTTTGGACAAAAATCATAGTTGTTGGGTCGAAGAGTAAGCATTCATCTTCACAATACTTTATTGAATGAATTAGAATTGACAGTTTAGTTGAGCATCTCTTGCATAGAGACAATAAAACTAATAAAGTAAAAAGGAATCGCCATCAACAAACTGTAGTTCGTCACTATATTACCCTCACTGGTTTTGAAGCGCTCTCCTATGCTTGAGAAAATCGTCACCCAGGTAAGATGGTTTCTGTCGGTTCCTTATCGGCCTGGATGACGGTATTGGTGTGAGTGGATCCAAGTTGCTAGGCAGAATAACTGACGTGGTTGCTGATAGTTGTGACTCTGCAGGATTTGACAGGGATGGTATGCCCATTCTATTCTGAAAGTCTACTGGTTCTAAAGTGACCTGCGTTCTTGGAACCAGCGTAGACACCAATTGGTTACTTAATATGTCGTTTGAGCGTATGTCCTGAGTCCAACTTGACAATGTAGTGGTCCTGGCCCAGTTTCTTGATGATGGTGCCGAACTGCCAAGATTGGTTCAGACCTCCCATGATGGGTTCTCGACAGCACCCTCTCCCCCACTTTAAGACTACGGACCCAGGAGTCGCGAGGTGTTGAGTGAGCAAAAGCCTTGGTGTTGGGGAGTAGGGCATCCAGACGAGTTCGAATCCTCCTCTTAAGATATAATTCGGCTGGGGACTGGCCAGTTGTCACGGGTGTTGCTCCATACCGGAACATAATCTCCTGGAGTTTCATTGACAACGAAGAGGAGTCCCCTTCCGCTGCCTTGAGTCGCCGTTCAAGGTTTGGATGCTTCGTTCTGCCAGATCATTTGTGGCTGGATGACCGGGAGCACTAAACTTTTGGAAGATACCACGTTCTATGCAATATTTTTGAAATTCTTCGCAGCATTACGCAGCAGAAATAGCAGCATTATTAGACACCATTACAGGGGGACATCCATGGACAGAAAAAATGTTTTCTAGTAGTCTGATTGTTGAAGCAGAGGATGGAGCATCACGGAGTACCCGGACTCCTGCCCAGTTGGATTTAGCATCCACACATATAAGGAAGAAATGGCCATCAGTCGGGCCAGCATAGTCGATGTGGACTGTTTCCCAATTTTCATCAGGATGGTCCCACGGATGGATTGGTGCCTTTTGTGGGCTATGACGTACTGTGGCACATGATTTACAGCTCCTCACAAGCCGTTCAATGTCTTTGTCCATACCTTCCCAGTACACATACCTCCTGGCTAGTTGCTTCATTTTAGTGATCCCGTGGTGAGTCAGATGGAGCTCTTCAAGAACTGATGCTTGAAGAGACTTGGGGATTACTGTACGGCTGGTTCTCAGGTCCTTTAATAGGACGTGTAACTCTGGGTCTTTGATGGTTTCTTCTGCGATTGAAGCACTGGAGATCTGTTGTAGAGTTTCAGCAATGGTGTATTGACTTCCCGGTCAATCTGAAATGGTGTAGTTTCTTTATTTGATGTATGGCCTGGCGCACGGGACAAACAATCAACATTCACATTATCTTGAATGAATTAGAAAATACTTTATTGAATGAATCAGAATTGACAGTGTAGTTAAGCGTCTCCTGCATAGAGACAATAAAAGTAATAAAGTAAAAAGGATTCGCGATGTCGCATTCAAGTCCCAATGTTTTTGTGGGCCAATTGAGCTATCAAAAGCGCTAGGGAGGACAGTAGAGATATTAGCAATCACTATTTTCAAAAATGCAAAACTCCAAATCATGAATGAGAACTGGTAAATGTGTTCATCTATGAATGTCTATATTGAATCAATTGTTTTCCCACGATGACCATCTATTGAAGTAATAATATTACTTCATTAGATGGTCATCGTGGGAAAAACTATCTATCTCACCCTTGGAAATAATTTGGATACCGGTAGATGCGATCCTGTTACTTTTTTTGTCTTTACATTTCAACTTGGAATGGACATAATATTGTATTAATATGTATATTGTATAATGTATAATATGTATTATGTGTATTTATCACACTATAGGTGGAACACCCGTGTACTGCACTAAATAAGCCACATAATAAGTACCATTATGGTCATCAAGTGTGTAAATCGTGTGAGTGTGTAAATAGAACTCTGGCTTGAACATAAATTGGGAGTTGATGAGTTATTACTGAGTTGTTACTTACTCGAGAAACGCATGGCAAAGAAATGTTAGAGCTAACATCCGTCTATTCGCAATTCGAACAGTATTTCAACAAAACTGTACTTATAAGTACAGTTTATATATAACACCCATGTTCACAATATTCAACCCCACTGATCCAACTTTATGCTTTTCCAGTGGAGGGGAGTTGTCTAACGTTTTTCTGACTTCGGCTTTTCACGCCAAGTCGAGATATTCCATGTTCTTCTCGGGATAGTATTTCAGAGTTGACTGACTATTTCTGTTCTTTTCACACTCCTTTTTACGTAAACATGAAGAGAAGTGGGTAACCTAGCGATCACGTTACGTGAAACTTCTTCAAGTCACAAATAGATTTTTCTCGTAAACGATAAGAGGAGAGGGGAAGAACAAAACTACTCTAATACTCTAAATAGGCTGTCAAACATAACCATTCCTTGGGTAAATGATGCGGTTCATTGCTTGCAGGGAGGTCAATCTGAACGTAGGATCAAGTAGTAATTACATTGAATACCTAATTGAATAACTAATTAACTGCGAAGTGTATTGGGTGCATGTGAAACCAAGAGCTTCCAAGTGCCTTTACCCACAAATCTATCGGTTATTGTATGAATCCGCGATACGCGAATGCAGGTAATCTGCCTCTAGGTTTGATAATTAGATAAACCATTATAACATATCATAGCACCTCCAAGCAGTTTTATATCCTCTTTAACGTTGAGAGGGATAAATAAATTGTTATTTGAATTCGAATGACCGCACTTTTTATTGTGAATCCGAAACTAATAATACGAAATAGAAACATAGAACATTGGTATACCGATCAGAGACGTAATTAGTCAGGATTCAAAGAATATTGATAATAGATAGAAGACCTTACTATGAATAAATACTGGATGTAATACGCGGTTATGCTCAAGAAAATGAATAATAAGAGAACAAACAGTTGATGATTTAATTTGCCGGCTAGAAATAAAAGAGGGCACTTATTGCGTAGTTATTTAGGAGCTGCAAAGGTTATTGAAAAATCATAGAGCGTCGTTAAAGCAAACACGTGTGGAGAATTAGGTCCAAACTGCGTTATTTTACTCAACATACTGGAAAGTGAACAAAACGTGGCACATACTCGTACTTCTATTGAACAGCATTCGATCGTAACACAATTATCGGATCTGCTCAGCCCTAAATTAGTTTCACCGGGATGCCAGCTCGATAAAAAGCTGTTAGCACAACCGACGAAATACTGTTGTCTTATTTATACAAGTTGAGCAAACGTAGGTAGCCAGCGTAAACGCTACAATAGTGGTCCAAACAACTGTTGCCTTTTTAGCTCCTGTAGGTTCTGGGTCACCTCACGTTGAGAAACGTGAGGTCAATTGGGGTGACTTGTTTTTCGTGGAGATGGGCGAACGCTTATGAGTAATTGAACGCAAATTTTTCTGGATATATTTACTACCTATCTAAATGTTATTTACACTTTCTTACCCATCTAGATAGCTACTCTATCTTCAATGGTACACTCGAATAATAGTCGTGCCTTTATTACTTGTTCGCTCAATAACATGGTACAAGCGAAACCTCCATTAATTTAGCATGACAAATTTGGTGTAATTACCTCTATAAGGGGGATTCCATTACCGAGACCTTCGTCAATATAGATTGTCTAGGAGAACGGATTTACGATAAAATGTTTACACTCAATTTATGTTGTATTTGTTTCTAACCAGTCCATTCAAGTTTGAATCCTAAAATGGAGACCATGAGATACTGCGATAGGAAGCGATTTAGTTTTAACGATCGCCCGTCAAGGTTTCCCGGATAAAGGAATCACCGGGGAAACCTGTTTGGATGAAAAAGGAAGGTCGGAATTTTCATTTCCCTGAGATGAAAGGGCGCACAGTCAGGTGACCAAGGAACAGGGAATAGATTGGTTGGTGAAGGGAAGTAGCCCTTATGTCCGTTCAGCACCCTTGAGCGTTTTCCGCACTTCAAACTAGTGGTGGGGGGAAGCTGTTCAGATTTGAATCAACATTCGCTAGAGTTTGCCCTGAAATATCACTTGTCAGTTGACAACCCAATCCAACTCAAATAGACTTCACTCACCACTGGGTGGCAGTTGACTTAACCAGATGCTAAATGCTTTGGCACCACTAAAGCCAATCATACATTTACTGACAATAGTGATGTACATTGCAGTAAATTTAATAGTGTGATAACGATAAGTGCGAGAATATTTTCTTTAAGGGCTCAGGAAAAGTAGTAAAAGCCTGGTAGCTCCAATAAAGTGTAAAGATTCACAAATATCACAAGACTGGATCCATAAAAATAGAAACAGCCAAACCAAGACGGCTCTCCCATGACATTGTAACAGGCAAGAATTCTGAAACAAGCTTCGGTAGCCACCCAGGAGAGCTCCTAGATAACACCACTTCGAAATCGCCTAGAAATGAGTAAATTCACTCTTTTCAGCAATTCTGCCTTCAGGGAATTGTGTTATAGGCACATAACGATATTTGAAAGATGGAAAATGTATATCTCATCACGTCACTAGCCCCCCCCCCCCCCAACTCCCAAATACGGTCTAACCATTGGGTAGGAACTACCTAGTCCTCTCTCAAAGAATACCCAGTTTTCTTCCCCTGGATCTCAACTACTGTGAGTGCAGCGCTAATCATCCTTTCAACAATTCACAATTCAAAATAATCCAGTGTTATTCATTGCATAAGAAGTTGATATACCTGGTTTTAGTAGTCGGATTGGTTTTCAGGTCAAAAATGACGGTATATGAGATTCAAGGAATCGTGAAGCTTGATAAAAGGTGTCAAATCGTTATGATGGCTTCAGTCGTCAGTGTACGAGTACTTGATGGGTGACTTTACGAGTTCAGTATTACAATTAAATTGTGTGGTCGTATGGAACAGTTAAAATTTCTTCAGTGGAAGGCAATGCTCGGGAAAAGTTGGTCGAAGTTGGGAAAAAAACCAGCGGTGGGTGTAGAGAGAACGGTAAAGAACAACAGCTGGCTCTCTATTGACGAATAAATGGGCAATTCTGGGTAATTATATAGGCATTAGTCCATTCCCTTGAACTGAGCGGGCCTAATTGGAATGAAACAGTCCTGCCAAATCCATCCTCTGAGGTTTCCCACGCTGATTTGCTGATCTGAACCGCAGCTACTCAGCCGCACCAGTGGTGTTGCCATCTCCACACGCGATCAAAACGTTTCAATCTTCATCACTCGGGAGTCATCTTAAAGTGCACAATTAATGAAATGGAGGAGCTTCCTTCACAATCACTAACAGACGTCGATAGCGATTACATCTCTTTCCGTTTCGCAGACTCGACCGATAGGTACAAAACCACGAATCCATCTTGTCGGACAATATCACTCAGCAGCAATTTCTCAGTGTTACCATCATCATCGATAGAGGTTTTTTTAAACGTCTATATATGTATTTGTTAATTTATTGAGTAGATTTAGTTTTTCTTAGTAATTTATTAAAAGTAATAGTGAAATGTAATAGTTATTGAGATTTAGATCCTAGCCCCGGCTAAAAGCCCGGTGCTGCACCCGTAACGAGCTAAGGTACAATAATAGTGTACCAATGATGATGATTGATTTTTCATTTTTTCAAGTGCTTTATTAATAAATATTAATAATATTATTAATTTACATATTATGTAAATTGTAATTTTTTATTATTAATATTATTAATTTACATATTATGTAAAAGGAAATTTATTAATAAAGCACTTAAAAAATGAAAAATCAATAATCAATCATCAACCATCACATGTCTGAGACTTGTCTAAGGGGTCGTAAATAAGTGTTAACCGGGTCGATCTCAAACAACTGTACGTGATAAAACGAGCAAACCTAGTCATAACAGCCTATGGGAATGAGGAGTAAGTCAGTACTGTTTAGTACCATCTTTTCCGTAAGGGGAGATGAATGAACTTGGGCGAGGACAATAATTATTATAAATGCAGAAATGTTGTGCTCATGAAAAGCTCGATAATAACAATTTAATTTTTGTTTTAACTGGAAAGTGCGAACATACGCCCATCAACGTACCTACTTACCTACTTTGCATCGTAACTACTTTCATATCCCAATCGCTGTGACAGGATGAAAAATGATTTCCCGGTTGGTTTCATTTTGGTTCAAAGACCATTTTCAGTGTTTTTCGCCCAAACACTCTTGAACAGAACAAGTTTCAGATCGCGGAAAGTACCCTGTACTTGCCACTCATATAGGTGGATATGTTATTGTGTAGAATGTAAATACACAGGAATCATCAGGTTGGAGAGGCATCAGACGATTTTAGATGTTTTCTATCATGTTTTCAAGTTTTATAATGATATTCATACGGGAGTTATCTGGGTGCAGTTATCAGAACAGGCAACATGAATACGGCATAGTATTTTGTCAACCTCAAAATCGGATGAATCCTATCAGTGTCGAATGTAAATTGTTCAAAACTTATATGACAGACAACGTGAAGAGTTTTTAGTGTGCAGTAACGCAGGCATTGGTTGACCGAGTGGTTGTAGCCGGGGAAATAGGCTGGAGCAAGGCCGTAAACTAACTACTGCCGTCGTCCATACCTAACCTGTTTAATCTTCTTTTGGTTTATTATCTTCGATAATGAACCATTGGAATCGCCCAAAGAAAAAAATTGTTTAACCCCCCCTCAAAATTTGTTGGTTTACGTTTCAAGATACGTAGATTCAGAAAATCGAATTAAAAAAAATCCGTCCGTCCGCCGTACGCCGTCCGCCGTCCACGCCACTTTGCCCAGTTAACGTTGAGTTAAAATTACGAAATTTGGTTTCTGGGTTTGGACCAGCCCCACAATGATCCTCGAAACTTTTCATAACCCTAGGTCAAGGGGAAGGGGTTCAAAACGAATTTTGAAAATTTGAAAATCTCATATCTCGAAAAATTCATATAGAACGGTATGTTTTTTATTTCATATTTAGATAGAGTTTGTTCCGTAGAATTTTTTAAGACCATCTGCAGCTTTGTACGACCAGCCGTTCGTTCACAATGACGGCTCAAAGATTGGGCCTCACAACACGATCGAGAATCAAACGGTTGAAATACAGGTCAATGTTCATACTAAGGAGCGGTTTGGAACATCATATGGTGATGTCGATTTTTTGTTCTGAGGTACCTATCGTGCTACGGAAATGAAGGTAATTTCGAATGTTTGTTGGTAGGTACTTCTTTTATAGAAAAATTATTACCGACGTAGTATTAAAAACCCCAGAATTATATCGTATTAATTAATCATAATTAATAATAATTATTATTCATAATAAATACGAATTATTAATACCTAACAATAAATTATAATAATTTTCACTAGGTACCTACTTGATACAATTATTAATAATTAGTGAGAATTGATAATAATAATTAATCTAACATTTAGGATCTAGACATTTAGACCTAGTGATCTAGACAGAAGGGTGATCTGTACAAAGAAGATAATGAACCGTTGTGTCAAATCTGAAATACATGGAGCTTCAACTGGCTGTTTACGTTACAGAAGATTATTGGGATCAGTCTTGATACCTTGATCATAGTTGTGTTGTGTGATACGTGTCACCTACATCATTACGTACTTTTGACATTTTATGTCTTTACTATGGCACATAACTCAAAAAGTGTGACATTACGGTGTGACGAAGAAAGTGTTATGAAACATTAAATGTTTTCAGAAATTTTCTAATGATTTTCACGTACAACCGATTCGTTGCTACGGAACTTTAACTTCGCCAGTTATCATCGTACAAAAATCGTTCACCACTCGATGGATAGCTCTCGACTTACCTAACAATATTACGTTAACCACTGCGGTGTGCGTGGCCGACAAGCTGCGGTATGAGCGTGATTGTTTAAATAATTGTTTACAAACAGGTGATCATTCTCAATAATTTATATAACAATTTAAAAAAAAAAAAAATGAAGTACGTGGTGTGGTTGTGGGAGGAGGCGCAAAGACATGAAATGTCTCTCGCGGTTGCGTCCTTGTACGAAAGCTGTACATCATAGGCTCCGACGTACTAGTTGGCCTCCTGCCAGCCGTCTGACGTCATAGGCTCTGACGTACTAGTTGACCTCCTGCCAGCCGTCTGACGTCAAAGGCGCGTGCGTCATAGGCTCTGACGTACTAGTTGACCTTCTGCCAGCCGTCTGACCTCATAGGCTCGTGCGTCACAGGCTCTGACGTACTAGTTGGCCTCCTACGAGCCGTCTGACGTCATAGGCTCGTGCGTCATATGCTCTGACGTACTAGTTCGCCTCCTGCCAGTCGTCTGACGTCATAGGCTCGTGCGTCATAGGCTCTGACGTAGTAGCCCGCCGGTCGCTTGTGTTCTGACGTGATCTGAGGGAAAGGGTGAATCAAGGGAACAAATTTTTCCCGTTGGTGTCTGGACTCGGTCCTGTTTCTTTCGATTATGAGTCGAGTACTTAACCTCGAGACCAGAATTGATTGATTGATTAATTGATTGATTGATAAGATTTTATTGGCATAAAGCGTAGGTTCCCAACCTGGGGTACGCGGTACGAAATTTTGTGGTTTCTGGGTTTGGACCAGCCCCACAATAATCCTCGAAACTTTTCATAACCCTAGGTCAAGGGGAAGGGGTTCAAACGAAATTTAAAATTTCGACGATGTCATATCTCAAAATATTTGACTGAACCGTGTAAGTTTTAGTTCACTTTCGAATGACCTGAAAAATCACGAATCTTTTAAGACCAATTGGATTTTTGTGCGACCAGCCGTTTGTTCACAGTGAGCGTGCAAAGGTTTAGGAAAAACACTAAACTTCGCGTCGAAAACGGCCGTTACGTGGGTCAAAGCCCAGAATAAAACTACCTTTTTTCATCTTCCCGGTAAACTACAGTCTAGAAATTTTAACCGTGAGTCGGGGATAGACCACATTGCAATATTCACTCGGTTTCTCATCTGTAAAATTGTTTAAATAATACCTTTTTGTAATAATACAAATTAAATTTTGATGATGAGCTATTGACTTGAAATTTTAAACATAGTTCAGAACCGGATCACAATGCAATATTCACTCGGTTTCTTGTCTGTAAAATTGTTTAAATAATACCTATTTGTTTAAACAAATTAAATTTTGATGATGAGCTAGATACTTGAAATTTTAAATATAGGTCAGAAATGGATGACGTTTCAATATTCACTCGGTTTGTATGACATGGTATGAGTATGGTATGGTATATTATTGTATGTATGATTTGGTATAGTACCTACAGTATGGTATGATAGGAAAGAAATTCGTATGGTATGGTATGAGTACGGTGAGAATATGGTATGGTGCCGATTTGCAACACAGTCTGGTATAGACAGAAGGGTGATCTGCACAAGGAAGATAATAAACCGTTGTGTCAAGAATTTGCAGAGTTTTTTTTATTATTTGCCGCTCGTATCACATAAAATGGGATTTCGAAATTAGGCGTAAGATACACCAGGCCAGCATTGTCCAGGGGTCTTGAATAATTCTTGAATATTTTAACCTTTCAGTCCAACCTACCAGCTGAGTGACCCGTGCGTTGTGCACGTTATTGCCTGATAGATTAACTTGCCGCACGTTGAGTCTGTTGGTCGGGAAAATGCCTAATCCAGAACAGACGGCTGTTTCAGAAGCGCTGAGCCTAAAAATGATTAATTCTAATAACAAATTTTGTTCTGAGCTTTATCATTCTGCATTGGATAAATTATACTATAATAGGCGTGCTATCTATCAAGACGGATGTATCCAGAATCCAAATATTGATTTGAACTCTGACAGTAGTACGATACACATGACGGAGAATTTTCATTTAGGTCTCTAGAGGGCAGAAAATTCATTTTCCGCCAAAAGTCGAACCACAGGACGATGAATCCGAAAACCTCCGTTTTCTTTCAAAAAATACAATTAAAAAAATGGTAAAAAACCAAGATCCGAGATTATCATATGATGCCATCGATACATTGTCAACTAGATAAATACCTATAATTCACAACTTTCGCAACTGTTTTCAGACACATGCACATTCACAACATTTTAGCACAGACTCAAAATGTTGAAAACAACTGATTGAAAACAAATTTTGAGGTGATAAGAATCAGACATGCGTGGAGTCGCCACCCACAAACTTACTATGTGTTATCAATAAAAATTGCGCCAATATGACGTTTGAATTCGACGTTAGAATATCCAGGAAGTGAAAAAAGTGTTATTTGCCTCCACATTAGCTGTAGCTACAAATCCATTTAAAGAGAGGTCAGGGGTCCGGCAAAGAGGAAAAGGGAACCTCCAGCTATGCAGTGGAGGAATGTTTAACAGATAATGGTTTCAATGAAAATCCGCTTCTATGTCGGAGCTTCCTGCACCAGCTCACGTGACGGAAACGGTACGTTCTGACGGTTTTGTCGACGTAAATCACTCTGACATTGTTACTGGTAGTATTGTACTACTTTTGTGGATGCGACTACGGTAATTAGGTAGTCTCCCCGTGCTATCATGGACCCCATGATAATTTGCAGTTTCTCTGAAAGTATTTCGAGTTCTATGAATCAAGTTAGTTAGAGACAACAATAATTGTTCTGAATAACAGAATTATTCTGAATGGGACTCTATAAGTAATGGGTGCTACCTAGGTGGGTCAAAGTTGGAAAGTCTCAAGTTGATTCCAGGGGTTTCATTATCCTGGGAATTCCGCTCTCGCCAAATAACAGTTGACGGTGCTGAGAACCAAATAAACGAAAATTGGACATTTTCCTTGCATTGATCCACTGAATTTAATTCCAAATTGATATTATAATTTGTTCTTCACGTCATGTTTTGATTTGTTGAATGAAAGCTTCATTTGATTCACAGTGCGTCCAAACGAACAGGAATAGTCTGAAATCCAATAGAAAATTTGCTGATTACAAATATACCATATTATATCAGGGATCCCTAAAAACGATACTCTTATCGTTTTGTTGCGTCATGGTAATCATCAGGTGGTTACCCATGGTAACACACCAACTAAGTAAGCCCAACATACCTACTTCGTACGACACTCTAAACAGTTCTTACCAAAAACTGCTCTTGATAGTCAACTCTGATCCTGATGATTTGAGAAATAAAACTTTGCAACGTCATTCAACATTTTCACTCTATGAAATGTCAATCATTCTGTATAAAAATTTTAGTTTCAATCATCCTGTACAATGGTACGGAAACTCCTGATGTTTGAATTTGGAATGTAAAAATTATATTTATTATTACTTTTTTTTCCTTTTTATAATGTATATAATCGTTAGAAGAAGATTATAGTCGTAAGTTTGAAAATACGACAGCTTCATCTAGTGTCAGCCGCAATTTCGGAGAGTCTATTACAAGTCACACATTACATTACTCTATTAGTCCACTCGAGTGCCTAAAATCAAGCTATTCTCAATGAAGCATTAATTCCTAAATCTTGAATATTTCCCGAGAAGAATTGCTTAGGCGTTCGTCGTATATATTTAGGAAGCAGATAATCGAGTTGAGCCAAATTATCTTGAAGATAAATTTCGGAAATTTGATCATCAATGAGTTGCGAATCAATCACGAATGATGTGCATCTATAACCTGGAACTGAACATGACCTAGGTAGCCCAGCCGGGGAACGATAACCATTTCTAATGATACTTGTTCGTGTTTACTGCAATGAGTACGAGTACTAGTAGCAAATCGAATTTGGACGCAGTACCGGTAATTTACTTGGAACATGAGTGGGAGTTTACATCAAACTGATCATCTGCCGCTGGCCCCTCACCAGCAATTTCGTTCAACATCAATACCCTTAACAACAGAAATGACAAATGACGATAAAAAAGAACTAACTACTGGAAGCCCGTAAAAAGCCGGTTTACGACCTTAAGCGTCCAGCGATCTCATCACTTTGAAGCCAACTCACAAAGCTGTTATAGTAGCGTCAAATTGTGTCCGGCATCTCGACAATGTGCCCCAATCTTTTTCAATAGGTACTTGTTGATGATAATCACTGCATTTCGGCCAAACTAGTGAAAGAATGTTAAAATCGGTTCTAAAATGGAAAATTATGGTATCCATTATACTCTTATTATCGTCTGCTAGGAGCTTCGACGAGTTTGATAAAAAAGTGGTGCTGACGCTATGTCATGGAGATGTTCAAATCAGAATCAGCACCTCATCTTCCCGCCTTCCGCGTACTTGTGGCTGTTTAAGAGAAAGGTGTTGCTCTTCTAGCGTGGAAGTTCGCACGACATCGCACGGCAACAAATGTTTTCAAATCTTTGTCAAAACAATCAGTGCATTTTCAAAGGGCCATTAAAAAGTGGTGTAACGTGATCAACATGTCCTGCATGTCCAAGAAATATTAAATACTCGTCAATATTTGCAAGCAGATTTGATGATTTAACAATATATCACTCTCCTCATTTCTTCTCTCCCATACATAATTTTTTACAGTTATGTTCAATTTTTAACATAATAATGGCTCGTATACACATCTATGAAGATTATGAGATTGCGGCATCCCAAGACTGTTAATCAATACTTAAGAGAGATAATTATGATTACAATAAATTACCAGTACTGGGATCATACACTCGTTTTAAGTCTCACCTTGTAAAAGTGTCGTTATTTTCAATTCCCGATTGTATGGAGATTTTGGATTTTGGTGATTTGTAATAATTAGCTCCAAACTTTATCGACACAAGGTCAATTTTCATGTTCTTTTATTTTTATTACCGTAATCCAATTCTGTCCAAATAACCCACTCACTGATTCAAACTGAATTACTTCCTCTGTCTGTCTAGATCCTACTTGATGCTCTCTTAAGAACGAGGCGCACTGCGGAGACAGACTAAGGTGGTAAAAAAGTAGTTTGGAGTTGGTGGGGGAGACGTGGCTGTAGACTTGGTCCATAAAACGTGATTACAACGCATAGTTGCCACCTTCAGTAATAATATGTGACGGGCAAACTTTGGTGGGCCCCGGAGGACCGATTCGTTTGGGAAATGGATATTAAACTCTCCGACCTCCATCGCTTTTCTCATGCCTCAAACACTTCCTGCAATGAAAGTCATTAGCTGGAACACCAAGCTCTCCCCTTGAACACTAGCAAGTAAGATGAGCGTTGGAACTCTGAAAACCAGGTTCGTAGAACTAGAATTGATACTGGCCGAAGCCTTATATGTAAATTCCATTAAAATCTTATGTGTTTTTAGAAAATACCTATTTTACCCCGACCATGCCGCGCGTACCCTCACTCACTCTTTTCAATAAATCACCTTCTAGTCGAACTCAATTCCTATCCTATAATCACTGACGATGAATGAAACTCGTCAGATAAATAATCACTTGATTAAATGATTTGAATGTATATTGAGAACTAAAATCGGAATTGTAACTTAGGTATATCAGATATTCATCTTCGGATGAATCCTGATATGCATTCTAAATGGAGAACTAATATCCCCGACATGGATGGATATATTTCAAGCAGAAAGGAAAGAGTTATCGAGGCGTCTGAGTGTATTACATGGTCTGAAGGATCAACTCGTAACTCGGCTCACTCTGTTAGTCATTTTGCATAGACACGGCGACTAACCTAATAAAAGAAAAGCCATAAACTATTCACTAGGCCACCATCCTCTCCTCCTTTTGCCCTCGGCGTGCTTCCACTCAATTTGAAGAGATCCTTTCATTTTTGTTGACTCCTTGACTTGAGAGAGCTTGCTTTAGAAAAGAGGTGCATTCATTACCTTTTTCCGTCCTCTATCCCAATGAGCCATTCGCCATGTTGCAGAATATTTATATCTGTCTGTATTAGCTACTATTTGGTCTGTCTCCTGGTTTTATAGACATCAGGTTCATTTGAAGTATAGTTTAGATTTGAAGTACTCATTCAATGTGTACTAAATAACCTAAATAAAAAAAATTCAAGATGTTTACGCATAATGACTGATTACCACGACAAATGGAACACCATGCTTTGGAAACACCCACATACGAGCATCAATCTATGAAATTACAACCAAAAATTAATGATGTGTCAAAGTTCTATGTACATTTCGCTGTGTACTTACAAGAAAACTGTTGGACAAGTTCTTTCTCCTGGTGAGGTGCACCGAAAGTTGAACAGTTGAACCAAGAGCTTCTTCATTACCAGTGTCCAGTCAATATCACAATAAGCACGCATAGTTTCTATGAAATGAGGTGAAACAAGAGCTGGTATACTATGTTGGTAATCAACCAGTTGACGGAGGGATCGAAATTCCGGAAGAGCAATCAATAGTGTACAAAAAATTTTTAATTGGAAGTGATTAATCTTTGGCCGGTGGTGATTATCGGTGAGTGTTTGCGGGATGCTGGGCGAGCAAGGGCGTGGGATATGCCGACGATTAGGAATAATGGATACAGAGGGGCTCCGGAGCGCTTGTTTTAAAAAGCCCTACCACCGATTATTTATTGAGCCTTTTACGACTTTCCCCATTCGTAAGGTCGCGGTGGTGTTTTTGGACGATCGAGCACATCCGAGGCGCTCATTCGTGGGGATTTCATCCAGAAGTACAGGAATGTATGTCTCGTCTATATAATTTGTTCAAAATGGAACCTGAAGCAGCTTGGGACCATCGCTATTGTTGCTCCTTAATCTCCAAAGATATGGTAGCTTGATTGTCGCTTATCCAGAAACTGAACACAATTGTCGAGCAAATTGTAACCTGGCAACACGTTAAGGAGTTACGCCGAAAAAGTAAGTCTTTGTACATTTTTCGATTTTAACACTAGGTATACTGCGTACTCTCTTCCTGGTGGCATTTGGCTTTCCGGTTACTCCAGGAGTGGTGTTGCCACCACAGTGGTAAAAGTTTACCTCTAAAGCAAATTTATAAATTAAAAACCCACTCACCATTTCTATTTTTAAACGCCTGCCAATGTGTGGCTCTAGCTTTCTTGTACCCGACTCTCAGAAAAAACTGAACAACTACTGCAAATACCATCATTGGTTTGAACGAATCGGATTTAACGTTTACCGACGACAAGGGTTTCTACAAAAAGGTTCAGAATGGTCTGAAACTTCCACCATCTCGGAGATGACCACCACGTATTCCAGCAATATTCAAACCCATTCTTCCAATTATTTCGAATAGTTATAAGACTCACAAAGATATTGTAGAACAGCGATCTAGCCAGAAGGGTGATAATAAACCGTTGTGGAAAAATCTGAGGCGTTTTCAGATTCGATTTCAATTGTAGAAATAAAAATAATTTTCAATAGATTATTACTAAAAGAAGAATGAGCTCTCCAAATGAGCAAACCTTTGAAGATTCTTGTAACCGATCACTCATTAATATCTGATCATTGAACATGCGCAACTTGATGCTAGTTACGTACGGATCAGTAGCAACTAGAAGAGTAAAACCATAAGAGCTCGGAAAATACCTGTGACAGAGCATAAGTTCAGCATGAGCAATGGCTTTAGGGTGTAAGTTAAAAACAATAAAATTAATGCTCTGTCAGTCTAAGCGTTAGCCGATTTTAAGCAAATTGGTATCAAAGACGCATCACACTTGAAGAGAACAAGTGTATGGTTTCAGCTACGCCAATCATTCCTAACTGTACGTATCAACGTGTATCAAAGTAAGAAATGACCTGCATGCTATCAAAATATCTTATGTGGACTAGCCAATATCTCCATAAACAACGGAATTACATATGTAAAGCATTTGAGATGTCTCGATGTCCAACGAAAGGTGCAAGGTCTGGAAGACTTTGTTAGCTAAGTTCGTTTACGATACCATTAGTGTCTGTCATTTATACCAGGGCTAAATTGGCTTTTAAGATTTTACAGCTCATTACGGGGTTTCTTCATGTTCCCAGGAGACTTTACTACTGTACTATGTTTAATATTCCAACTAATTATACTTCAAAAAAACAATTACTGCGGTTTAACAATTTTTCAGTAGACTCCACTCGTAAAAAAGTAGACAACAGCCAAAACTGTGCCCATCGTACTTCTTGAGAAGTCTATAATATACATACATTTATGTATGTAAATATCTATCGGCACGTGACAGATGCAAGGAAAAAATAGGCAGTTCTTCGAAGAACCCCAAAAGACGAAAACTCATCACCAATCGGCTCGACATTACGAGGAACACTGTGTAATCTTAACGATTTCCCACTTTCAACCACTCATTCACAGGTTTGAATCTCCCAGCACGTCTGTTCGTACTTCTATTAAAACGTTTGATGACCATTTTAACATGTTCCCAAGCAGATGATCGTGATGAGAGCGTTCTGAAAAAGGGTATTCAATTGAAGAAAACGTCCAAACAAGGGGCCCAGCCCGTCTGTCGATCTTGGTGCCTTATATGACGTCAAGCTAACCTTCTAATGGCTAACCAAAATGGTATTACTTGCTTAAAATGGGCAGTTTTAATGGGTTGATTCCAACTATGAATCAAACCATTAATAGTCCACCATTGAAATCGTATTCAATGAAAGCGCTGTTGTCCACCACTTTTCTACGTTTTACCTATATAATAACCTACGTGATTTCAACGTTTCAAGTTGAATTAATCCAGTACCTAGTCACATATGATGTTGATTGCAGATAGAGTAACATTCGAGATATGTGTATCGTTCCTTAATTGAAGTAGTCTACCGTACAAATAAGCTCATACAATGCAATATGTAATGTGAGCCTTCAACTGGAGTTTTTAAAAGACATTCGTAGTAAGTTGCAGGCCTTCTTGGACGTACATTCAATATTCTACCTTGTCACTCCAATTATTTCGTACGGGTGTAGGGCTCACAAGGACATTGTGAACAGAACAGTGACTTATAAAGAGAATAGTAAACAACAGCTCCTTAATTTTTAGCCGGGTTGTGAAACGATCTAACTTCTAACTTGAAGGTCTATTCGAACCATTCTGTATCTTGAGTTATTCCTAATCTCAATGTCTACTCTCAATTGAATTTGCATCGAACATAATCGAACACCACCCGGTTTCCCATCTATTGGCAATCAGACTCTCTCGCCCCCCCCCCTTCCTGCCGCCACCCACTGAGAGTTCCTCCAACACATTCTACCCTCAGTTTCTGCATATTCACCCACACGCCCCTTCTGCTTTAATTGGGAAATGAATCAAGTGATGTGAAATGTTAGAGGTCTGGAATCCCATCAGTAAGCGTGCTCACCCTTCCGGTTACCTCTTTACCCTGGTGCTCCACTGGTTTTAACTGCTATCGTCCTGGGCCTACAACCGTAAATATTGTGAATTCCAAAATCTGATGGCAAATTGTATTAAACAAAAAATAACACACCGGAATCTCGTACGGTGTCCACGGGACTGTTATGTTTACATAGAACCGCTCTTCATCCAACTCACCAATGAAAACTGAAAAAAAAAAAGAAAAAAAACAAGCGAAAAGAATCATTTGACAGCTCCCATTATAGACCGAATATTTTAAAACTGAGTTCATCCAACGAACTAAAACTCCTAGGTTTCAGTTCGGGGGTTCTTCAGGATTTAGGATTAGGATTCGATGCTGGTTGAAGCTGATCATGACTGCAGTTCCTCCACCTTCTTCAGCTCATACCCACCGAAATTGAACCCATAAATTGTTAAGCGGACTTAGTGTTTAAATATTTCTTCTTCAAGCCACAGGTACTGTTTCTGCTCTTCATCGGTGGTGTGTAATTTAATCTAAAACTTCATGGAAGTTGGAGGATGTAGATGATCGACGTAGACATTCAACATTCGACAAACCCATATACATCTAGTGACAATCAAGTGGTGTATTCTTAGTTGCAACTGATACTTGAAACTATTCATGTTCATTCATCGCGGCATAGGAGTGAAAATCGAGTTAATTTACTTATATGGTTTCATAATGAATTTTTTTGCCAAATTTGGATTGAATGGAGCTTTTCATTCGGGTCGAAATTGACTTTTGACAAAAAAATACCAAAAACCGCGAAGAATGTCGATTTTGATTCGACAACTCTAACTAGGCAATGTGGGCAGACGGACGGAGTTTTTTTTATTCGATTTTCTGATTTTACGTATCTTGAAATGTAAACCATCGAATGATGGGTGAGAGTTAAAAACTTCTTTCTTTTCCTGTTCGATTAGAATGGTTTGTTGTCGAAAATAATAAACTAGACGTCGCTATTAAGATGTCTTAAGACATCAGAAGTTTGTACTTCTTCTCGAAAGTGAAAAATCCAATTCTAACGCCTTAAAGAGACGGTTGCAAACTAGGTATATGAATAGCAGAAGCAAATTATAATTTTCAACAATAAACCAAGTGAGAAGGGCTTGAATATAGGTTGAAACTTTGATGGAGGATACTGATGAGTAAAAACCACAAACCAGTTCCAACAACGACTTAAACACTAGTCTTAAACGACCAACTCCTGGGCTGAAATTCTATCGCGAATAAATTAAGCTAATTTATTGAATGTCAGAAAGCAGATTGACTTGTGCGTTCTTTCGAATCGTTATCCAGAATTATAAACTTGAACCGACTAGATGAATCAGTATGAATTACTTTGAATTCAAGTGTTTATCAGCTGAGAGTAGATTTTCATCGTTCAGAGTAACTTATACCAACGTGAAAACAATGGCTTCTTGACTAATTCCGCTGACTGGACCTTCAATTGAGGGAGACCATAATAGAATTTCTGTATCCTGGATACCGATTGATACGAGAGTATTTATTTTATTAAGTTTGGAACATTTGGGTATTAGGCCGTGGAATCCAATGTAATGACATGACAGGAAGAAATGATTTACTTCCATAGTGATTTCAAACCTAGAGGCATTTGATGGATTAGTTATCGGCTCGTTAGACTACTCATACCAGAAACCTTACATTTCTCACATCAGAGATTAGTCAGAAAAACGTTGTCATAACTATTCCAACATCGGATGTTAGTACCATTAAATGCGTGGAGATCGCTTGAATATGAGCCGAGACAATATCATTTTCAGGGTGTTCATATTAATTATTAACGCATTCCTACTGCATTCCTACTCGTATAACCCTAGCAGTTTCTGTATACTATCAAAGCTAATTTTACTGGTCTTTGCACGAGTAGTTTTCATCTCAACCCTTATTGAGTCAAAACATGAGTTTTGATAAATTTTTTTTTCATATTTCGTCAATTTTATTGATAGGCAGGCAAATTTTCAGTTTGAGATGGAAATATTGTCTAGTGATTGGGTACCTGACCATCTCCCACAACCATTCAAAATAAATTGATTTTAAAATGGCTCATTTGATTTCATTCATCTGCTTGCTCCACCTCCAGGGGCGCAATTGAGTTATTTTGTAGTCCAAGGTGGCAACAAGCATTGGTTCCAGGGAATGAACGCTAAGGCCACCTCAACCTCATAAAGATACGGGTTTCTCTGGCGCGACTTACGACAATGACGACTGCGATCGGTCGCGGTAGACTGCTCGTTGGTATTTTAAATGCTAACCGGTTCCAATGAAGGGACTTGTGACCAGTCACAGCGGCTGACCGCTCAGGATCAATCCGGCGGTCAAATCCAAAAAGAAAAATTAAGTTTAAGAAGTGTAAAGATCAATTTTTCACCTCGCTGTAGTTGCCATTTCACATCCCATTAAACTACTCGAAACGTCAAATGAAGAAATTATTCCTTTCTATCACTGGTTCCTATCTATTCTCACGATTACCTCACATAGGAAGGAACCGGACACGATCATTTGTTTTTACTAGAACTTGAAAGCCCGATTACTCCTAAATGCTTTTGTTGCAGCATTTCACCTCCATATTTTGATTAAGTCGTACAAATAACCTCAATGATCCCGAGTCAAATGATCATTTATGAAATTATTAGGTACCACTTACATTTGACTACGGAGTTGGAACTCAACAACATTTAGTCAACTCTGCCGAATATCTACGTTGTTATTTACAGCATTTTATTTTCGAACCTATTTTTTGTTGTTTCCCGACACTAGCCAACAGTTCAGAAAGAGGATTATTTAGCCAAAATTATCAAACATAAAAGTATTGATTATAAACACCTTTAAACTGTAAAGACGAAGATAGTGAGAGAACGACAACGCTGTCCACTGACAAAAAAAAAAGAAGAAACACTTTCTTTCTTAGTGTTGTTGCCTCTTTTTTTCAATTATCCTTGATTCTACAGCACGTCTTCTGCCTTATACTCATTCCCATTTTGTTCACTATAATCTATTGCAAGGTGACATAAGTAAACCACCTATTAATAGGGTTTTGTATGCAATCCCAAGGGAAACAACTCAAGCCCAATCCTCCTCATTTTATAGAGATGCTAAAAAGAGCAAAAAAAGGAGTAAGATGTAACGAGTTGGCTGCCGCCCCGGTCAAGGATCTTGAACGTGTTGACGGATTAAAAACTCCTTTAAATGTCTGATATTATGCAGACATCGCCTAATTATCGTCTCAACCGCCAGACGGTCAGGAGGGCTAACGTGTTACTTAATATAATCGGCACGCCTTCCAAGCGTAATTGGGTCATCCTATGTAGGGACATGTGAAGTAAAACGAATAACGGTGGATAGTACCAGTAGTTCATCCTATACAACAATTTTTGCTTTTCTGCGACTATTCCTGCCTTGGATCCTGTTCTATGGACTATTGAAAAGGTGAATGGCTTTTTGAGTCCTGGGGAGGTCGATAAAAAGTAAATAGAAGAACGCCTGCTAAGTTGTTTGGCAGTATATGGCAGTATACGTCACCAACAACTGACGGGACTGTGTGTCACGGAACCAAATTTGTTCAGGAATCTGGGAAATGCAAAACGCAAGTGGACATCAAGTGTTGTGACAATCAAATTGTTTCTGCGCCCTGCTTGAAAACTGAGCTTCCCGTATCTTTGGCAGTGAACAAACAAAACTATGCACCATATATTTATGAACCACTAGCTGTCGGGCCCGTTGCTGACGGGCAGAACTCGGGGTGTGTCCATCTACCTATGTTACCTGTCCCGGACGGGCAGAACTCGGGATGGATCTATCTGCCACTCTTACCTGTTGCTCTTGCATGTCCCTTTACAAACCCTTATAATCTTAAATACCAAAAATAATATTCATCTGTCTCACGGGAAGGAAGAATATAAGATTTTTATATTTCGGCTTCCCTATAAACCCCCACCCCTATGCATCGGATCCGGGAGTGAACCTCCCTATGTCCTTCCCCGGTCACAGAAACATTTAAATATGGGAGAAAAGTTCGATACAATGTGCCGTTTTTGAGAATTTAAAATTTTTATAGTTCGGCTTCCTCATAAACCCCTACCCTTATGCATCGGATCCGGGAGTGAACGCTCCTATGTCCTTCCCCGATCACGGAAACATTTAAATACGGGAGAAGGGTTCAATCCATTGAGCCGTTTCTGCGTTATTGAAGGACAAACAGAGCAGACAGACAAACAAACAGACAGACACCAAATTCAAAATCGGCATGGTTCGACTCCATTTCACGCGAAACGAATAACTATAGTGAAATTTTTGGAAAATACCCAAGGAACAAGAAAATCGTCTCTAAATTTAGTTATATAGATTGCAATACCATATTTTTTCCAAAAAACCGAAAAGTCACAACCTTACAGTCACAACATAATATTATTATAGTTATTATAATATTATGATAGTTGAAAATCATTCTAAGGTTAAAAAAAAAAATATATAATAATAATGTCTGACTTTATTACGAGTATATAGCATGGCATTTTTGGGTTACTATCTTTGGGTTCCGGAACGAAACTTTTCATAACTCTGTACAAATAGAATTCTGTACAAATTTGAATAGAATTTAAATCAGAGAAATTTCGTAAGACCACTATTTGTACGTGCAGGCGTTCGCCCATAATGAGAGCTCGAAGGTAAAGCCGAGGAGAAGTCACTAACATAAGCATGTGTCAAATGGTGGAACGTTCGGCCAAGTTTCCAATTTCGAGGAAGAAAGAATAGTCATTGAAGACAATTATCATCTAATGCCACCACACTTCTATTGTTGTTTTAATATGCCCCCTTTAGGACGAATGATATTAAGCTTGAATGGGCGTTTAAAAAAATCAAAGATCGTCTTTGCATTTTATGTTAAGATTCGGAATAACGGATCGTACCATGCTCACCAATAATCCTATGTCGAAAATTGGATTCAAAGTATATTGTTCACACATGAATCAAGTCAGTGCAACTTTTTACACTCAATATCAGCCACTGAACCTATTGAAGCGGGTAAATGATTTCGCTCAGAACCATGCTAGTTACTTCAAAGGAAATCGCTGAGCTCCAAGTTTACAAAAAACTTGATAGCTTTTTGATTTATTCTGTACACTCAATCTATAAATTTCTGGCGTTTACGTTGTTTATGTTTTGTCCGGATGTTGGCTTTTAAGTCATGTAGGGTCCTGAGACGGTTGACGCATACACGGGACTTCAAAGACCGTACAAAAAGAATTCGCAAGAGGCCAAATCGGGGTAGCGCGCTGGTCTCTCCAAATCTCCAAGTAATGAGCGCTTTTCGATCAGGACAGACCAGAGAGTGAATAGTAGAGGACTTGAATGAACTCCATTCTTTGGCTCACTGTTAGTTTTCAGATACAGCAGGATGAATTGTGATGTACACATTGATCCAGATGAGTACAGAAGTTATATTCTTCCATTTATTTATATCATCTCATTGCGTGGGACATACTAGGTATATTTTCAAGGAATATCACCCGATTAGTCGGAACCAGCAGAATATAACTGTTTGTAAAGCGAGTGCGCGTCGCTAGTTAATCTAAATCTTAGTAGCATTGATCATTGTGCACGTCGAACTAATTACCCTAGTTTAAAGTGGAAATGTGTGGGTGAGAGTTCGAATTTCGCGATGACCGTGGTTGTGTCATCGTGCTATGCTACAAAAGGGAGGCGTAATTGTGTCATCGTTGGCCGCAACATAATCAGATCGACTATGGAACCAACAAGATCAAGCTACGCAGATCAAGTGTGATTTAATAAACGGTTTAAAAATCTGACCTAAATCGAAACACAAGGACGTAGTTGAATGGGATCGTATCATACACGAAAATGTCATCCATAGAACTAGTGGTGACTCTTCAATCTGATCATTACCCTTCATCATGGCCACCTTATTATCTGAGTTTTCAAACTCCTGCGGGATTTTCCAGGTGTTATTCATTTGTTTCCCGAGCCAATCTGATAACCAATCGCTAACGTTGGACCCTCGTCTTTCAACAACTGTTCCGTACAGTAATATGTTTCATCAATGTGGAAGCCACTTGGAGCAGAATGACGCGGTTGTAAATCCTTTATTATACATTGGTGTCCTCCGGGGAATAAGAAGCTGTGGTGTGGCTGCTCCAAAGTCCGGAGAATGGTCTTTGTCTTGCCTATTTTGAGACTTTCCGGGAACAGAACTTATTGAACTCACTCTCTGTTTTTAGCGATTTAATTATTTTAATTATTTAATTATTTAATTATTTTAATTATTCCTATTGCATATGGAGCATTTAGGGAACGATGTTGCGTTTTGAATTTTTTTTGTTGTATAAAACACTTTTCGCACGCCAAAGATAAATGTTCGAACTCAGACTTAGTAGACCTATTGAGTAACCTTCGAAATTTGGTGAGTGGTCCCGCTGGAAAGTTAGTGGCCATTGGGCAATAAGGCTACCGATTTTTGGCTGGGAAGGTGGCATGACCCCGTCGCTGGGTTCCGGATACTCCAGAATGGTGGCTGCGGACATCTTGAGGAAGTAAGTTAGAAAGTGAGAAGTCACGCTGTCTGACAGAGTGTAGATGGAATGCGGCCTAATTATCTTGCTATTGTTATTGAATAATTTCATTATTGAAACTTGTTTCCTTCTTCGACTACCCCTAAGATGAGCCCAAGCTAAGTTGAGTAAATATTACTGGAATGCTGCGAACTCAAGGGGGTCAATGCAGAAACACTTTCAAGGAGGACTTCAAGGTCTTATTGTTAGCCATAAACGACGGAGCATGAAAATGTAATCTCACCGCGCCTGACGCCGCCCTTCATAATTCTTCTCATTAATCATGTACGGACCTTATTCACTTTGGGGACACGGTTTTCTTTTCCAGGCGAAACTGAGTCATCGCTCTTCCTAGCTCAGAAATAATGTTTTTCGAGAGCTCTAAATTATGCTACCTCTGGTGTCTTGTTAGTAATAAAGTAGGCGCCTGTGCTTCCAAGTCGTGCTACCTTATGTATCACTAACTGATTTAATCATGTAGTTATTAAATTGAGTCCATACACTATAGATTGGTGTACATATTATATGATATGATATAGATTATTGTTGCGATTTAGACATTATCTAATTGTCAAACCCAATAGAGTGTCATGGCATCTGTACAGGAGCCATCCATTGGTCAAGTTGTCGATTTTCTTCTACTCTTTCATACGGTCCATATGTTCTGAAAAATACTGTTACGAGAAGGAAGTAACATGGAATATATCTTGGTTGTTACTTATTGGTAAAACTATTGTCTATGTGGGTAGGTACGAGTTTTGAGTCAGCCCGGAGTTTAGTTGGAAAATTCAGGAGACTATTTCTGGACTAGTTAGATAAATTTTAGTATCAACGGAATCAGTACCCAGCCCAGTATGATTTCATATTCGTTTATCAATATCAATAAAACGGTGGACGATACGGCACTGTGGGGTCGATACGGACAAATCTGAGCTACTTTTCATTATTCTACGTAGTCATCAATGACGCAAAATAAACGCCATGTTATGTGCTGAAAGCAGATATTTCAATTGTTTTCAAAATCACAGCTACACGATACATCCCATGGTTGATCGATGACCTATCTCAATTAACGGTTTGAATGATGGAGATAACTATATTTATTCAATGACAAATGGAATGTATTCGGAAGCAGCGCGACGAAGCGAGAAGGCTTGGGCGCCAATTAAAGAACAGGCCACAGCCGGCGCATCCGAGTGCACTTCCGTTAGAGAAATTGATTTTTGTCATGAACCCTGGGTTAGACTGAGATGAAATCTTATTCACTCATTATTTTCTCTTAACTCGACAAAGAATCTAGAGGTCAATGAATAGGCCCTGGGCGAGGTGAGCACATACTAACTGGGAATGAAATATTACGGAGGCAATGCATTTACCTACTCTCGTTATTCTTGATGCCCAAACAAAGACGATTGTGCGGGAAAATCTTTTTTCTCACACTTACAGACATCATTAGAACTCAATGCTACCATAGTACGAGTATATGTGGAAGCAGCCTCTTGGTAAAATCAAGTGACCCTGGAGGGCTTTGAATAAGGACCCTTCAGTTTCTAAGACTGGAATACCTTGGATACACCTACATAGACGAAAGAAAGAAGGTTCCAGTCATGACCTAAAGAGAGAATTACCGAGGTAACGTACTTGATTCACTACTAACCTTTTCAGAGCGATTTATGAATCATACGAACCTGAATTCAGAAATATTTATGTATGTTGGAACTATTGCGATGATTTTGGAAACGTTCAGTGCACATAGATATGCAAAACAGGTCCTTTCAGGCGATATCTCTCTTCGGCAATGTGATCCAAACGTTCGCCGAAAGTAAGGATGATCTTGGAGAACAGATATTTCGGATTATAAAATATGTCGAATAGTAGGTCGAAAAAAGCCATAGCTCGCCATTGTTTGGTGATGATAAAAATCTAGTCCCAAGCCTGGGTTGCGAAAGGGCGAGGGAAAATAAATCACATGGCCTTAACAAGATAATTTAGATACCTATCCACCAGCCTAAAAACTCATCTAACTAAAAATAAAATGATCAAGAGCCAGGATAAGGTGATTTTGCTTAAAAACGACCATGTTTCAGGCTGTAATCCCGGTTTAATCAAGTCCATTAAAAAAATGATATCACCACGTGATTCAGTGTCGAAAAATAATGAAATTGCATGTGCCACACTGGGGGTTTTCCGTTTTATCGAAATTACGAATAAAAAAAGGTTGTCGAAGTAAAAAGTTTATGAAATTCGACGTAGAATTTGACGTGAATAAAAAATAGCGGTTCTCATTTGAAATAAGGAAGTTAGTGTAGATTGCGCACACTGCGTACGCAAGCAGAAGTGCGCCAACATAGTTTTTTGAATCCTTGTCAAAAATTATTAAACACGGATTTTTTGGGTTTTAAAATATACTGTTTCTATTGAAAATAAGAGGGGTGTTCACGTTAAGTGGGCCACCCTGTAGGTATATTATAATACATAATATATATAATATATTATTATTTATAGTAACGTTGAGGGATGACCGACCCTTGACATCCCTCAACATTATTCTTACTGACGGTCAACAAATCACACACGCTTATTATTTATAGTATATTATAATATATTATTTATAACGTTGGAAGGAATTGTGAACTTCATATATTATGTTGATGTTTCTTATGTTGGTATAATAATAATTTCATTAAAACCAACAAAAACTCTGGGCAATTACTCGTATTTGAGGGCAGTTATTTTTATTTTTTTCAAATTTTGATGTTTTATGATTGAAAACGATGGAATGTGTTGGATAATAATGTAGTAATTTCAAAGTCTAATCAAGTCGGAACGTTAAATGCAGCATGGTTGGACAATTCATTGACCACACATTATCGAATACCACGGGCAGCATTCGGTTTGTGAACCAATGGAGCGGGTGAAGTGCAGAGGAGAAAAACGTTCGTCCACCGTTATCATAATAATGGAACGATTACAGTACATGTCTGTTCATCAATGTCTTCGCAAATGTAATTTTTTACATTCGTAAATGAAATTTTGTAAATTATTCCTTAGACGGGATTTAGAAAGTAGATGGGCACCGATGGGCGCAAATGCATTTCATCGACCTTATTTTCATCTGCGCATGCAATGTCTTGAAACCTGTAACATGTTCATAACTCCTAAGAGACTAATTATTCCTTATAAACGTCACACGAGTCCGAGCAATAGTAACGACTCGGTGGTGAACGTTAATCCACTACTTCTGGGATGAGTGGAAGCTGCGAATCAGCATGTCAAGTAGACAACCGTAATTGCTTCCGTGTGTTTCCTAACAGCTAACAGAATTAAAGTGGCATTTACATCACTAGCTTCTGCTTCTGTGTAACCACGAATAAAGTTGCCCCTGGACCACCAGCATCTATTGGATAATAGGGATAGGTTTCTGTAGGCAATTAGGATTACACCATAAATTATGCCACTAGGAGCTAACTAGTCTTCAAGAAGAACCTATCTTGTATAAGTTTTACGATTTCATGCCGGATAATGTCAAAAGCATTAGGTGGAATGAATATTTGAAGAAGAATGGTAGGACCGATTAGAATACTGGTAGCACCAGCTCATGTAAGTGTTTTCTTCATCCAAACCCATCAATTTATTACTTTATTATTATGTTCTAGTTATTGTAAATAATGTAATAACTGTCGAACAAAGTGATTAGGTCTCTTCTTACAACTTGAAACGTCCTTTATTGTAGATAGGTACATATCATACCCACCAAAAAACCTCCGCAGCCGCAAAAAGGAATGATATCCATTTTGCCTGCCAGCCACGTATATAGGATGCTCGGTGCTTCGCACCTCGCTGTTGAGTGTGCATATAGAAACCTGACCCTCCTACCCCTAACCACCACCACCAATGTTTTCCTGTTCCCTTTCTTCTTCCCACAACCACCCATTCACCCTCCTCTGTTTCCTCTGTTGCACCAGCAGGAAGCTTTTCGCTTCTTTCAATGCTGTTGGCAGGAGCTTTTTGCAAGGCTTCTGTCAATTAGATGATACAGGTAGTAGTGGTGGTGATGAGTACTTACTGGTGGTACAACTACAGTGAAGTTATGCTTCAATTCAGGCTTGTTCTTTTGGCAAAAAGCGCACCCGCCGACAGCATTGAAAGAAGCGAAAAGCTCCGTGCAGGTGCAACAGAGGAATCAGAGGAGGATGAAAGGGAGTTTGTGGGAAGATGACAGGGAACAGGAAAACAATAGTGGTGGTGTTTAGGGGTAGGAGGATCAGGTTTCTGTATGCACACTCAACAGCGAGTTGCAGAGCACCGAGCATCCTATATACGTGGGTGGCGGGCAAAATGGATATCATTCCTTATTGCGGCCAAGGAGATTTTTTGGCGGGCCAGTTTTTACAACGGAGTTGTTTTTAGGGGGATATCACATCTTTTTGCATTGGTTCAGTGATACTTTCTTAATATGATGGTGGTTAAATATGAAGATGGTTCAACAATTCAAAACATCAAAACATTCAAAAATGATTGAATTAGAAAAAAGAATTTTTTGTTGAAAATTTGTTGAATTTTTCCTTGGGAATTATGCAAATTTTTCTTATTGAAAATTGCTCTTTCCCCCCTAACTGGATGGGAAATGGGGGAGGGGGATAAAATGTACGAAAGGCCCTCCCTTGGATGGAAACAAACGTGTGTGCAAAATTTCAGCTCGATCCGTTTTGTCTGCTGTTCTGTAGCCCCGTCAATGAACAACGAGAACGAGAACAAGAACGAGAACGAGAATAACACGAAAAACGTGAAAAATAGTGGTTTTAAAACTGCTATACCTCCGAAATTGGAGTTGAAATTTGGTTTACGTCCTCACAAGCACCTAGATAGTTGGTGTACAAAAATTAGTTCCTGTACCCAGGGGGCCTAGCTACAGGAGAGTGAAAAACCCAACTTGTTCCGCCGCGTAATCAGTGTCTCAGCCGCTTCGTTTCTGGGCTTCTTGGTTTTCTTGGCGGGCGGGACGCTGCCGCGTCCCTAGATGTATGATTAATAGCTTTTGGTTTATTATCTTCGATAATGAACCATTGGAATCGCCCAAAGAAAAGATTTTTATAACCCCCCTCAAAATTTGTTGGTTTACGTTTCAAGATACGTAGATTCAGAAAATCGAATAAAAACTCTGCAAATTCTTGACACAATGGTTTATTATCTTCCTTGTGCAGATCACCCTTCTGTCTATACCAGACTGTGTTGCAAATCGGCACCATACCATATTCTCACCGTACTCATACCATACCATACGAATTTCTTTCCTATCATACCATACTGTACTATACCAAATCATACATACAATAATATACCATACCATACTCATACCATGTCATACAAACCGAGTGAATATTGAAATGTCATCCATTTCTGACCTATATTTAAAATTTCATGTATCTAGCTCATCATCAAAATTTAATTTGTTTAAACAAATAGGTATTATTTAAACAATTTTACAGACAAGAAAACGAGTGAATATTGCATTGTGATCCAGTTCTGAACTATTTTTAAAATTTCAAGTCAACAGCTCATCATCAAAATTTAATTTGTATTATTACAAAAAGGTATTATTTAAACAATTTTACAGATGAGAAACCGAGTGAATATTGCAATGTGGTCTATCCCCGACTCACGGTTAAAATTTCTAGACGGTAGTTTACCGGGAAGATGAAAAACGTAGTTTTATTCTGGGCGTCTGGAGGTTGGGTCACATAATGGCCGTTTTCGACGCGAAAGTTTAGTGTTTTTCCTAAACCTTTGCGCGCTCACTGTGAACGAACGGCTGGTCGCACAAAAATCCAATTGGTCTTAAAAGATTCGTAATTTTTCAGGTCATTCAAAAGTGAACTACAAATTACACGGTTCAGTTGAATATTGTGAGATATGACATTGTCGAAATTTTGAATTTCATTTTGAACCCCTTCCCCTTGACCTAGGGTTATGAAAAGTTTCGAGGACCATTGTGGGGCTGGTCCAAACCCAGAAACCGAATTTCGTAATTTTATCTCAACGCTAACTGGGCAAAGTGGCGCGGACGGCGTACGGCGTACGGCGGACGGACGGATTTTTTTTTATTCGATTTTCTGAATCTACGTGTCTTGAAACGTAAACCATCAAATTTTGAGGGGGGGTTAAAAAAATTTTTTCTTTGGGCGATTCCAATGGTTCATTATCGAAGATAATAAACCAAAATCCGTCCGTCACCCGTACGCCGTACGCCGTCCCCCGTACGGCGCGCCGTCAGCCGTCCGTGCCACTTTGCCCAGTTAGCGTTGAGCTAAAATTACCAAATTTGGTTTCTGGGTTTAGACCAGCCCCAGAATGATCCTCGAAACTTTTCATAACCCTAGGTCAAGGGGAAGGGGTTTTGCAACACAGTCTGGTATAGACAGAAGGGTGATGTGCACAAGGAAGATAATAAACCGTTGTGTCAAGAATTTGCAGAGTTTTTCAAATCGAATTCGTCTTTTTCTAGAATCAATTTGTCATTTTCGAAATAAATTCGTTTTTCCCAGTGAATTCGATCCTTTTCATAATGAATTCGTCCTTTTAAAAATTGATATCTTATCATTTCTAACTCGAACTGCTCTGTTGTATCTATGTACGTACGCATAGTGCTACAGACCAAACTTCAAATAGAGTTTCATAATTATCAACAGATTTTTTGGACCTTCAGTTTCCTCGGTCCTGCGTCCTTGAGCCCGCAGTTCCATCAGTCCCATTTCAATCTCAGTTCAAATAAAAGGAACTTGGAAAAAAACTACAGTCAAATGTGCTACTTGCAACAGCTCCGTCTGTAAAAATCATTCGGAAGGAGTAGTGAAACGTTCAAAGTGTACATCTGGAGGAGTTGTGTCTGACGAAGACGAATGATGATTTTATCATCAAATTTGATTGTTCAATTCAACTACCTATGGAATGAAATTATATTCTCTGATTCAAGAAGTTTTGTCAATTAGTCAAATTATATTAAACTGTGGTCTTTTGTAGAACTCAATAATTGAGTGTATCATGTGTATCGTTTTGGTTTATTATCTTCGATAATGAACCATTGGAATCGCCCAAAGAAAAAAATTTTTTAACCCCCCCTCAAAATTTGTTGGTTTACGTTTCAAGATACGTAGATTCAGAAAATCGAATAAAAAAAAATCCGTCCGTCCGCCGTACGCCGTCCGCCGTACGCCGTCCGCCGTCCGCCGTCCGAGGCACTTTGCCCAGTTAGCGTTGAGTTAAAATTACGAAATTTGGTTTCTGGGTTTGGACCAGCCCCACAATGATCCACGAAACTTTTCATAACCCTAGGTCAAGGGGAAGGGGTTCAAAACGAATTTTGAAATTTTGAAAATTCCAAAACTCGAAAAATTCATATAGAACGGTATGTTTTTTATTACATATTTAGATAGAGTTTGTTCCGTGAAATTTTTTAAGACCATCCGCAGCTTTGTACGACCAGCCGTTCGTTCACAATGACGGCTCAAAGATTGTGCCTCACAACACGACCGTGGATCAAACTGTTGAAATACAGGTCCATTTTCATACTAACAAGCTCTTTGGAACATCATATTGCTCAAGTGATGTCGAGTTTGTTGTTCTGAGGTGCGTTTCGTGCTACGGAAATGAAGGTAATTTCGAATGTTTGTTGGTAGGTACTTCTTTTATAGAAAAATTATTACCGACGTAGTATTAAAAACCCCAGAATTATATCGTATTAATTAATCATAATTAATAATAATAATTATTATTAATAAATACGAATTATTAATACCTAACAATAAATTATAATAATTTTCAGTAGGTACTTGATAAAATTGTTAATAATTAGTGATAATTGATAATAATAATTAATCTAACATTTAGGATCTAGACATTTAGACCTAGTGATCTAGACAGAAGGGTGATCTGTACAAAGAAGATAATGAACCGTTGTGTCAAGAATTTGCAGAGTTTTTTACAAAGTGTTCCTATACGAGTGTGTGTTCAGGACTACTGAGGTTGATTTTGTTGAAATGCCCGTGAGGCTGGGGTTTACGGCATGACCTTCTGGGAAAGCGGGTTAGTGGCGACGCCATCAAAACCCCGCTGCAGCACGTGAGGCCTCTGAAGACTGAAGAATATCCTACTACCCCAGTGCTCTGCCAATTTATATTACATCTCGAGCTTAAGGAACTGACGCGACAGCCATAAAATGTTCTCCTCCGATAAATTAGTTGGTGACGTCGCCTCTTTCATGGAGAACTCTCTAGGTCGGTAGGTGCTTTAGTTCATCCCGCTTTTCAAGTCCGCAGTGAAGAGAAGGTAACTCGACTTTACACATGGCGATATACAAAAACTATTGAGAGACGACTGGCTCTTAACTCATCCTACAGGACGAGGGAGTTTTAAGGTCGTGCTCCATCTGAAAGTTAGACCAAGATTACAGTTCTATGAAGCCAGATAGCCATGCATCTCCAGGTTTGAAAGTCACTCCGGGAAGGTTATCGTAACTGCTACTCGTCAGTAGTACCAAAAAAAAAAAAAAAAAAAATTTCGTTTGTTCAGACGCTTGATCAATGGTAGGCACACTTGGTGCAGCTTTGTAATATGTTATATTTAGCGAAATTATTTATATCCGTTATTATCCATGCATTGGAAACTTGAAATGAATTGCCTCTCTTCAAACTGTGTCCCACTCCTCATCCAATAGTTTCCTCACATATTAAAATAACAGTACGATTGTAGATACCATTTTCATCAAAACGGAGCAACTTTGCTTCGGTCATCGATCTCACAACACAAGGTCATTGTTTGGGTTATTCAGCAGAATCATAATATCAACTCATTGAACAGGAATCTCCACAGTCAAAAGGGCATAAACATTCTTTCACTTACCATAAAATATGTCATGAGATTTTTGAAAGCAACTTTTCGTCTGTGTGTTTACCACCATACGGGGATGCTTCCAGTTGGAGCTTGGGGAATCGTCAGAATTGATTTTAATCGCATTACAACAAATCGAGGTCTACTGTGAGTTCGTAGCTTGTCCTGTATGTAAATATTCATTATGCTCTAATTTGCTCTCAATTTCAATTGGGTTTGTTCACGACTACAATATTTATCCATACGTTATGTACGCCTTCTGTAATGCATGAATCACTCGACACTGTATTGTTTCTAGCACATTAATATATGATATAGTGTTCCGTAATATCCTGATGGCGGGGGGGGGGGGGGGGAGCTTACGCTAGTAGCTTTGCAAATCATTAATGTAGTTATTAATACTGCATGACGAATAAGCATCAAGCGCAACCCAATCGTCAACATGCATGGGGATTTTGAAATCCTTACATCTTGTATGCACTTTGTATCTACGTACATGGACCCCTCGACATGTTCACGAAAACTAAGCCTCGATAGGGGTCACGTGAAAATCAATCCATAGATTGGACAATTCGTGGTTATCTCACAAAACAGTTGCCCTGCTGCACCTTATATCTTTGAAAATCTACGTACTGATATTGAAACAATCAGTTGACTCATCACTTTTGAAAGAAGGTGGGAAAAAAACCGGAAAAAGATGAGATGGATTTAATAACCCGCGTAAAAGCACTATATAAATAGAAAAGGCCATAAAATGAAATACGATGAAATAGCATCGAACAATCTCGAACTCCACACTTCACGTGGAAACAATGACTCACTGTTGTGATTTCGATGAATAGAATAAAGCTGTGTGAATGGAATCACACATTAAATGTATTTTGTTCGCGTAGAACATTTACGGTCCAAAATAATAGGAATGTATTTCTTGGGCTAAATAATAGGGTGAGACATTCTTACTTCATAGGACATCTGGTCAACATACCTGCAACAGAAAAGAGAAACAGGTGAGAGAGAATAAAACCGATTTTGAAGTATTGTGGGGGGGGGGGTCTTTGAATAATGAATTCAACACAATGTGGTCACGAATATAGTGTTAATTGGATATGTAACTAATTATACTGAAAACTTAGCTATGACCACATTGAATATCAACATATGGAATACAAATGAAAACAATAATTGTTTTCAAAACATCAAACAATTATTGCAAAAAACAGATTGCACACTCTGGAGAACCCTGTTACAAAACTGGGTTGAATGGATGAGATGGATCCTCGACGAATGGTATGAAAATAGGAAGGCTAAAACTGGAGTAAGCATGTGACGAGAATTTCGTGTATGACCAAACTTGCGAGAACCAAGTCGTATATCTCTGGCGAATACCGTCAAAGAATGAAGAGAACCGCAGTGATGCGCATTTCACGGATGACGTGAAAATCAGACACAAAATGCGGAACCAAACTAGTTTAGGACGGTACGAAAAGCAGAAAGAGATAAGTCGATTTTTGAGGACAAACATTGTTCACTTCTCACAAGACTGAGGATTTGACATAAGCACGTATGTCCATTGTTTGGGTATTTTCAGATTTCAAGAGCACCATATAAAGCTCTTGACAACACCACTTTTTGCAAAAGTTTGACCTCAAAATATTAAAAATTGACTGAGATATGAGTGCAAGCTAAAGAGCGTAAGTCCATCTTGAGCAGGCAAGACAACGCAAGTCCACCTGTGGTCAGGGCAAAACAGCGAAAGTCCACAGCTCAGCAGACCAAACAACCCTGGCATTGGTGGACTGACGTTGTTTGGTCTGCTTCAGCTGTGGACTTTCACTGTTTTGCTCTGATCGTGGCTGGACTTTTGCTGTTTTCCTCTGACCACAGGTGGACATGCGCTTTTAGGAATTTAAAAGGAAGTCTCTATGGTCCAACATATTTAATTTAGATGTTGCTTCCTGGTAAAAGGCCTTTCCTTGTCATACATAATTGTAACATTTACGATGGAATATTGGATATCATGTAAACTGCGCCATGCCTACACCTTTTAAAGCGTACTGTGAACTTTCATTGGATGGACTTAAGTGCTTATGCCAGATCATCAGTGAACACTACACTACACTACTTCTGTCGACTTGGGAAAAAAACAAGAAAAATACCGTGGTGAACAGCAAAGCCAGACAGCGGAGTTCTACCAAAATGAGAGTGATATGCCATACATTTCACACTGCGATGAACAAGTAAACGCTCCCCTAACTGTTTCAATTTCTTCCATACAGAGTTGACATACGACGGAATTCAGTAGGATCAAGGGATGCTTGGGATAGGACATACAATTATTAGTTACGGATTGGTTGTACATGAAAATCATGCTAAAAGGAGGATGTCACAAAATAGTTACACAACATGTGGGGGAAATTAGTATGCCCCTTCAGCAGGGACAATGTAGTCTACAAAAAAGAAAGGCGAAGCCAGGGGTTCACCAGAAAGACCATCAAACATTTGGTCATATTTGGTCACATTTGAACATACTCAAATGTTTGGTCTGGTGCTACCGAATGGATTAGGTATATAGCTACTTCATCGAGTAGATTGTTCAAGTTGTTGTTTTAAAGCGAAGTCAACAACATTACACAGCCCACCAATGCACGCATCCGCAGACGAATGTTAGGTTGGATTTCAGTAAAATAAACTCCATACCATGGATATCTAGATCAACTGCGCTAACAATACCTCATCATCGCCATTTTCAGGAGTGGGGCGTTCAAAGGAAAATACATTCGTGCATTAGGACAATACATATTTGCAGCAAATGTTTAATCCAATTTCAATGAGGATTAGGTTATGGGGGCGAACCAGCACCGATACCCTAAATTTTAGTTCTTCACAAATATTTTCTTCAGGTAGTTATGAATGTCCAATCGCATCTATACTGACTTCTCTGGCTGTACACCGAAGCTCTAAACCAGTTAAAGCCAATTGAAGGAATCTAAAAATATGTGCTACGTAGAAGAAGTTTTGCTGTATGTACATACTGCACAATATTCAGAACAGGGACACATAATGTAAGCTAAGTTATTAATTCGCTGACTTTTCAACTCTTTTTCGTAGCGTTTGTTAGTTGGTTGGTTTATTGGAGGACTTCATTGGCTATGCTTGGAGCGATATTCAATTAGTGTGCATTACAGAAGTACCCTGTTCGAGCAAATGTAACTCCAGTAGATGATTGATCATTCAAAATTTAGGTTTGAACTTCATTCCTTATGATGTCAATAGTCCAATGTAATTTCACCTTCCTCCGATACGATTGTAATTTTTTGGATTCTTGTGCTGAAGGCAAACGATAGTAGCAGTAGTACTAAGGTGTACCACTATGTAGGTACTTGTTCATTGACAGGCGCACCTTATGGTTTTACAGGGTTAAAATGGGAAAACAGAGGGCACGAATTTCAGAAGAGGATAGGTTAAGAAGAAAACGACTCTCGGAGCAGAAGAGGAGAGAAAAGCGCCGCCAGAACCCGGTGTTTCTGGAAGAAGATAAGTTGAAGAGGAAGGAGAGATACGTGAGAGCCAAATGTTTGAAGAAGGTCAAAATGATTGGGGATATGACGGAAAGAGAAAAACGCAGACAAAGAAAGGCGTGGAGAGAGGCTGATAAAAGGTATTATGCCAAGAAAAAATTCTTTGTGAAAAGAATCAAAACTCCGAAATATCTACAAGAAAAAATGTTGAATCTGGGAGGAAGAACACAACGTATCGTAATCTAAACAATAAAAAACACATTGCAGGTGTTTACAAACAAATGGCCCTAAAATATCAAAAACGATAAGTACTCCCGATTAATCAACTAAAGGAAAAAAAATGAATCCCCCAGATCCAGCAATAATAAATTGATGCGCCTGATCAAAACAAAAGAGGGAAAAGAAGAAGTGAAGAGGAAGTTAATATTTTGATATTTTAATATTTGATAACAAGGTAATAATGTGAGTGGTTATTGTGATTTTATTGTTAACTTGAGTAGGTACCTACCTATATGATATGGGAATCATTTAAATACTGAGGGTCGAACGACCAACCTAACTGAGACAAATTTGTTCCTACTCTACTACATTACGCGTTTTCTTATTTTATTTGTCGTCATAAAACTTTGTCACATTGGTTAAATTACATACCTAATTGGACACGATTTTAACAGATGCATTGCTGTTTTTCCTTCTCACTAACCCAAGAACAAAATGTTATAGAGCAAAAAATTTAGATTTATCCACATTGTCATTGACACATCAACATTGTCGTGTGTCCCAATTCACATTGTCGTGGACCTGAATTTAAAATTGTATTTTGGCTTGTGAAAGTGATTCATGAGCTGCCATTGCGCTTTTTGCCTCAAGGGGTATAAGTAGAATCCATACAAAAAAATTCCAGTAATTTTGAGAGCTTTTTCATTTTAAATTTTCTCAGATCGAAATTGCCCCTAGTTTAGGACTCACCCACATAGAGATGATGAAGCAACGGCTTCTATAGAATGTGGTACAAAAAAGGGATGAAGTCCACTCAAAATACCGGAAATTTGTGGCAAGCCTATGATGCCTAGTCGGGAACGGCTGGATATTGGCTCTCAACTGACTCGAATATATAAAACTTTGTATACAAAAATATAGTCTGTCTGCAAATCTGGGAACTAAGGGTTCTGCCACGCAGATAACTAGTGTACGACAATTCGACTATCTTTGGCTCAGGTAAGATAATTAGAATCTTCGGAGGTGAAGATTTTGAGTACATGACAGCTCGTGAAGACGGCTGAAGCGACGCTGAGAGTGAGAGCGGGGGTGACGAAAGAGGAACGCACCCCAGCCGATGCCGCCCCAGGCGCTTCCACGATGTAACGGGACAGAATTCGCTAAACAAAGAAGGGTCTTTATTTATACAGGAATACAACCCAAGAGCTGAGAAATGAAATCCCTCGTTGACAGTGCAGAAAAAGGATGACAACTTAATTAAAAGTCCGTTTCAAACTCGCAATGGTGGAAGGGGTCTTATCAAAGACACCGAGGTTAGAAGTCGCAAAACCACCCGATTAAACTCAATTATATTCTGAATATGATAATATTATCGCCCCTCCCGCAACACAGTTCGCTTAATTTAGTGGACTCTCAAAGGAAACTCAAGCAATCTTAACCGACTCAATTCAGATCTACGTGGAAATTATCTGAGTGAATTACTAGTCTTGAAGGATTTACCTGAATGTAGAAGCTATTTGCTTTGTAACATAGCAGAACCTGGTGAGGTGAAAACATTTTCCAGACCCTTCTGGAGTTAATATTGATCCGACTCCACTGAGTCAACTCCATCTCTTTCAAATCGGAGTAAAACATATAAAATCTGTTCTCAGATGTCTGTAGACAGAGTAGGTAATTATTATTAGGTATGAATAATAATTAAATATAAATAATTATTATCAAGTAGAGTAAATTACTATTAATTATTGTTAATGCTTAATAATTATTGTTTGTTATTAATAATTGTTAGTAATTATTACTATTTATTATTAATGAACATTGACCCGACAGGCTGCCGCATGACTCACCCTCATGTTGACGACTTTTGATCTGCTCCAACATTGAGCCTTCATTGTGAACGAATGGCCAGTCGTACAAAGCTGCGGGAGGTCTTGAAAAATTCTAAAAATGAAACTCTATTTAAATGTGAACTCAAAACTATAACGTTTCATCTGAATTTTTCGAGATATGAATTTTTCAAAATTTCAATCATCATTTCAAATTTCAAGGTTTTGAACCACTTCCCATCGATCTAGCGTTTGAAGGTTAAACTCGTAAACCAAATTTCGTAATTTTAGCACAACGCTAACTGGGCAAAGTGCCGTGGGCGGCGTACAGCGGACGGTCGGATTTTATTTGAATTCAATTTTCTGAATCTATGAATCTTGAAACCCTCAAATTTCGAGGGGGCAATTCTTTTCCTTGGGAGATTCCAATGGTCCTTTATAATGAAATATAATTATAATGATAATTATCGACGATGATAAACCAAAACCACATTTGGTACCTTCGATTTTTTCAATGGATGTTTTTAATATAATATCAAAACCATAACAATAATTGTAGGATCTAGAGCCATCGTATTCGGTTTCGATTTCTTTACGAATCTTAAAAAATCTACTACGTATTAAGTCATAGGTACGTACGTTTGGTTCAAGCGTGAATATGGTCAGAAATCTTCAGGATTGTAAATACTACTATTATCATGATGTAGATTGCGATTGGATTAAATTAAACTTCATTAAATTAGAAAGTAAAAGATGGTAGTTGCATGTAACCAACGTAAAAATGAAATATTTCGATGAGGTCACGTGGTAATCAACGTCCAAATAAAGATTCTCCACTCCAGCGATCGGATTTTTCAATCGCACAGGAGGTCACACAGTCTTTCGAGGTAGCACCCAATCTCCACAGGTAATGTCGTTGCTTTCACGGCGTTTTCCTTTCTGACAAAGGTCAGGGAACGCGTGAGTCGCAGACAGGGGAAGCCCTATTTCGCTGCTCTTTCTTACAAAGCCATCTCTAGCTCTGGTGAATACGGGAGCATATTCGTATGCAATAGATGGAATTTCCTACACGTTCGAACGTGATTTGTTGTGTTTTTGGTTCATTAGTTTTAGTCACAAACTATTCGAGTGGTGACTCACTCTCATATTTGGTGCACTTAGGTAATTTTCAAGAAAGTCCTACCGTCCGCTGGCACTTTGCCCATTTCAAATAAACTGAGAGCCATGAAATGAAGCTCGTGGGCTCAGACATTACCATTGATGAACCCTTTTCATACCCCTACTCCAATTGAAATTCGTGCAAAAGGCGGGTTGACATTTTTGAAATACATATACCCAAAACTTTGGAGAGAACGGTATTTTTGATAATTTTCGGATACAAATTTGAAGAGAATCTGATTCAAAGAATTTTTCAAGACCACCCAGAGCGTTGTATGATCAAGCGTTCGTTCATAATGAGGGTTCAAAGGTAGTACCGCTTAATAATCTTCATCATGAGCGTCGATCAAACGATGGAACTTCAGGCCGAATTTCACACTGGGAAAGAGCTGATTCAAACAGCACATGGTATGTGATATCGAGTGTGGTGTTCCAAATTACTTTTCGTGTCTATAAAAAAAACTCGGTAAATTCTTGAAACAACGGTTTATTATCTTCTTTGTACAGATCACCCGCTCTGTCTAGATCACTGAATGATATATAAATTATTAATAATCATTATCAAGTTGCGTAAATTATTACTAATTATTTTTTTTTTAAATGATATATTTGGCATTACATACATTTAGCATACAGCCATATATAATGTAAATCATTGAACAGTTATTTAGTTACTTACATTCCAATTATTGTTGGTTATTAATAATTTTTATAAATTATTATTATTAATTATTAACTCGAAATTTGAAAACCAAGAGTTGTTCGAATCAGCTGAGCCAGTACGAAAATTGACACGACATGCTGCCTCACGATTTACTCCCATGTTGACGGTTTTCAATCTGCCCCAACTTTAAGCCCTCATTGTGGTATAACTTTTGAACGGTTGAACGTAAATCCGATTGTAAGTAGTCTCTGGATTCAGCTCGACGAGTACTTTCAAGTGGTACTTCAATCAGGATGTTAGTGGGAGAGAGCGGGGGGGGGGGGGGGGGGCTACAGGCATTCAAAACTACTTGACCAGTTGGTTGGAGTGCAACTTTGGGAATTTGTTGTGTGAACATTGAGGAATGTTTCTAAACAGGTAGGGTGGATCAATAATATGGGGGGGGGGGGGGTTTAAAGGCAGTTAGCGTAGGAGGAGGGGGGGGGGTATTACCGGATTTCAAAACTACTTGACCGATCTGAATGTAGCTTCGGGGTTATCGGCAATCCAAAAACTTCGGGGGGGTTGTTTCAGGGATTTCAAAACTACTTGACCGATCTGAATGAAACTTAGGGAATATGTTGAGTGAACATTGGGGAAGGTTTCTGACCAATTTAGGAGGGGGGGGGGGGGGTACAGGTTGTGAGTGGGGGGTGGGGGGGTTTACTGGCAATCCAAAAACTACTTGACATTGGAGTAAAACTTTGAAATTGTGTTGTGTGAACATTGGGGAAGGTTTCTGACCAGTTTGGTTTGTTCTACCGTTGCGAAGCGCGCTTACACAGCTAGACGAAAATAATTATTATTGCCGACGGCCGACGTGAGTAGAATCCAATGAATTGCCGACATAGGTGTACCTACATAGAAATAAATTATTGAGCGAGTTTCCGACTAACCCCTTCACTCGAAGATGACCTTAGGGAACACAAAATATTTCAGCTCATTTCAATTGTTCCGTATATTTGTGGGACTCACAATGTCATCGTATACAGAACGATCGCGTAAACGAAAGAGTGATCTCTACAGAAATCATTAAACCGTCATGGAAATATTTTATTTCCTTCATTTCTCTATTTTAATTTCTCTCATGTTTGTATGCTCTGAATTCTTAGTACGTGAATGCAGCAGCAATGATCATGAAAGTTCGTGACGTTGTCAAATGGAATAAAAACAGAAAATGAACAGAAGTCGATTAGTCGTACAGGTGGAGTAATTTACGTTTATTGAATCGTGCATAATATGTACATATTCCTACTATTATTCCCAGTTTCCGACTTATATTATAAGTCGGAAACTGGGAATATTATTAGGTGGCCTCGAAGCAAGTGGTACCTACTTATATAAAGATTTGGTACTATTTCATTAGTGAAGAGATGAACTCAAAGAAAATAGCAAAGACATTTTTTTCAAGGCAATAAGTATTTTATGATGAAATACGTTTGGATTGGGGAGGGCAAGGTGAGATTTGCCGTGATATTTACATCGGCTGCGCAAGCGAAAGGACAAACGCAAGGAGACAACCGGGCCTTCTCAACTGTTTGTCACTAACTAGGTACTGAAATAACGAAAGAATAGTCTTCATATGTGTTTCAAGTAAATGTACGGAACAGTGAATAATTTGAATAAAACGGCATTGGGGAAGGTTAGTGAGCCCCTTTACATACGAGGAGGCCAGGGTCTGAGTCACTATACTTAATCAGATGGAAGGGCTAATCATTGGAGCAATAACGAGACGAGGCATGTAGCAACCTCGAAACGTAACAGCGCATGATCTTCGAAATCACGGCTCCAACCCTATATTAATCAATATTGCACTTGGAATGCAGTGAAATATCAATTTTACACACTGATTTAATCAAATGGGGGTGCGTTTTGTTCGTTTTAACATGAGGTTAATGAAAATAGCTCCATGACACATAGTTGACACATGTCACTCTTGCCTAAAAAGCATTGAACTCATTTTCTCTTCCGGGAGCCGGTTCAACTTGTATACGAGACGTTAAGAGTCTTACGAGACGTTTGAACTAGTCGATTTGATGACCTAAGCTTATGTTAGTTTGTAAGAAGTGGAAATAGTATGGTTGATGGAGGTCAGTTACAGTGATTATTTCCATTCACATCTGGAAACTGAGAGCGAAAAACAAATGAACCTGGAGTTTCTCTGGGTAAATCATCTTCCTTTGTTTCTCATAATTGAAACGGGAAAGAAAAGCAGGAGAGAGAACGCCGAATAACAATATCCTCTTTACTCACGTAGGAAGAGGCTTCATTTTCTGGCTATACAAAATATTATATTGTTCTTCAGGATCTTGGGTCGATGGATTATAATAGAGCGAGGAGAGAGGGAATGTGTGCAAATAATTATACGCGAATTGTTGGCATGGAAGCTACGCAAACAAACAGTAACCCCATGGTCACCTGATATCGTACGAGTATGTCCCTTGGACGCCTTCAGATCGCTCATATACTTGATCGCGGGATTTTTGGAGTAAAATATATGGAGAGAGCATACTGAACTAATTGTGAGTCAGGTAGGCCACAGTAAAAGGCAACGGTGTGGCATCGTAAGTAGAATATATTTGACTTGCTAATCCTCCGACTCAGGACGATACAAGATCATGGTGACAAATGAGATCGGCTAACACTGAATGGTAGTTGGAGGAGACTTAAACGCTGCATTCTCTCGCTGAATGTCTCATTACAGTTGTCACTCGTAACGGAAGTAGAGTTACCACGCGATACAAATCCGAAGAAAAATGGGAAGAAATCCGAAGAAAGATGCGCTCGTATTTCCTCTATTCTTCGGAATATTTTGAAGATAATTTCTCGATTTCCAAAAGTTGGGTAAATTTTTATTTTGGTGCCATATTTCATCAATGAATGAGAGGAATTATATTCATAGGTCTCGTGAGTCTTCAAGCGATTAAAACTAAGCCTAGTACAGTTTTTACCCCTCTTGCATCTCTGATCAATTGTCTTTTGCTCCAGACTTATAAGATAAAAACCAAGCTTAAAACTCACCTCAAAATTTGCCTGATCTCGAACATTTCGGTTTATTAGAGCAAAATGGCCTTGGAATTCAAGATCAATGAAAATGAACCCTTCAAAATAGTAATGATTGCGCTCCTAATTTTCAGTGGTGAATATTTCTTGTATTTTCTTTGAAGACAATAACTTGGTAAAACGTGAAAATGGTTAATATTTGTGAAGATGCACACAGAAGTAGTGAGGATGAGATCTTTGAAAACAGCGTTTATGTGTTTACATGTTATGTGTTAAATCGTTACTAATACGCGCTTTCATTTCTTTAAGCAGAAGCTAAATAACTTAGAAACTCAAAACTGCGAACAAACATACATATTATGTAACATTTACGTGTCTTGGAAAATGATGCTGCGCTTCGCAGGACTTTTTCTCCATCGTGACGAGAGGAAATTCATAAGCGTGCCAATAATTGAATCATGTGATCGGTTATTGTGATTGCCCCAGGGATAAATATCGCTTGATGCTAACCGCTTCCAATGGATGACAAACCTAATCCAACTCATCATTCTGAGCGTACATATACACACTACGATGTGCCGCTGGCTGTCGCCCGTTTTGTCGATCATGTCAGTATTGTTGCTAAAGTTGGTGTCAGAACGGTGAGAAAACAGAACTTGTTAGTCCGTATCCATGAATGACATCGGGGGAATACGGTTCATCAGGATGGACGAGGATAACCCGATCGCGATGTACGTTACAGAAGCCATGAATTCAACACGTGTGAATATATTTGTACGCGACTAGTTTCCAAGAGATTGTGACGCAAACACAGTGTAGTGTTGCAGGTTACTGCTAATACTATCAAGCTGTTCATTGCGGGACATTGAGCTCGCATGACACTGACCGTTTTCAGTTCGAAACTGCTCAAACAATATTCCTAACTGGATCTTGGAACGCCTTTGTTCGTTTGTCTTGTCCGAACCCGTGAACCAAACTTCGTAATTTTTGCTCATCGCTAACGCGGACGGCGGACGGACGGATTTTTGAGGGAAGGTAATTTTTTTTCTTGGGTGATTCTCATAAAAAATGGTTTATCGAAGACAATAAACCAAAAGTTGAAGATACACCACCAAAAACCATCCTTGTGGACAGAGAGATCGGAACCTGAGTTTTAGCAAATTGACTGATTCATTTTGACAGATTTTCCCACAGTTTCTCGAAAGAAATGTACCTACTTCTTTTCCTTCTTCCTTTCTTTTGGTTTGTCTCCGCTCTCCAAATAGAAATGTTCTCTTTCCCCACACCTTCCCTACAACTTACCCATCACCACCACCTGCCACTACATCCAATAAGATTGGTTCCTCTCTTACTCATCCCAGATGCCTAACATGTGCTCGCCTTTCTATAAATTCTTGCTTGACTGGTAGAGTTGTTTTCAAACGAAGTCAGTCTACAGTTTTTGTAATTTCCTGATGTAGAAAGGGAGTACTCCTCCCTATCTCGAAGTTTCCCTTATTCGACGTGATTCAATTACGCGACTTTATTGTACGTTGCTCGTTCCGGACTAATCCTTCATCACTGGTTTACATTTCAAAATACGTAAATTCAGAAAATCGAATTTAAAAAAAAAAAAAAAAAAATATCCGTCTGTCCTCCGTAACCCGCAGTTGCCCAGTTAGCGTTGTGCAAAAATTACGGAAATTGGTTTACGGGTTCGGAACAACCCCACAATGATCAAATTCATTTGAAAAATTCATATCTCAAAAAATTCAAATCGAAAGGTATAGGTAGTTTTTAGTTCACTATGAATGAATGATTGAATGCATTGAATGCATGAATTTATTCCATAATAATAATACTAATATTCCGTAATAATATAATTATTATATTGTTATATTATATTGTTTATAATCTCAAACCATATGTTACCGTTATTATCAGCTCTGATCCTCGACAAGATTTATAATATATTTATCGTTTTATGTGCATGTGTCTGCGTGCGTGCGTGCCGGTCAACTGGCGCAACTTTCATTCTTTTCACGATGTATAAATGCGTGTATGTGTATAGGTATATATATTTAACACTTTTTATAACATTTTACATATAACATTTTATATATTTAACACTTATAGATATATAACACTTTTTCTCGAATAGAAGCCAATCTAAAATGAATTTACAATTGAACTTCCAATTTTTGAGTATTAATAAAAGCGCGAAAATTATTTCTCGAAAAAGTCCTATGAGCTGTTGGAGCATTAGTGTGGGGAACGATTTCCGCAAAGATCACTAATATCAGGCATGTTGCTATGGAAACACAGCCTTTTATGTAAGAGAGAAATTTGAAACGCGATTCGTGGAAATCATATTGTTGGACTTGTACCCCTCTTCTAGGATACGTGCGATATGACCAACATGAACCGTTATGATTTGGGACTGTATCGTTGGATGTCACTGGTTCATGTTTTCCAGGTTTTTTCGATCGTCATTGTATGAAAATTATTATGGGCTTCCAGACACCTATAGTTGGAAGGATACTTTACATCGAGATCGCTCCATTTGCTAGTGATGACGGATTCCTCCAAAACTTATGTTTATTATATTGTGTCTGTACGCTTTCGAATCCGGTATGTTTTCTAGTGCTCTTTTGGCGAATTGGCTGGTACAGTTCGTGTAACTCGAAAAGTGCGATTGTCACCCAGATAAGTTTCAAAACGTTCATCCATTTTTATTTCCTTGAGCGCATTGGTTGAAGTGGAAATAAACAGGGATTATGAGGAAACGAAGAAAAATGTAGCTCCTTGCTTAATTACCCACCCAGTTTAGTCAGCATCAATCATTCGGGTCCTAGAGTACTTGCCGAGATCCTGAAGATACCGTGAAAGGTGAGGGGGGAAAGGAAAGTGGCGGGAGTCTGGAACTGCGTCAAATCATCTGTGATTAATGCAGGCAACCCTGCCATCTTCTGCTCCTGACCGAGCTCTAAATGGAGGTTTTGTAAGCATTAACTCGACTGCGCAGGTGAGCGCCGGGGGAGTAGAAGGTTTCCGCATTTCAAATTCCGGCCCCCTCGTCAGGACCTATCCATCTCACTCCATTCTAGAGGTGGTAATTAGTACTACCGCGGAAGCGTTTCATAAGAAATGATGGCATTGTTCATGATAAACGCTTGTCACCATGAATAACTGGATTGATATAGAAATATGCCGAGAGATATTGCTGTCATCACACATAGGAGTCAATTTAAAGGTGAGAAAAGGAGTCAACAGGTTGAAAGGATAGAGCGGGTGAGTGTTTTCAAATGAATGGATTAATTTATATTTGAGTTTCGTGGGTACTACGATAGATTTCAAGAAACCGGCCGCTTAACAAATAAAAGTTCCATTGCTCTCTATGAGATGCGTTGTGTTTTCAAATGTAGGTGCAGATTCGTCATAAATGATCTATTTGAATATGCAGAAGGAGTTATTACAGTAATTACTACAATCCTACTACGTTTCTAGGCCGTTATTATTAACGGCTTCGAAACATTGTAGGATTGTGGGATAATATTCGAACTATTGAACATGATATCTGTATGATTGAGACAGAACCAATAATGAAGGTGAGGCTAACCGTGAAGAAACCATTTGCACCCATGACAACGGCACGGTTAGCAGAGTAGATTTGTGGAGTGAAGACTGCAATTTTGCATACGCAGTCTTAGAATCAACTGCGCTTACGCAGTCTTAGAATCAACTGGTTTTGAAGACCTTTTAGCGACTTATTGACCACTAACCATGCCCAAATATTCAAGTTTAAAAAATAAGGATTGCCGGTTGAACAATATCTCTATCAATGTTTAGGCCAACGCTAGGGCGTATTTGTTTGGTCTGCATTTCCGAACTGCATACAGACCCTCTGCAGGGATGAGCAAATTGAATAAGCTTCAATATCGCATCACCCACGTCCCCAGCCCCCTACTGGCTGGCTGTGACAGACGCCAACCTGAGTTAACTTGCCTAATTGAACCAACAGTGGGCGAATCAATCAATATTATGCATCATAGCGGAGCGATCTCATGAGACGGCTCATTATCTTTCCGATCACCACCTAGCATAATATTCCACACACACACACAGGACACTGTTCCCCATATCTATAGTGTATGACAATAGCCCAAATAATAAGGTTTGACTTAAGCTTTTCATATGATTATCGATGGGAGTAGGTATGTCATATCTAGAAAGGCGTATAAGCTCGAAACTAGGAGATGGAGGTTCTAATTCGATCCATTGCTGAAAAAATGAGGCCAATCTTTCCACAACGGTAAATAATCTCTGTATACATCGCCCTTCTATATATTGTTATAGTAAGGCCATGTTGCATGTGTTTTTGGTTGACGGTTAGTGGGTTATAGTTACGTTACAAAAAAGTGGTTGTTGAGTTTTGGAAATTGGTTACAATAGATAGTTGTTGTTCCTTGTTGTGACGAATTGGGGTAAATACACGTTGTTGACATAATCACACAGTTGGTTTTTGTACAATATATTGCTGTTCCGTATACAATATCCTCGTATGTCCCATCAATATACGGGACGAATGGAGCTATTGTTAAAGAAGGTGACAACGTGGTCAGTCACGTTCAATTAGGTGAGGAGGAGTCAATAACGGGCTCAGCGATGGTCTACAATTTATTTATATAATTGTAAATTATAAATAAAACATTTATATAGATAATAAGTTATTTAGAATTAATTTGTATTAATACCATCTTGGGGTATTTACTTGTATCTACCCTCTTCAGCAATAATTTATAACAAGAAATACCTACCACTGAATATTCAAAATCCCATCAAATATTCAAAATATTCTTTCCATTAACATGAAAAGTGTCTCAGAACAAGAAACTCAACATGTCAAAACCATGTTTCCTAGTTTGGGAACAGGCCTAACTGGCCAATTCACGCTCATGTTGACTATTTTATATGGACTCTACCATTGAGCCCTCTTAAACACACTAGATGTTGTTAAGAAATTCTCTCAATTGAAAACTATACAAATTTGTTCTGGAAACTATAACGTTCCAATGAAACGTTCCAGATATGACGTTTTCAAGCTTTCAAAATTCATTTTTTGACCCCTTTCCTACTGACCTGGAAGAGTGAAATTGGTTTCAATCAAACGAGTGTCAAACACATACCTATGTGAATATTAGAGTTGTGTAGAGTTGTGTACAGTTCCGTAGGAGTTGATTTAGTAAAATGCGGACAATTGTAAAACTGTGTTTACAAACGTTCTGTATGATTGTCATCCACGAGGGATCGGTGGGATATGCGTTAGGCGCTGAGTTCGGACTGGATTTTATATTATTCGTTCCATGTTATCTCCCGATTCCGTCTATACTGGGTGTCCCACGAGTTGTTCCCCGCCCTCCTAAAATCGTCCAAATGGAAGTAAACAAAAAAGTTTTTTTGAATCTTCATTTTTTTTTTTTTTTTTTCAAGGATCTCAAATATCATATTTGCGCACCCCGCACAACTTCGCAACCTGACACTAACTTCCTTATTTTAAATGGGAACCCCATTTTTTTTTATTTCAGATTCGGATTCTACTCATGAAATTTGAAGTAGAATCCGAATCTAAAATGAAAAAATGGGGTTCCCATTTAAAATAAGAAAGTTAGTGTCACTTGCGCATGGTTGCGCAGTTGCACGGGGTGCGGAAATATGATATTTGAGATCCTTGCAAAAAAAAAATATGAGGATTCAAAAAAAAATTTTTTTTACTCCTATTTGGGAGATTTTAGGAGGGGGGGAGAGGAACAACTCGTGGGACACCCTGTATATTGACCCAAAGTTTCATGCTCAATAAAATCAAACCTAGTCGCATATGGGAATGTTATTCCCATGAGGTTGGTCTTCACGCATTTAACTTACAATTCAGTGCAATTTATTGTTGAATTGGAAATAACCCTTATCCTTTCCTTAGTAAGCTCTAATCATGGACATTACTAATAGCTATTTGTACCATATCACTAACAAAGAAACCCTATACAATAAAATGTCTAATGGTTTTCTACACATTTTGACAATGATTCTTGAAAATTTGACACAAAAACTGTTCCATTGATATAACCTTATGGTCTCCATATAAACATGTATTGTATTCATTTATTTATATGTACCTATATTTATTGTTTTCAACAATTTGAACCCATTGCAATGCGATCTGGAGGGAACTGGTTCAGTGTTTGGAAATGATTCACATCAAATAGATAAATTAGGGACTCAAATAAGTGCACGGAGACGAACGTTGTTTAGAGGGTTTGCCGGTACATGCCGCCTTTGAAGCAAATGATGAGGCTATGAATAGTTGTACAACAGATATGCTAATATCAATAACACTAATGTCAACAAAAAATGAATTAATAACAATATGTACTCAGTGTAATCCCTCAGAAAACCCTCATGTATACAAAAATATTCAATGATGAAACGAATACCGCATCGTAGTTAGATGATTAAATATGCAAATGAGGATGACTGAACTAACATGGAACGCGTAAAATAATGACTGTTTAACCACTAACATACTTCAATTTTCACTTTAATTGTTCCATCCAATAAATTTCCTCAGTACGGCATACTTTGGTTGGTATGACCGATTTGCTTAAGATTATTGGGATTTCGGTAATCGGTCGACGAGTAGGAGATAGGATTCAGCTCCTCCTCCAACGCCCCCCCCCCCCCCCCCCTCATCGTCTCCCTAATTTCCAGCTCAAAACGAGAGTGGAATTTTTAGATTAGATTGGAGCGGGATGAATACTCGTCACTTAATTGGAGATTTGGAGAGAAGACACATTGGGATACTTAATTTAAAATATTCACTACGAGCGATCCTCACGACTGCGCTATTAAATATTTTTCAATCTTTTTATCACTGTAAATATTCAACTAGGTGTTGAGATAACACTCGTTTTATAAGTTCATAGTACCTATCAATCCGTGATGTATAATTTTGGTTTATTATCTTCGATAATGAACCATTGGAATCGCCCAAAGAAAAAAAAATTTTAACCCCCCCTCAAAATTTGTTGGTTTACGTTTCAAGACACGTAGATTCAGAAAATCGAATTAAAAAAAATCCGTCCGTCCGCCGTACGCCGTACGCCGTCCGCGCCACTTTGCCCAGTTAGCGTTGAGCTAAAATTACGAAATTTGGTTTCTGGGTTTGGACCAGCCCCACAATGATCCTCGAAACTTTTCATAACCCTAGGTCAAGGGGAAGGGGTTCAAAACGAAATTTAAAATTTCGACGATGTCATATCTCAAAATATTCAACTGAACCGTGTAATTTTTGTTCACTTTTGAATGACCTGAAAAATTACGAATCTTTTAAGACCAATTGGATTTTTGTGCGACCAGCCGTTCGTTCACAGTTAGCGCGCAAAGGTTTAGGAAAAACACTAAACTTTCGCGTCGAAAACGCCCGTTAGGTGGGTGAACCCCCAGACGCCCAGAATAAAACTACCTTTTTTCATCTTCCCGGTAAACTACAGTCTAGAAATTTTAACCGTGAGTCGGGGATAGACCACATTGCAATATTCACTCGGTTTCTCATCTGTAAAATTGTTTAAATAATACCTTTTTGTAATAATACAAATTAAATTTTGATGATGAGGTATTGACTTGAAATTTTAAAAATAGGTCAGAACTGGATCAAAATGCAATATTCACCCGGTTTCTTGTCTGTAAAATTGTTTAAAATAATACCTATTTGTTTAAACAAATTAAATTTTGATGATGAGCTAGATACTTGAAATTTTAAATATAGGTCAGAACATTTCAATATTCACTCGGTTTGTATGACATGGTATGAGTATGGTATGGTATAATATTGAATGTATGATTTGGTATAGTACAGTATGGTATGATAGGAAAGAAATTAGTATGGTATGGTATGAGTACGGTGAGAATATGGTATGGTGCCGATTTGCAACACAGTCTGGTATAGACAGAAGGGTGATCTGCACAAGGAAGATAATAAACCGTTGTGTCAAGAATTTGCAGAGTTTTTTTACACTTGACTGCGTACCTCAATGATCGACAAACTTACAACAATTTATAAACGGCGATATTGAAAAGAACGTACAGAAACCATACAAACAGACCACTTCCAACGTGAAAGGGTTTCTCAAAAGAGGAAAAAAAAACGCGTAATGGTTTTTCGCTCTTTTGAAAATTGACGGGTTAGCATCAAAATTTAACGTAGGTAACATACGTTTTGTTTCAACGATAGAAGTGAGGAAGAGACCAAGATTATAACGTTGTTTTTACCGCTCTAAACTTTTTCTTCTCGACCTAAAGAATAGGAAAAGCCGAGAGTGGGCAGAGGAAGTGTGGTTGCAAGTGACGCCGATTTCGGAGTACCCGCTGCGTTCGATAATGCATGGCCTTTCTTCTGCTTTACCTATTCAGAATGCTTTAATTAAAGCGAATGAACAGAAGACAAAAGAGCTTTCGCTCAAGGAAAAAAAGTTCACTCAAACTAATTGAAGGGGGGTGGGAGTCTGCGAATCTCTTACCCACGGCAATGTAGGCAAGGAACAACAAGTGAAGGCGCTGAGGGTGAATGGAATCGTTGTAAAGTGGAAATATCGGAATAAACTGTAAGAATGAACACCACGATATATATATTTTTGTAGGGAAAAATTCAATGCGGGTACATCAATATTTATCCAATCGTTAATGATATGTTGAATCAAAATCCCAATCCCGGTCCACCTTCAATGAGTATGTTAGGAGAGAAAAACTCTGCAAATTGTTGACACAACTGTTTATTACCTTCTTCGAGCAGATCACCCTAATGTAATTCACGAAATGATAGATAAAACTCTAGCTCATCATCCAAATTTAATGAAACAAATAGGTATTGTTTAAACAATTTACAGACAAGAAATCTAATGAATATTGCATTGCCATCCATCCTCAACCCATGTTTAAAATTTCAAGACTCTAGCTCATCATCCAAATTTAATTTTTTTAAACATATACCTAGGTATTGTTTAAACAATTTTATATACAAGAAACCGAGTGAATATTGCATTGTCATCCAGTTCCGACCAATGTTTTAAATGTCAAGTCTCTAGCTCATCGGGAAGTTGAAAAACAAGTAAGTAGTGTAAATTATTATTAATTGACATTTCATGTCTTTACTCTGGCACATAACTCGAAAAACGGTACACAAAAAGCGTCACACGAAATCGTCACGAAAATTTCTGATGATTTTCGCTTACAACCGATTCGTTGCTACGGAACTTTATCTTCGCCAGTTATCATCGTACAAAAATCGTTCACCACTCGTTGGATAGCTCTCGATTTACCTAACCATATTACGTTAACCACTGCGGAGTGCGTGGCCGACAAGCTGCGGTATGAGTGTGATTGTTTAAATAATTATTTACACACAGGTGATCATTCTCAATAATTTATATTGTCAACACGAATGCAAGCTTCATAATTTGAACTATAATTCAACGTTTATTACATTAATTAGAGAACTGAGTCTAATTACCAATTCTTTTATGATGAACACTACAATTAAGTATAACTACGCTACTGGGGTAGGTGATGTAGCATTGTTCAAAGGCCCCTGAATCCCTTCTTTAAAGACATAAAATGTCTCAATGTGTTGCAGACTCGTATGCAAGCATATTTTCGTTTTTCTCGATGTTTCTGAAGATTTTCGCTTACAACCGATTCGTTGCTACGGAACTTTATCTTCGCCAGTTATCATCGTACAAAAATCGTTCACCACTCGTTGGATAGCTCTCGATTTACCTAACCATTTATTTCACAATGTATACCTCAAGGGCGGGTTGTGGGGATCAAGGGGTTTTTGCTATAACTTTTATTGTTAGTTATTAATCATGTTTATGAATTATTTTTAATAATGATTAATCATTATTATTAATTAACTCGATATCTGAATCCCATGTGCTTTTCGAATTATGAACATAGACACGACGGGCAGCTGCATGATTCACCCTCATGTTGACAACTTTTGATCTGCTCCAACTTTGAACCCTAATTATGAACGAACGGCTGGTCTTACAAAGCTGCGGATGGTCTTAAAACATTCTAAAAAAAAAAAAAAAAAACACTATCTAAAAGTGACCTGAAAACTATACCGTTCCACCTGAATGGTTTGAGTTTTGAAATTTTCAAAAGTTCAAAATTCGTTTTGAACCCCTTCTCCTCGACCGAGGATTATGAAAAGTTTCAAGGATCATTGTTGGGTTGGTCCGGACCCGTAAACCAAACTGCCGCGCCGTGATTGAACAACCGACAATAGAAAAATTATTATGACAAATTATGTTGATCAGATTACAGAATGAAAGCGACACCATAATCTGCCATCTGCCCTCTGCCCTTTCCACATATTATGTCAATTACTTTTTATTTGTAGCAGACACAAAAGAACATACGAACCGGAGGGCGTTTAGAGGTGATAGTCCATTGAAATTTCCTCTACAGTTCTCGCCCCACAACTTCCGCTAGGTGTGTACAGTTATTTACTACTCGCATACTTTGATTGAGGAGTTTATCAGCCAGCTTATAACGTTTAGGTTTAGCTTATAACGTTCATGGCACTAAGCATTTCATCGGACGTTATTACAAAAACGACATGCACATACGAAGGGGAAGATACCTACGCGCAATTTCATTTCGGAATACACCTCATTCTGCTTGCACGATGCTAATTAAATGGGCGTAGTAAAATAAAACGAAATAAAGACCGTTAGGTTCGGAATACACGCGCAGAAAAATTAAAACAACATTAAAGCACTTCCCCTACATCCCATCTCAAGGGAAAAGTTTCCATCCGGATCCCACAGCTGTATTTCTTCAGAATGCGAATGAGATTCCCGAGGAAGAACCTGAAACCTATTTGGATAACGTTCAATACCCAAGCGTAACGTTCCTCCAAAAACAACACGAGAAGTTACAGCAAGAAACGTCAAAATTAATATACGAACGGATAAGATGGAGTGATATGTTATGAAAAGTTTATGATTCATACTCAGAGGGCCATTTATACACGATTTACGCTATTCATAAAACCCTTACCGTACTATTGTTATTATATTCTAGTGGTGTGTCGATACCGAAACCATCTAAACTTTGCAAGAGTTTCGGTTTCGAGGTTCGATCGGCGAGTTTCGAGATTGAAACTCGAAACTGCCGGGATTTTTCGCGTCATTATTGAGTCGGTAAACTCGGAATGGCTGTCAATTGTTCTCGTGAGATTTCGAAGTAGCTCGAAAATAAATCAAAACGGGATGAAACCCTGTTGGTCTATGAAACAAAATCCCAGTATGTTAGTATGTTTGGCACTGTCTCAATGCATTGAGACAGTATTATCAATCCATGGAGACCTGTATTAAGCCGGGAATACACTTGCGTCGAGGCAGGCCGCGCACCGCACGCGCAGCCTCGGCACGCCGCGATGCTCAAGTGTGTACGGGTCCCCAACACAGCGGCAAACAGGCTCAGTCTGCCGCGTGCGGTGCGCGGCCCGAGCCATCGACTGTCGGTCCATCAAAGTGAGCACGGACCGCGGCAGCCTTGTACGGTGCGAAGTGTGGACGAGCTTGTGTGCCTCGCTGTAATTTGAAAATTCGTATCGCGGCACATCACATCGCGGCACATCACCTCGCGGCGCGCCGAGGCTGCCGCGTGCGGTGCGCGGCCTGCCTCGGCGCAAGTGTATTCCCGGCTTTACATTACCTGTATCAAACAAGAGAATCGTGTACGGTCCATGGGGCCCCAGTTTCAGTTTCCCCTTTCTCGACGCCGCTCGCTTCCACTTTATTATCCGGACACAATGAAGCAACGTTGACAGTAGAAGACACGCGATCTCCCGGCTGGTGTGGGGGGGGGGGGGGGGGGACCTGTCAACCGAACTTAGATGCACCGTTTAGAAGACTTACGTTTTTTAGAAACCATCTTGTGAATTCTAAAATTATATTTAGATGTTCTAGGATTATTCTATGAATTGTACTTATGGTTTATATTTATTGTTTAATAATATTTATGGAAAATTATGGTTTTCTATGAATTATTTAGGAATTTCGGGCCGAGAAAATCATGTTTATCACGTTGTCCACGTGAGCATTGGAATCATGAAGTGTTGAAAAATTAAAAATCATATTAATTGTATCATTTGTTTCATCATTTGTTGTATCAAACGGTAGAACTCAGGGTCAATGTTCATACACATAGTTTTGGGATTTCGAGTTTCTTGTTTTTAATTTTAGTTTTTGCAGGTTTCAAGAGGGGATCATCATGACATCGGTAGGACATCTCCCGGATATCGACCAATCGTGGTATCCGGAGCAGTATCAACGACTACTGAAGTGTACTAGCAAATGCCGGAATCGACCCATCGCGGGAATCAGCATTCGCTAGCCTGAATCCTGCACGTCTTCCCTTCTCGGAGCAAAGTAAAGCAATTGAGGAGCCGTTGCCGGAAGAAGTCATCAGCTGCGGGAGTCTTCAAAGGAGAAGACGGACAAATCGTGGCATTCAACGAAGGCAGACTCGATGAGAACCATAGTCGCAGTCCTGTAAGTCTTTCAACCTCACTCAATTTTTCTGAACTTTTCACAGAAATAACTAACATTTGTTCAACTGTGCAGCAAGCTTAATGCCGCAATTTTGGAAGGAATACCTACCTATGGTCCCAGGATTCGCGGGTGAAGTTAAACTGTTAGATAGGTTTATTTATATTAGCGATAAGCTATTAGAAAATTTTTTAAATCAACAAGACGCAAATGATTTTCATAATGTATATTTGTTAAACTCCATCCTTGCAAAAATCAGAGGGCCAGCGGGCCTCATGTTCGCACGAGGTGGGAACATGGGTGGAGTTGCGAACTGCACTTATTGATGACTTCTCAGACAAAGATGATGTGTGGAATCTTGTCCAAAAAATTTGAAAACGCTGATTAGTTACTTGAAGACGCTTTCGAATTTTACGAACGGTTAAATGAACAACCACATTTGGACATTCCATATGTACAAGTCAGGTCAGAATTAGATCTAACCGGCGTAGTCCCGTTTAGTAAAAAATTAGGGCTTAGGTGCCTACTTAAGAGACTAAATGAGCCACTAATGCTTACTAAAAATCCGGCCAGCATGGGCGCTGCTGCGAGCATCCTCATTAGTGATTTCCAATAGGTATATACCGTCGTATGGACAAGTGGCCTATAAACGTCAACCGAGTCAACATAACTAATTCAGGAAGCCGTAAATCAAAATAAGTATAAATAAAGAAAACCCTCGCAGCAGAATTCACGTCCTCAAGTAGTCCCCCAACATCAAAAAAAACCGACCGTCAAACATGGGACGTTTAAACCCTAGTTCACTCAGGACCAGGGAAATTTTAAATCAACTAACTAACAGTATAATCAACCCACACCGATGAGTGCTAGAACCACTTGAAGCACTTATCCGATGAATATGACACATGGAATTGAAACTAAAGAGCACTCTGATCCAGAGAAAGAGTGTTATGAGACGAAAGGGTCAAGTCAAGTACCTAGTTGACGGCGATTCTCAAAACCAGACTTTTTTTTATGAGAGGAGGTCGAGTTTTTCAACTTTCCATAGCCTTATGTAATTCCCATTGCCTCATGTAATTTCGGACATTCAGGGATTGGATACCTATATTATTGAACACTGGTAGAACCCTAGCTTTATAAAACAAGAAGTCAGTAAAGAACATTTCAAAGACCGAGAAACGGAAGGAAAACAATGCGTAAAACTTCCAATATCCAAAATATTCGAAATCAACTCAAAACTAAATGGTGCATTTTATTTGTTTGATTTTCATAAAGACGTAGGGACAGACCTAGGAGGAAATTAAAGGCAAAATGTAACCTAAACAAAAACCTCCCACTGATAGACAGTAACAACTTACCTGTTTACTTTTATAATTGTGACAATCCAGAAATGCTGATTCTGCGAGCTAGAAAAATTCAACAAGCCAAAACTCATGTCAAAAACGTAACACATGGTTTCGCTCTAATTCTGTATAAAAAAGTAAAAGGAGTCGAAATCTCTTACTGAATTGTGCGAGTCAAAAACCACGAAACGTCTGTGATGGTGGTAAATAATAATGAAAAGGATGTGGAGACAATCAAAATTAGGTAACATTGACGCGGAAAAATTCGACTCAAGTCTTTTAGAACCCACAAGTCCGAATTCCATGACCTAACACACACCAGAAAAAGTAAACCACAGTACCAGCAATTAGAAATAAACGAAACAAAATTACGGACGGAACATTTAAACAAGGAGGAAAAATAAACTCTAATAAACCTTCCTGGAGAATTCTCGGACTTAGTGTACGTGGAAGGAAAAGTACCGTGACATACATTAAGTGAACTATGGTTACCATACGGGTGTACTATATTTTTTGTTCGCTGGAAGTTTCACTTTTAGGTAGTCATAAGGGAGTCATTTGTCACTCCACAACCCTCAATTTCGCGTTAAAAAAAACGCGTTTTCCGACGGGGAAACGATATTTTTCCCTTGTTTCCCTATGTAATTTCAAAGTTCAGGATACCGTTGGAAAGCTGAATTTTTTGGCCACTTTTGCAGTAACAAGACAACACTTTCAAGTAGGAGTAGTAGGTTTCACAGGCAATTGAAAAAACTGGAAATTTCCGGGATTTCACAAATGTTCTCAGGCTGATTTTGGTTTATCATCTTCGATAATGAACCATTGGAATCGCCCAAAGAAAAAAAATTTTTAACCCCCCCTCAAAATTTGTTGGTTTACGTTTCAAGATACGTAGATTCAGAAAATCGAATAAAAAAAAATCCGTCCGTCCGCCGTACGCCGTCCACCGTCCGCGCCACTTTGCCCAGTTAGCGTTGAGCTAAAATTACGAAATTTGGTTTCTGGGTTTGGACCAGCCCCACAATGATCCTCGAAACTTTTCATAACCCTAGGTCAAGGGGAAGGGGTTCAAAACGAATTTTGAAATTTTGAAAATTCCATATCTCGAAAAATTGATATAGAACGGTATGTTTTTCATTTCATATTCAGATAGAGTTTGTTCCGTAGAATTTTTTAAGACCATGCGCAGCTTTGTACGACCAGCCGTTCGTTCACAATGACGGCTCAAAGATTGTGCCTCACAACACGATCGTGAATCAAACTGTTGAAATACAGGTCCATTTTCATACTAACAAGCTCTTTGGAACATCATATGGCTTAAGTGATGTCGATTTTGTTGTTCTGAGGTGCGTTTCGTGCTACGGAAATGAAAGTAATTTTGAATGTTTGTTGGTAGACCTACCAACCAAGTACCTGTACTTCTTTTATAGAAAAATTATTACCGACGTAGTAATTAAAACCCCAGAATTATATCGTATTAATTAATCATAATTATCAATAATAATTATTGATAATAAATACAAATTATTAATACCTAACAGTAAATTATAATAATTTTCACTAGGTACTTGATAAAATTGATAATAATAATTAATCTAACATTCAGGATCTAGACATTTAGACCTAGTGTTTCATCTTCCAGGTAAACTACAGTCTAGAAATTTTAACCGTCAGTCGGGGATAGACCACATTGCAATATTCACTCGGTTTCTCATCTGTAAAATTGTTTAAATAATACCTTTTTGTAATAATACAAATTAAATTTTGATGCTGAGCTATTGACTTGAAATTTTAAAAATAGGTCAGAACTGGATCACAATGCAATATTCACTCGGTTTCTTGTCTGTAAAATTGTTTAAATAATACCTATTTGTTTAAACAAATTAAATTTTGATGATGAGCTAGATACTTGAAATTTTAAATATAGGTCAGAAATGGATGACACTTCAATATTCACTCGGTTTTTTTCTCATTGCAAACCTGTTCATTGTGTACCCAAGATCCTTCCCTAAAAGACCTGGCAGCGGGAAATATTATTCAACATGATTTGAAAAGGGAAAAACAAGTTTTGTAAAAAATCCCAATGCTCTAGGTAGTAGTCGATACCAGTGACCAACATTTTCTTCAGTAGTCGACATGGTTTTGCACTAGTAGTCGACCTACATGTGTTAGAAGTCGACAGTATCACTTGAGTCAGTAGTCGACAGGTTTCGTCATTCCATCGTTTTCGAATTTTACGAGATCTAAATAAAATACATTCAACTGTGAATCGGAACTTGAAAATAGATTAATAAGATGTAATAAAGTAGTTATCAGACTTTTTATTTGCAAACAGCTCATTATCAGTCTCAAATTGCAATAAGTACTTAAGTAAAAAGGTATGAAAACTATAGTCGAAAACTCTTTGACAGAAAATTGACATTACAGTTGGGCTTAGGTACCTATTTACACATTTTTTTGACATTTTCATGTCTTTGCTTTGGCACATAAACTGAAACGGGAAAAATTTGTTCCCTTGATTCACCCTTTCCCTCAGATCACGTCAGAACACAAGCGACCGGCGGGCCATTACGTCAAAGCCTATGACGCACGAGCGTATGACGTAGGACGGCTGGCAGGAGGCCAACTAGTACGTCAGAGCCTATGACGCACGAGCGTATGACGTAAGACGGCTGGCAGGAAACCAACAAGTGCGTCAGAGCCTATGACGCACGAGCGTATGACGTAAGACGGCTAGCAGGAGGCCAACAAGTACGTCAGAGCCTATGACGCACGAGCATATGACGTAAGATGGCTGGCAGGAGGCCAACAAGTGCGTCAGAGCATATGACGCACGAGCGTATAACGTCAGACAGCTGACAGGAGGCCAACTAGTACGTCTCAGCCTATGCCGTAAGAGCCTATGACGTCAGAGGGCTGGCAGGAGGCCAACAAGTACGTCAGAGCCTATGACGCACGAGCATATGACGTAAGACGGCTGGCAGGTGACCAACAAGTGCGTCAGAGCCTATGACGCACGAGCGTATGACGTAAACGGCTGGCAGGATAACTAGTGCGTCAGAGCCTATGACGCACGAGCGTATGACGTAAGACGGCTGGCAGGTGGCCAACAAGTACGTCAGAGCCTATGACGCACGAGCGTATGACGTAAGACGGCTGGCAGGAAACCAACAAGTGCGTCAGAGCCTATGACGCACGAGCGTATGACGTAAGACGGCTAGCAGGAGGCCAACAAGTACGTCAGAGCCTATGACGCACGAGCGTATGACGTAATACGGCTGGCAGGAGGCCAACTAGTGCGTCATACGACGAGACCTTTTATGTCTCTGCGCCCCCTCCCACACCTACACCGCGTACCTCGTACTTCATTTTGGTTTATTATCTTCGATAATGAACCTTTGGAATCGCCCAAAGAAAAAAAAATTTTAACCCCCCCTCAAAATTTCTTGGTTTACGTTTCAAGATACGTAGATTCAGAAAATCGAATAAAAAAAACTCTGCAAATTCTTGACACAACGGTTTATTATCTTCCTTGTGCAGATCACCCTTCTGTCTATACCAGACTGTATTGCAAATCGGCACCATACCATATTCTCACCGTACTCATACCATACCATAGGAATTTCTTTCCTATCATACCATACTGTATTATACCAAAGTGCCACGGACGGCGGACGGGGGACGGCGTACGGCGTACGGCGTACGGGTGACGGACGGATTTTTTTTTATTCGATTTTCTGAATCTACGTATCTTGAAACGTAAACCAACAAATTTTGAGGGGGGGTTAAAAAATTTTTTTCTTTGGGCGATTCCAATGGTTCATTATCGAAGATAATAAACCAAAATCCGTCCGTCCGCCGTACGCCGTCCGCGGCACTTTGCCCAGTTAGCGTTGAGTTAAAATTACGAAATTTTTTTTATGGGTTTCGACCAACCCCACAATGGTCCTCGAAACTTTTCATAACCCTAGGTCAAGGGGAAGGGGTTCAAAACGAATTTTGAAATTTTGAAAATCTCATATCTCGAAAAATTCATATAGAACGGTATGTTTTTTATTTCATATTTAGATAGAGTTTGTTCCGTAGAATTTTTTAAGACCATCCGCAGCTTTGTACGACCAGCCGTTCGTTCACAATGACGGCTCAAAGATTGTGCCTCACAACACGATCGTGAATCAAACTGTTGAAATACAGGTCCATTTTCATACTAACAAGCTCTTTGGAACATCATATGGCTTAAGTGATGTCGAGTTTGTTGTTCTGAGGTGCGTTTCGTGCTACGGAAATGAAGGTAATTTCGAAGGTTTGTTGGTAGGTACTTCTTTTATAGAAAAATTATTACCGACGTAGTAATAAAAACCCCAGAATTATATCGTATTAATTAATCATAATTAATAATAATTATTATTAATAGTAAATACGAATTATTAATACCTAACAATAAATTATAATAATTTTCACTAGGTACTTGATAAAATTGTTAATAATTAGTGATAATTGATAATAATAATTAATCTAACATTTAGGATCTAGACATTTAGACCTAGTGATCTAGACAGAAGGTTGATCTGTACAAAGAAGATAATGAACCGTTGTGTCAAGAATTTGCAGAGTTTTTTACCTGGTAAACCTGAGCGAAAGATTTTAGTTCAGCACCAGAGAGATATGTAAAATAGGATGATCTTTCCAACGGTATCCTTAGATTGGAGATTATTCAGGGAATAAGGGAGTATGTCCGTTTTTGTGACGTAAGGTTGGATACACGAAAAAAAATTTAAAAGTGAATAAACGCGGGTTTTAAGTGGAGTAAAAAATATGAGTCATAAGTCATCTTTAGTCAAAAATTAGTTGTTGAATTAGTTGTTGTGGTTGTCCGGCGGGATGTCCGCCCTTAAGTGGGACACCCTGTATACATATGATTTTTGATGTCTTTAGGCAGTGAATTCAGGATGCTCTGAAACGGACTTTGGTATACAATTTTTTCTTAAATTTGATCTTAAAAATTTTGGGCAGAGAACAATAGCTTCCTTTTCTTTGAAAATTCGCTGAAAGAGGATGACGCGGGGTTGTTGGGCTTCTTATCGATATTAACAATTATTGTAGAATGAGGAAATTGGATAATCAGTTTTAATTTGTTGAGAAAGATTTTGATGACAGCAATCGAAAAAGCTTCCAATGGAGGGGAACCGAAGGACGAAACGTCCAAAAACGGATTCTGAAAGTCAGTCCTTTTCTGCTACGTCTGAGGGGACCTTCCAATCTTTTCTACTAATCGATTTGAACCCGAACTACCAGGGGTATCTGAGGTATACACTCTATTTCCTCTGTACCAACCCACCTCAGTTTATCGGAAACCTATAGACACAATCGCGTAGCGATGGTTCTAGAACGCCAGCCGTGAACGACGAATACGCAAAAGAAACGCGTGAAGCCTGAGGGCGTGGGCTTCGTGGATCGCTCGGAAGGTTTTTCACAATTAGATCGAGTCGATGTATTTGCCCACTTACAATCCTCTGACCTACATTCATGAGCAGGAACATACGCTTCAGAAACACTCCAGTAGCACCAGATTTATGTAACGAGAGCCCAGTAATATTGAAGCAAATTAAAATGGAATGTCACTGAATTCATGAATGATTTTCGGCTTCAATTTACAAATTAATGTACGAGTATCATGTCAAATCGAAGAATCTACAGTCAATACGAGTTCTTCCGTCCATACACCGCGCAGCGGACGTACCAGGTTCTTATAGATAGAGAATGCAGATAAATCCATCCACATAACCAAAATCAAAACACATTAATAAACAAAATCAAACCTATGTCACATCACAAATATCATGTCCAAATATTTTTTTCCTTCAATAACAAACATGCGGCACAATTTGAAGTAGGCACATGGTAATTTCCTAAGCACGTTGAAATTTCGAATTGTGGTTTCGATGATATTGGTAATTCTAACTACCCCAATTATTGAAAAGGCAGATCCAGAGGCGTCTGAGTCCCAGTGATGAGACCAGATACACCTCTGATTCCTACGGGTATAATTGCCCTCGGGCCCTCGAGAAGGAAACATTAATCGCATTAAATTACCTTTACCGCTTGCACGTGTGGTATAGGTGGATGGCTCGATTGTTCTCGACATTGGATGAGCTGAAAACAACCGATCAAGATTCCGCTGGAGGCTACTAAGTCGACGTTCCAAGTCATAATACAACATAATTAGCACTGGCGATGACAGCAAGATTCGTAAATCAAAGAATCTAGCGTGTTATGATTGGGACAAGCTGCTGGATAGCACGCTTAGGACGGGTGGGACTTCTCGATACGGCCGCTGCAGTATTTTTAATTAGCGAAACTGTTCCTGTTCATCGATTTATAAATATAACAAGAGAGTTGGAAATAAATATTCATAACTCGCATCGAACCAACAAAACCCCCCGTAATTACAAAAACATTACAACTTCTACCACCACGATTAGGTAATTACTTTCTGTTGTGTAAAATTGACCTTCTTTCTAGATCATTGATCTGTATACAATATCCTTGTGAGTCCCACAACTATACGAAATAATTGGAATAATGGGGTAAAACGTTGTGTGTTCGTCGACGTGCCACTAAATTGTCCTCTCCGAGGACGGAGGAAGACGGTAACTAGAAAGCACGCTTTAGCTCAGTGACGGTGAATAACCTCACGAGATTCCTGGCCGACCTCCATAACTGATGGGTACTACCTAGAACGGTAGTATTTTATACCAAAATGTACGTACCAACAAACACCCAAAATTACCTTCTTTCTGTAGAAACCAAAAGAACTTCAGAACAAGAAACTGGAGATCAAAAAACTACGTGTGGTTTGAGTGGAGCTATGCTTCAGTGTAAAAATTGAGATCTGAATTAACTCTTCATGAATAAAGACAGTGCGCTATCATATTAGTTCGTAGCTGTGTCTGAAACGTATAGAGGAACCGTTTTGTAGTACCGGAAGGCCAATTTCAAGATTTACCAAGAACATCTGATTCAACCATAGTCTCTGGACAGCTGCACATTTGTTGACAGCTTGGGACATGTTACATTGAAAAAGTAGATCGTTGTGTTATGTTGTGCTAAGCATGTTTGAAGTGAACACTCGTTTACTGTGTTGCGTGAAGTTGTTTCCCTCAACAATATTATCATCTCGTATCTCGCCCCGCATGCTTGGGAATTGGATATGCGGCAATCTAATTTTTCAAGAGTTGATCTTCTAAGGTTGGAATGTATTTTTTAAATACGACAAGCGATTGTTCATTGATGATGCAAGTGTTCTAGCATGAAGAAGTGGAACAGCACGAGTTGGTTGCTCATGAGATTTGCTTGGAAGCTAATGACTAACTTGTGCACCTGCCGATAAACGTCATCAGTGTACAAGTTAGTCAGTCAACTACACAAACCGTTTCCCGTATCATTATTAATCGAGTGCGCTCAGAAATGAATTACATCTGGTCCCGCGCTCATCCAACCAATCACTCAATGTAGAATGGGAAAAGGTGCACGGGTTTCTATTTCCGGCCTATTTGTACGCTGCCGCCGCGTGTCTGAGCAGTGTTGGATGAGGAATTAAGTTGGAAAAACGAGTAGACGACAACCTTTAGTATTAACGGAGAGTGTGATAATTCAGTACCAACTAACCGTGAACAAAATTATTAAACCGATTCGCTTGCTCCAAACCGAGAGCGGGAAACATTTGTAGAGTAACTTTGGGGTTGAAAGAGTGTGTATCTTAATATTGCATTTACATATTGAATTTGAACTTTCACAGGATTATTTCAACCTTTCCCTTCACAACGACAATCGAATATTCGTTGACCGAAGGAATATTCATGAGGAAATATTGGGTTTACTCTAGGTTTCCATAATTCAATCCAGAATTTGTACAAAATTAATTAGGGTACCTTTACCTCAACTAACCTAAATACTCAGATCGTGCAAATCCATGGTCCACATTTAAGGTTCCTCCGGTAATATGAGATTCAACTCTGACAACATTGATAGTATTCCAAGTTTTTAAACTCATTAACTTTGTAACATATAATGATGTCATTAGAACCTCGTTGGGTCTGCAAGTGAACAGTTTTTTTTTTTTTTTTTTTCGTGATTTATTTATTGCAACTGAAACATAGTACAATTCATCTAGCAATATTTCATTTCATGATAAGCTCACTAGGGGGGGGGGGGAGGTTTACAGCAAAACCTGGCCCATACTTGTATCAAGAACAGTTAAAAACACTGGATTACACTAGCACTATTGGCACAGCACAATTAGGTCCAGAGGTTTATTTCTCTTGAGTCGCCGAAGCTCTCCTTCGTTGTTTAAAACGTTGAGCATCTCCAGGTTCTCGTGTTTGTGGAGGCGATGTTCGTGCTTCCTTGCATATTTGGCGATAATTTCGGTGACCGTTTCTACCCTCAAGTCTCGATGAATATCATCATTCCGCATGAACCAGGGGGCCCGTACTATACTTCTCAATATTATATTTTGTCGGGTTTGGATTGTTTTAATATTTGATTTTTTCGCACAACCCCAGAGCTGTATCCCATAGGTCCAGATGGGGCGCAGTATCTGTTTATATATGAGTAATTTATTGTGTAGTGAGAGATGGGAGTTCCTTCCTATCATCCAGTACATCTTTCTGAACTTGATTTTTAGTTCCTGATTCTTTTTTTCAATGTGGTATTTCCAGTTAAGTTTGGAATCAAGGTGCATCCCTAAGTATTTTACAGTGTCAGAGTATGGAATTTTATTTGAATTGATCTCAACTTCTGGGGCTGAGATTTTTCTATTAGTAAAGTTGATGTGCACTGACTTTGTTTCATTCAGTTTCATTCTCCACATCTTGGTCCAATTGACAACCTTGTTAGTGGACGTCTGTAGATTGCGAGTTGCAGTTTCAGCGTCACCTCCAACAGAGAGGATGGCAGTATCATCAGCAAAAGTAGCTACAGTTGTATTTTCCTGTTGCGGAAGATCTCGTGTGTACAGCAGGTAGAGTACTGGGCCTAGGACACTGCCTTGTGGTACCCCTGCTTTTATAGGCTTCAAGACAGAGTATTGGTCACCCTGCTTTACCCTGAAATGTCTGTTCGCTAGGTAGGATTTTAGGAGTAAGTAAAACTGTTTTGGGAGATCCCTGTGCAGTTTATACTCAAGTCCCTTGTGCCAGACCTTGTCAAATGCCTGGGCCACGTCCAGAAAGATACTGGCACACATTTTTTTACCTTCTAAAGCCTTTTCTATTATGTTAGTGATTCTATGAACGTGATCTAGCGTAGAGTGGCGTTGCCTGAAACCGAATTGGTGGTCTGGTATCAATTTTCTGACTTCAATAAAAGTGAACAGTTGTGTTTAGTTTTTCCGCCAGCTATTTTAAATATCTGTGCCAGCGCTCATCGCCACGTAATGGTGGTAGGTATACTTGAATCTACGGGAAACAACTTCCCAACCACATACTCGGTACTACGCTTTTGTATTGGGATCATCGAGGGTAATTCAGAGGGTTTGGAAAGGAATGTGAAATGTGTCATGTCGATGTTGTGGGTGTGATTGTATCCCAATGACCTGGATAATTTCATCCACATTGGTATTGATCTCATTAATGTATTAATGTAATTTTCCGTGTACTGAACGTCCTTGATCATACAGTGCACACAATCACCTTTCTATGATACGAATGAGGTTTGCACTCACTTACTGTGACATTCAAACAGCTGTAAAGGGTCTCGAATGGTAGCGACGAAACTAGAGATTAGAACAGAGATTTCATTTACATCTAAACGAGTGAAGGCAGGCCAACTCAAACGGGTCGATGGTTTACCTGGTATAATTTTAGAAAAATCAATGAGAAAAGGCAAGGGAAGGAGCCCTAGATAAGGAGACCTCACCCATCTTGAGCGTGCAGTGATTTCCAAGATACGAACGACAAGCGCCAAACAACCGCCACGCCTTGGCTGCTGCATCTCACGAGTAAATTCTTTCTTGTCTCTGGGAGTTCATATTACGCAGGTGGTCCCTAGACCAGTTATCTTGGTTACTGAATACCGATGGAAGAGGAGTCATTCATTCATCCAAGAACCGAAAAAACGGCGGTATGGACTCAGGAATCAAAACGTTTACTTCAACTTGACTTTTTAACCATTAAAACAAAAAAAAAACTGTCTTCGCCCGTATGTCTGTAGTAATTCTTTGAAACTTCCGAATCAAACTCTCACTGAATTCTAGTTGATTTGCCGGTAATAATGCAGGTTGGGTCCTTAAATGATGTACACATATTTCATCGCCTCCCTACATGATTTTTTTTTATTCTATCCAACCGACATTCATGAAATTCATGGGTTAGATTAGTAATGCTTCTTTCGCATAACCACCATATCTGAGAACGGCCCAAAAAATAACGTTAGAAAACACACACGGACAGTTCCACTTCTTAGGGGCACAAGCATGACAACACACTGAACATACACGATGATTTATGGCACCACACTGGCGCCACGTGTTTGGTGGTGTTGATTCCGTTTAAATTTTTTTGCCGATAACCTCGATAAAGTATACATTTTGAAGAAGAAGTTAGAAACTGGTCGGTCGACCTTCCACTTTCAAAACAATTCTGCCGCAGTAAGTTAAAACCACCTATCTCCATTTTTTTCATGTCAAGAAAAATGCAGTTAAGTGAGGAAGGGGGCCCAGATCATCAAACTGGAGACAAGATAAAGTCTTTTTTCGAACCTTTCCAATGGAGATAGGAAATTCTACCTTGGCAGAAAAGACGCGCCACGTCGAGATCTACGCAGCCATGTGCCCATCTCCAAAAACACCAAAATGGTCGATAGGGGACTTTATCTTAGCACGGCCGAATTGTCGGCCCATTTTTGGAATTTCTATAAGCATCTGTCATACGCACCAGGCCCATGAATATTTATTCATGATTATAATGATGTAAACCCCTGCATTATATGAATGTTGCAGTCAGATCTCTATTACTACCAGATAGTGCTATGCGGTTATACTATAGAAAAGGAAGTTCCCAGAAAGTAGAATGTGAACAGATGATATTTGGGGTGTTAAAAGAGATGTAAAGGTGACTGCAGACTTGGCATCGATCTTGGATTGTACGTATCACTCGGACGGGATCCTTCCTGGCAACGAAAGGAGTCAATCCTCATGTTTAATTCAGCCCAGAGACTGCATGTAAGTGACTATAGGTCTCCACTTGAACACAAGGAAATTATTTCTTGAAACCCGAGCATATTTCCTGTTTTAGAATTAATAAAAGTATGAATTATTCCATCATTCTAGAGGGTTGTCTTGGATCAATACTTCAAAAGACTCCCCAAATTCAAACCAGTTAACCGCAAACTCAGAAAAACACAGTTTTGGGAATACGAAGGAGAAATATCAATTTAGTGAGCCACTACCCTGATCAACTTGTGCTTAACTATGTAGTATTAATCTGTTAATAGAGATCTTTAACGCATCACATTAAAAAAAAAAAACTCCGCAAATTCTACCACAACGATTTTATTAGCTTCTGTACAGATCACAACCCTTCTGTCTAGATGAGATTTAGTGAGACCTATAACCGTATGAGGCCTATAGGTGATCAGATGGTAATTTCTGAGATGGGTGGTCATGGTGAGAGAAGGGGTGGGGGTCGGTAAATAGCTCAGTAATGGTCTATTTATCAATAATAATTTAAATTTATTATTGATATGATGCTGGGATTTTTACATGCACCTACCGACATCAGCAGCAAATGATAACAGGACCTACCTACCACCAAATTTTCGAAATATCCTTCATTCCGTAGACACAGTATCTGAGAAAGTATCACAGAAAGTATCTGAGAACACGGAACTCGATGTGACCAAACAATGTTGTTGGAATCAGCTATTCCACAGGAAAAACGTTTCCCCGACTTGATACGCGTTCTTATGACGGCATTTCATTGGATCAACTCACTATTAACGAACGGTTTGTCGTGGAAAGCCCCAAATGGTCTTAATTTTCGGAAATTTTCGGAATTAAACTCTATTTGAATGTATTGAAGAAAAATTACCTACATCGTTTCATCAACATTTTTTCGAGATATGACGTTTTCAAAGTTTTAAAGTTCATTTCAACCCCTTGCCCTTGACCTAGGGTTATGAAAAATTTCAAGGATCATCGTGGGTAGGTCCGAACCCGCAACCTAAATTTCATAATTTTAGCACAACGTTAAATGGGCAAAGTGGCGCCGGTGGAGTACGACGGACGAATGGAATAAACAAACAAATCCAGTCATGTAGCATGAATTTAAGAGCGAATTATCGAAGAAATAAGTGGTTTAATAAAAAAATTTTCTCCTTTTTTGCCGAGTAACACCTCAGTTTAAAGATTTTTCAACGCTGAACACGATGGTGAAGTCAGAATTGCGATATCTCATTCCGTTATCAGATTGGAGCAGATGAACAATGAAGAACACCTCAAGTAACAACCACGTTTCCTCATCTTCAATGTACTCTTGTTTGAGAACGGAATAAGATATCCAAACTCCGGCTTAACCATTGTGTGCAGCAAACATATCCTTCAAAATGAGCCGTCACTTGACAGATTGTTTCATTTTTGGAATTTATGGGTAATTTCTCCCCTTAAAACTCCTCTAAACTCCCTTAAGAGTTGCCCGATTCTGCCCATCTACGATCATAGCCTTCCGATAGCCAAAATGGATTTTTTGTGCAAATTTGAACTTTATATCTCAATTCTATCGAGAGTTATAACCAGCGACATACATGAAAATATAAATATAAACATGCAAATGTATATATTTGGTACCTTTTGGCAGTGAATTCAGGATGGTCTGAAACGGATTTTGGTATGAAAACTTTTCGGAAATTCGAGTTTAAAAAGGTATCGCAATTCTGCCTTCACCATCGTGCTCAGCGTAAAAAACTTTAAAATGAGGTGTCACTGGTCAGAATGGTTTCGCCAAACGTTTGACCGTACTCGACGAGTGACTCGAGCTAAAGCCCCAGCTACAGTGTGGCAAACGTTTGATCCAGTACGATCCAGGTCGAGCCGTTTGAAGGTCGAGCTTCCAAGAAACGAAGGTTCCCGCCAACGTTGGACCCTTCTTTTTCCTTTGACTCTTCTTTTTCCTCAGAGCGATCGCCCTCCAACGCCAACGTTGGACGCTGGCCATTGGAAGCTAGACGTTGGAAGGTCGGCTACACGATGCTACCAGTCACCAAGCGTCCAACATTGGAAGGTGTTGGTAGCCTCGTGTGACGCCGGCTTTACAGGAGCTCGAGAGTTTTGGGACGAGTTGCGTAGTCCGTTAGTTTCAACCCATCAATCATACGAATATAGAGCTGATTTCAGTATTCTCAAGGTAAGCCACGATGTATTTACATCAAAAGCCCTTGAGTTGGTAGTGACAATGGATTCCTATCCAGGAGAGTACGTGAATCGCATTTGCGGTATATATATACAGGGTGTTCGGCACTTGGTGTAAAAGAAAAAAATGGGTGGGACTAGACTGAAAATGGAGTAGGACGCCGCCAACCGCACCTTTCTATCTCAATCCGTTCCCAACATATGATTTTTTTCAAGGTTTGTTTTCAGAAAACCACGTTTTTTGCCATAAAGACCCACGTATCTTCACTCTACTTTTTTCTACTTTTGACCACATTTTCGGATTCAGCGTTATTTTATACATACGCCTACACCACATTCGTAATCAAAAACGAACTCCTAAGGATTGCTATTTCAGTTCAAACATTGATAATTTGAAAGAAAAATTAAATTTTTGAAAATACTTATACCTACGTTAACTGCATTTCAAAAAACGTGCTGGAAGCTGGAAAATCCCATGAAAACTTGAAAATTTAATCAGATTTCGAATGGTATGGTCAACTTTGCGATTCCTTATCGATTCCATGGGCAAAATGAAATCCTCGTTGTAATTGTGAGGTCGTTTCAATGAGTTTTAGTACACAAAATGAGGCGGTTAAAATAAAAGAAGGTAAAAATAAAAGACAAATGCGATGTCGAGTGTGGCTGTTGTCACGAGGCACATGTGTTCGTATACTTACAAAGTATTTTCGAAGTGTCTCCCATGGTCTCGTAAACAAGCGCAGGCTCTTTTTCGCATGGATTTAACATCGTATGAGAGACCTTCTTGCATACTTCCAAGATTCCTCTCCTAAGAGAAATTCCATGAGATTTTGCCCTGATATCATTGAAATTATCAATCTGAATCATATCACTACAACGGCAAACACAAAAAATTGAGAATCCGTTTGTTAATTTTCTGGTGGTACTCGTATTTTTGGTGGTGCCTACTGTTTTTCCGCATTCAAACTTAAATTTCTCCATGTAATCGATATGGAATCGCTAAGTTGACCATACCATTCGAATGCTGATTAAATTTGCAAGTTTTCATGAGATTTGCCAGCACCCAGCACGTTTTTTGGATATACAGTTAACGTACAAGTATATTCAAAAATTTAATTTTTTTTAAATTGTCAATGTTTGAACTGCGATTGCGGTCCATAGGAGTTCGTTGTTGATTACGAATGTGGTGTAGGCCTATGTAGGAAATAACGCTGAATCTGAAAATGTGGTCACAAGTATAAAAAAAATTGTTTTAGGGTGAAGAAACGTGGGTCTTTATGGCAAAAAACGTGGTTTTCTGAAAAAAAAAAAAAAAAAAAAACCTTTAAAAAATCATATGTCTGGAAAGGATTGAGATAGAAAGGTGCGGTTCTAGTTCAGTCTAGTTCCACCCATTTTTTTTTACACCAAGTGCCGAACACCCTGTAGGTATATAAAAAATTATTTACATGCATATAATATATGTATATAAATAAATAAACAACCGTACAGTATATGTACATTTTTTCCATCGGAGGAGTATTACTAGTGTAGTTCATTCTTATGAAGAATTCTTATGAAATATCGATTCATGTCGATCAAGAGGGAAGGGAAATCATATCGATCAACTAGCATTTGATCAGGATCTATTTAAAAAAATAAATCGAGGGTGAAGTGGCAACAAGGCCTACTTCAAATGGGGCTGAACAACATGGCCTACCTTTAATAATACAGAACAACATGGCCTACCACAAATGGTGCTGTACAACATGGCCTAAGTGTTTTTTTTTAAACTTTACCTGAGCCACAAAAAATACTGTTTATTTTCAAAATTTGGGAACATATAGGTGAATTTTTAAAACTATAGACACTTCTGGGTGCCAATATACTATACAGAAAAATTACGGGATGATGAATAATTTGAATCAATTTTAATCTGAATCCCGCTGAATAAAAAAAGTCAATATGCCCATAAGTGTCAGTTAGGCCATGTTGTTCTGTACTATTTGAGGTAGGTCATGTTGACCAGCCTTATCTCAGGTAGGCCGTGTTGTTCAGCCCCATTTGAGGTAGGCCTTGTTGCCACTTCACCCTCGACATAGAAAACATCCATTGGTTTCTATCTTGGATGAAATTACCTTTTCTGGTAATTCAGGAGTGTTTTCTTGTCCCCATTTCTACGGATCACTTTCACCCATTCGTACAAATAACTTGTGTCCCGATATTCCTAGAAAGATCTAGTTAGAACCATTATACGCAGGAAAGTTGGACTAACTAGTAATTTAATTTGAAGATAGACAGATGATTACGCAAACTCTCAATCTTTGAATCCTCGACGTCTGTTTTATTCCAGCCAGAAAGTCATTCCAGTTATTACTTGTAAGTACTTGATGTACTTAATGTCATTACATCGGAAATGTGTAGCCGACTATTTTGACCACTTACTCCTGGGAATTGCCGTCTTAATTAAACTGATAGATACCTTCCATTTTTCTATGTGGTAGTAAGAACATTAGTGACAAAGATAGTCTCGGAACTCTATAATAGGAGCCGAAAGGAACCAATTGAAGGTAATGAAATATCCATACCCACTGTTTCGAGAGTGATCGCCTAGCTGTTCAAATGAGAACTGATTTCAATAAGATTGTTCCAATGTGCTCGCGGGTACAAAAAGCTATTACAGACTTTTCCATTATTTCTCTTCTAAGAGCAACTGAAGCGATGGACCGGTTTTCGTAATAAGACCCTAAATAAACTAAAGTTACAACTTTCGGTTTATTATCTTCGATAATGAACCATTGGAATCCCCCGAGAAAAAACTCAGCAAATTCTTGACACAATGGTTTATTATCTTCTTTGTGCAGATCACCCTTCGGTGTAAATCACGAAATGATAGATGAAACGTTTATATTTGATGAATTAATTACAAATAATTTGAACCAATATGGGGATTCTATTTCCATCTATCTACTTCGGCAATAATTTAATAATTCATAATATTCAATAGGTAGTTATTAAATATTATTATCAATAGGTAGTTATTAACAATTAATAGGTACTTAATAATAATTAATAACAATAATTAATATTAATTACTATCAATTATTACCAATTATTATTATTTATTAACTCGATGTCTCAACACCAATGCGCTTTCGAATCAGCTGCGCCAGTATGAACATGACCCGACAGGCTGCCACATGATTCACCCTAATGTTGAAAAAACGCATGATTTACCCTTACGTTGAACAAAAAATTGTTCAAACTTGAACTGAAAATTCAAAATTCATTCTTAACCCATTTCCCTTGACCTAGAGTTTCAAAAGGGTTTTCGAAATGTTTCAAGGATCGTCGTGGGTTTGGTCTGAACCCGTAAACCATATTTCATCATTTTAGCTGTTAGCACAGCGCTAACTGGGAAAAGTACCGCGGACTTGTTCAAACTTGAAATGAAATTTTTCGCGAGAGTTGCGTTTTTAAAGTTTTAAAATTCAATTTGTACCCCTATCTATTGATCTAGGCTTATGAAAAGTTTCAACGATCATTGTGGGTGTTGTCCGAACCTAGAAACCAAATTTCGTAATTTTAGCACAACGCAAACGCCACGAAGTGCCACGGACAACGGACGACGGACGAACGGAATTTATTAAAAATTGTTTCTTCAGAATCAACGTATTTTTGACGATTCCAAAGGTTCATCATCAAATATAATAAACGGAAGTCCGCGCCACTTTGCCCAGTTAGCATTGTGCTAAAATCAAGAAATATCGTAATGAAATTTTACGGGTTTGGACAACCTCACAATGATCCTTGAAACTGTTAATAACTCTAGGTCAATTGGATGGGGTTAAAAACGAATTTTGAAATTTTGAAAACGTCATTTCTCGTTGTAAAATGATTTTTAATCATTTGTAAGATGATGGGTATAATAATGGGTAATTGCGTAGTTGTCGTTGATGGATCAATAGGGCGCATTGAGTGTGTTCAATGTACAAGGATATTATTTAATTATGTTATATTTTAGAGTGCTTCCGTGGCTGCAATTGAGAGAACGAATTTCTCCTGTCCTGGGTTATATGGAAGCTGTGAATCAGAAAAAGCTTCCTTGTGAAACGTATAGATTAACACAAAAACTTTACATTCTATTTCGTAGGTACCCCTGAAAGAGTTGAAGAATTGAACAAAAACAGGGTGTATCTAAAATTAAGGGTTTGAGAAGGGGTGAGAAAGAATAGCTCGTTGAGAGGTCGAGCTTGTGAATTTAATTAAAAATAAATAAGTAACGAAAGGACGCTAGAAGTATAGAGGATTGAAATTAGAACTTTCTGAGACGCCTTGACCCAAAAGAAAAGATTATTCCAGCATGAACGCTCATCCTGCCTATTCGCTGCTTACTTTTCTTCGGATACTGTTTTTTATTACCATAGGATGAGATGATATAAAAAAAGAGTTGTTACACAGTAGTGATGCAGGCGTAACATTTCCGAATCGGTTACTTCGATATACACGCCGAGTTGAAATATTTTACAGAATCTGCAGAGGTTCGACACAAATGCTGGATTTGTGTTGGTAGTTTTGAAATAAAAGTAGGTCTTTGATGCAAGTGTTCTTATTTTAAATAACAGAATAACTGAGTATGTGCAAATTTCCAGCTGATTATAATAATTATTGGTCTGGATTTTTCCACTGACACTGTACGATTACTTGAGGTAGCTTAGGAAAGTTAGCAACCGCCCAACTGAACGAAGATATTCGAGTTATACGAAGTTGCACTCGTAACTTTGCTGTCTGTATTGAGCTCAGAGGGAGCGACGGGATTTACTCATTTTCAAACGAGATGCGTCCTGAAACGTCCTGACCTGTTGGATACTGACGTTACCGGTTGGACGGCGAATACCAAAGTATTCTCTATCAACCTCCTAATTATACGTTCCTATGTCACAGCGCGAGATACATTAGTTGGCGAAGTAAGCATGGGTAATTAACGTCGACATCGCATGTAATTATAGTCCAAACCCACAATTAGAACTGGCGGAATATCATGATTTTCAATGTACTTGTGTTATCTTATCCACTAGTAGTTTCGGCTTCGTTCCCTTTCTCGGTATGTGAATGGTATTAATTCGAAGCGTTAAACACCTGCTTTTAATATCACTGGAACAGCACGCAAGTTGAGACTGTCGTTTCTCTGTGGGTGCCCATATCTAGGAACGCGGCAGAGTTCCGCCCTGCCAAGCAAACAAGTTGAGAAGAACGTTACCGAGTGTATGTTTACCGGACGTCACTTATAGTCGTGCTGCATGACTGGATTTTTTCTTGATTGACATGGAGTTTTATGAATTCCCCCTATTGCGACTAACCCTAAATAACCCATGCATTTTCTTGCAACATAAAAGATGCGCCATTTGGGTTTGCTGTGAAACGGTTAAACACCTTTACACCTTTCGAATATCCGCCAAGGAAAAAAAATGTAACAACAGGAGAGCCCATAATAATTAGGTACTTGTCATAATATCTCGCGGGAGGACCATTATCAATAGTCCAATTCGGACCACAATTATCATGGCTTTGAAGGTGTTTATATGAGCCACTGAGTGAGGCGGTCAAATAATAAAACTTGGTGATCATATCCAGCTCTTGTGTGGGAACAAAATATACCTTTCAAGCCCTTGCAAGGGTTTACGCACACCAAGTCGCACACTATCGCCACTTGAAGAGGACACTGTTGCCATATTACACTGTTATTGTATGATTCGGCCAAATCCCATCATAAGCCAACCTTAAAACACGGGGCAACGGTTTGAGCTGGGTGCTTGGTTTAATGAATCCAAAATAAATTACGAGCTTTCATAAGAATCTTTCTATGATCACAAATTTGAATATGAGTTGGACAGAAACTCACAAATTTAGAAGACCATTTGGCAAACGGCTCACCTGCATTAACTATACTGTGGTCTAGAATTTGACGCAACACGGCTTTCCTCTTTCAGGAACGCCCTCATTGCAAACCCTACTGAAATCAATTCGAGTAATGAAATGACTATTATCATCATCCATTTCCCAGGTGCCCCTGCCTATGTTGATATCACCATATCTCATGCTACCTTTGCTGAGTTCAAATGTCGACAGTGACCTGGCGGAATCGATTCCACGGATGCCTCCCAACGGGCCCCACAATCGATTCACAACTTTGCAATATGAATAGACAACGCTTTTCTAGAGGACGTACTATCGTCACTTTTGGAAATGACTTCTATCGTCAATTATCCATGATCAGAGGCGTAATTGTTGGAGAATTGTTGTCTTATTCACGGTAGAAATCGGTGACCTTCCCCAGACCAAGACTTCAATACTAAAATATCTCCGTTGGATTCGAGAAACGGACATGACATTGTGATCCATCTTCCATTGATGAAATTGCGACTTGTGTTCCTGATTGTTCTCTATAAATTGTTAGGAGACCAGAAGGAATTATCAGGTCAGTGATCACCAATTTGTTAGTAATACATCTTCCAACTTAGCACTAGCTTGCTCCAGTCCTGTTCAGTCCAAAATTTGATGCTCTGGCCACTCGAGCGATCCATGTAAAGGTGAAGGGAACCTATACTGCCCATTCACTTGGTAGACTTATGATTTTCACCTATTTGGTCATAAAAATACGGTGTACTTACGATCTTCCATCGGGAAATTTCGCGGAGGATATTCGCATGAGCCGAGTGAACTCGTTCGACCCTTTGAGAGGAGCGTAAACGTGAGGCCGCTGATCACTTAGCATTAATCACCCGACTTGCTATCAGTAGCTACCGCTATCTCGCCCTTTTTACAGCCCAGCTGTTCAACCCTTATCCCTTGCGATAGTGACCTACATTTTATTACGTAGGCTCCTTTACTTACGGAGGCTTACGATGCCTGGCTGTTTTCGAAGGTAATTTCTTTATGTTGCGGACGGAATTCATAAACTTACGAACCACTGGGTCATTTCCCAATAAATCAAACGACTAGAGGTATCTGAGGTAGTTATTGAACAAATCGCTCGATCGAAGGCCAAATACACTGGTTTTCATCAGAACGCTATCCATGAAAACGGATCGCTGCCAACTTCATTCTGAGTGTCAGTACGGATTTTTCTTATTATCCAACCCGCATTTCTTTCTGCTCTCAACGCGAGCATTCAAAACCAACATCGTTCTGTCAATGAACAACCAGGTACAACTCAGCTAAAGATCAGGCCGTATTCAGGAAGTACATAGGCCGCAAAGGCACCCTAAATATTTTAACTTGTATTACACATTTTCCGTCTATGCACATGGTTTAACAGTGAACGTCCTAAGGTAGAAAGTACAGGGAAGCACACTTTGGTAGGTTGTAGGAATTCGAGCATTTATATCGGCAATGAGCAATGAGAGGTGACTTTCTTCGCTTGCTTATCCGCCACATTAGTCACGTGAAGATCAAACGAAGAAATACATGGTCGGACTGCAGCAATAACAATCTAGAAAACCTTGGACCTTTATTGCCTACCCTTGATACTGTTGAAGGAGCAGAACAAGGATGTCGACAAGATGTAAGGAACAATACATTTATGTGGGGAGTGGGAATAAAACAGTAGAAGTGTAAAGGAAAAGACCGAAACGAAAGACCAACCATACAATAGAAATGGCTTAGTGCGGTGAGGGTTTGTGAAGGAATTATGGTCAAGGCAGAGCCGTTTCGGAATCCCAAAGGTCACGGTAATCTAGTGCTTCGAAGGCAATATTGACATCCTATTTTCTCCTGGAAATTTCAAGTGTCCGTTCAAAGAAAACGAACCCAAATATCAGGTAACAAGTATGAAATATCAAGATTTTTAATGCATAAAAAAATCAAACAGTATAAATTTCGTGGATAGAGTTCATAGTTTGCTGCAATCCACCCCGTTTCCACGAAACTTGGTAGGCAATCCGATCCTATACTGCCCCACGAAGCTTAATTGCAGTATACGCCACCAAGCAGATTCTGACGTAGAGAGACGTACTGCATTCTAGCTATGTAAATCGATGAAGAAGTGGAAATACTGCAGAACCAAAACTCTAACACCTTAATTTAGAGTTGACGGACTGCATTCTAGGTTTGCGAGGTGATAGAAAACGTGTCATCGACCCCAATAAGCTATCTAACTCATTTTGGCCGGAAAGTGAATATACTGCATTTTAGCCTGGTAGGGCAGTATACACATCCTTTTCAATTTTTACGGTCAATTCGTCATGTCCTCACTCAATTCTTTTGTCTAAATGTTAACGGAACCTTGAAAAAAATTAAGTATTCATTTTACACCCTATCAAGCTTCCAAGTGTAGTGGTGCAGCAGGAGAATGATGTATGGACTTTTCAGAATACGAGTATATGGCCTTGTGGAGCTGATGTTAATGATAACTATTCTGTTATTGCTCAGTTTTTGAGAGCATGTGGCACTCAAGGTAAGCCGGAAGTGAGAGCGGATGATGGGATATGATAACGATGAGGAACCACGTTCATCTCCAGAGCAGGTAGTCCAAATAACTAGTACACCAATTGGTAATTGAATTCAAACACACATACATTCTAAATAGGAGCGAAATACACGTGAAGTTCACAGTACTATGGTTTACCTACTTTAACTATTTCGTTTTGCTGATCGGGTTCACCTTCTTCAAAATCAATTCGGATTGGATGAGACAACGATTGATTTTGACTCAAATGCCCGAACTCTAGTCTTGGCATCATGATGGACAACTTCTCTATTTTAATCTCCTTGACAGTCCAAAAGGTGGCCTTGCGTTGGTGAAGTGTGTTCAAACTCAAACTGTTCATGTTTGAATAACCAATTGAAATTTCAAAATATTGCTATTCGGTAGTATGGATTTAGCGACAATAAAACTGAAATGAAGAAGCTACAAAAACATTGCGACATTCGGCCTGCTTATGGAAATAATTATGTTCGGCTACAAACTAGAAGTGGTGAAAATTAATTTATTACTACAAACTCGAACACCAACTTTAAATTAAAATCCAAGCTCTTCAATTCATTTCTATTCAAATAACTGAATCGAATTTTCAATTCAGTTGAGAATGCTTCATGCCGATGATTCTCTTGAGGAAACATTTAGTCCTAGTGAAGCTATCAGTACGCATCGCCTATCTCTAAACCTTTCCCCTACCGTCCCATTATGTGCCACTAAAGGGAAACTAGGTATATCACGAAAACCCATATCATTCGAAGGCGATAGCGCCAATTCCACATTTCCTTCCTAACTATAGTTAGACGCACTCCAATATAGTTGAGTGACAAAGGTTGAATAATCAGGGAGCGTCGCCTGTCTGAAAAGAAGCATGTGGGTATCAACAGTTCAAGTCGTAGCGGGTTCATGTGAGAAAAGAGCTCCGGAAGTAAGAACTATTAAGATATGAAGTTATTTGAGACAGATGATATTATATTATAAATTTTTGGTTTGATCATTTTCAGTAATGAACTCTAGGAATCAACTCCCTCCCCCTCGTCACGGAATTAGTGGGTTCACGTTCGAATTGAAAAACTTTGGAAAATGATCCACAATGGTTTATTATATTCCTTATACAGTGTCCCACGTAAGGGCGGACATCCCGCCGGGGGTGAATTCTACAACTAATTTGTGACTAAAAATTCCCCATGACAAATATTTTTTACTCCACTTGAAACCCGAGTTTTTTCACATTTAAATTTTTTTTTTTTGTGTTTTCATCCTTACGTCATTAAAACGGACATGACTCTCCTATTTTCCAGGGTAATCTCAAATCTGAGGATTTCGTTGGAAAGAAAAATAAATTTCCTATCTCTCTGGTGCCAAACAAAAATCTCTTGCTCAGGTTTCCCGGGTGAAAATTCAGCCTAAAAAGAAATATTTTTCAAATCCCGGAAATTTCCAGTTTTTCAAATGCCTGCAAAATCTACTACTCCTACTTAAAAGTGTTGTACTGTAACAGCAAAAGTTGGACAAAACGCTCTACTTTCTAACGGTATAATCAAATTTGAATTTAAATAGGGAAATAAGGGAGAAAATGTCGTGTCCCCGTCGGAAAACGCGTGTTTTTTTCACGCGAAATTGAGGGTTGTGGGGTGAAAAATAACTACCTGACGACGGGAATTTTTCTTCTCGCTAGGAGACAAGTTCTGCGCGATCTTTTACATGGATTTGAATGTAAAAGTGTATTCATAAATTTGATTTTAAAAAAGGGGGAAAATGTCGTTTCCCCGTCAGAAAACGCATTTTATTTTATTTTATTTATTTATTCATTTTTTTTTCACGCAAAATTGAGGGTTGTGGGGGATTAAATGACTACCTCACGACGGGAGTTTTGTTTTTTTCGCCAACCACAGACCAAAATCATAGCCCGTAGACCAATACCATTCAGCACTTGAAACAGTTGCCATCACTCAGATAAATTATTGACCTATTATTATATTTATATCATTCAAGGGTTAGATACTATTTCGTCGAAGAATCAGCAACACCACCAAGCTCGTTTTTCACAACTTTTCAGGAGAGAGAAAAAACCGATTTTTTCGTCCATCAAGGCCTAATTGACTGAAGTTTTATCTCGATATCTATGATGAATAGATATCATTCATCATGGATATCGAGATAAAACTTCAGTCAATTAGGCCTTGATGGACGAAAAAATCGGTTTTTTCTCTCCTGAAAATTTGCGAAAAAAGAACTTGGTGGCGTTGCTGATTCCTCGACGAAATAGTATCCAACCCCCGAATGATATAAATACAAGTAAATGAAAAATAATTGACAAGTCCATCCCCTTCTCAAATGAATACGCAATATTTTAGCTCATTACTCCAATTATTTTGTATCCTACACGTTTAGAGAACAGCCATCTAGACACAAAGGGGATCCATGCGGCGAATAATAAAGCGTTGTGGAAAAACATGCATCGGTTCTATTATCATTAGGTATGAAAGAATTAACGAAATCTACATATACGAATAAAACCGCAAATAAAACAGCCGGTGATGCTGGTCCGAATATTTTGGGTAAGTGGTTGAACCAATTAGGATGCGGGTTTTTAAACAATAAAATTATCAGTATGTACCAGGTTTGAAAGTGTAAATTATAAGGTTAGTCATATCCGCATACATACAGGAACCGACTTCAGGGATAAACTTCACCGTAACTGAGATAATTTGTTACGAAACTTTCTGCGTTAAGTGGGTGTGGAGTTAGAATGGAATTTAACTAAGAAATAAAACGATTTTCGTGGTTTTCGCTTGTTGATCAAAACAATTCGTAAACAATCTATAAGCATTTATGACGTCGTTTTGATTTCAAAGTTCCATGGCGTTGCCTTGATTGGTAAACATAGAGTTTTACCGTCGGGAAATTTGACGGAAATGTTACCTCACCAAACCTGATACTCGATACATGATATTCGGTTGGTAACAGTACTTGATACTTTTTAGGTGAACAGTAGGATCAATATTGGCATCCCCTGAGTAAAATGCACACAATAATTCCTTAGACGTGCCCAATAATCCGTGTTCAAAGCTCACATACTTAGGCTTCCCTCCCATATTCTTTTCATGGCTCTTCTCAATGGAAATAGACCATTCTCGAGGAATTAGTTCATTTGGCATTCTACCAGTCCTAGGGAGATGAAAAGGCGAATTCTCAGGATACAAACTGATTGAGGTATTTGCTGACCATACGAACTGTTTGATCATCAACAGAGTGTTTGTTTTGTTAATCAAACATAAATTCTGAGTTAGATGATATACGATTTAGATTGATTTTAGAGTGTCTTTATTGTCAAACGCACTGTATGAGATGATGTAACAAGTGCCTTTTGTTGACTAGCTTAATTTAGGCGCCCAAATTCCTGCAATTGCGGTTCTCTATCAGTCTTAAAAACGTGTAATTAGCGTGTGTGGAATGAGCTATCTTCCTTATTGTTGTTCCTCCGTTACGATAGATAAAGCATGTACTTGCGAATACATTCAGAATAAATGAAGTGTTTGAAGAGCCCGAGAAGTTAGTATATAGCTTCCAAACAATCTAACCTAGTTGGCTTGATTAGACGTAGATGATGTCACTGGGTATGTTAGACAAACGCTTTTCTCCCGTTCCGATGCACGAAGAACATGGAGTTTCCTCAGAGAACTGGATTTACCAGATTGCCGATTCAATTGGGAAAACAAATATTGTAACGATTCAACTCAAGCCACTATTCAACAATCGTAACTTCTCACTAGCAAATAAAATACTAATTTTCAAACAACTTGGAATCACAATTCAGTCGGCTTGAACGGCAGCTAAACAGCAATCCCTAACTCGCAGTTATTGGAATTGCACCGATGTTGTTCGTCACATTGATTCAATAATAAGCACTTTTTCTATTTTTTGGTTTATTATCTTCGATAATGAACCATTGGAATCGCCCTAGAAAAAAAAATTACTCTCCCCCCCCCACCCCCACAAACTTTGGGGGTTAACGTTTCAGGATACGTAGATTCAGAAAATCGAATAAAAAAACTCTGCAAATTCATGACACAACGGTTCATTATCTTCTTTGTACAGATCACCCTTCTGTCTAGATCACTAGGTCTAAATGTCTAGATCCTAAATGTTAGATTACCAATTAATATTATGAATTATCAGTAGGTAATTATTAATAATTTTATCAAGTACCTAGTGAAAATTATTATAATTTATTGTTAGGTATTAATAATTTGTATTTATTATTAATAATAATTATTATTAATTATGATTAATTAATACGATATCCGGCTGTTGGAGGCGACTGGGTTCCTTTGTGCAGAAGCTGAATGATAAAGATGATGTGAATGAATTACAAATAAAATGTACCTACTTACCGATATAATTCTGGGGTTTTCAATATACGTCGGCAATAATTTTTCTATAAAAGAAGTACCTACCGACAAACATTCGAAATTACCTTCATTTCCGTAGCACGAAACGTACCTCAGAACAAAAAATCGACATCACTAAAACCATATGATGTTCCAAACAGCTCCTTAGTATGAACATTGACCTGTATTTCAACCGTTTGATTCTCGATCGTGTTGACAGGTTCATATCGGCTCAACCTTTTAGCCCTCATTGTGAACGAACAGTTGGTCGTACGAAGCTGCGGATGGTCTCAAAAAATTCTAAACAATAAACTTAAACACAATGTGAACTAAAAACTACACCGTTCCATATGAATTTTTCAAGATATGAAATTTTCAAAATTTCAAAATTTGTTGTGAACCCCTTCCCATTGACCTAGGGTTATGAAATGTGCCGCGTACGGCAGACGGACGGATTTTTTTTTTTTTTTTAATTCTGAATCTACGTATCTTGAAACGTAAACCTAAAAATTTTGACATGGGGTTAAAAACGTTTTTCTTATGGCGTTTCCAATGGTTCATTATCGAAGATAATAAACCAAAATCCGTCCGTCCGCCGTACGCCGTCCACCGTCCGCGGCACTTTGCCCACTTAGCGTTGTGCTAAAATTACGAAATTTGGTTTACGGGTTTGGACCAACCCCACAATGGTCCTCGAAGCTTTTCATAACCTTAGGTCAAGGGGAAGGGCATCAAAACAAATTTTGAAATTTTGAATTTTCAAATATCGAGTTAAATAATATTTAATAATAATGCTTAATAATGAAACATAAAAATGATTAATAACCAACAATAAATATTACCTAATAATTTACACTACTTGATAATAATTATTAATAATTAATGATAATTCATAATAATAATCAATATGTCTTTCAGTGATCTACACAGAAGGGTGATCTGTACAAAGACTATAATAAACCGTTGTGTCAAGAATTTGCAGAGTTTTTCAAGTTCGCAAAAACTATGGAATACGAATGTATTCACCTAATACTGTCGTATAAGACCTGACAATAAGGTATGAGACAGTTCATTGTAACTTACGTGAACAAATAAATAAATCACGTTTAGAAGAACAAAAAAAAAAAAGGAGAGTAACTCCTATTGGCTACGGGAATCGGAGAAAGATAACAACGCTGAAGTTGACAAGTGGTTTAGGGTTCTGATAAATGGCAGCGTTCACGTCGGTCGAGACCCATTCCATACATTTGTTTATCAAAGCATGGAATTCATACGATTTATTGGCAATGGGACTCACCTGAAGGAAGAGCAGGGATGGATGACCCAATGGCCGGCAGCTTTTTGTCGAATCCTCTCCTTCATTAACGCCTTCTTAGAGCCAAACAGTTTCATTGCCAATTTGTTATCTGTTGGCTGGAAGAGGGCTTGAAGCTGATTTTTTATGAAGCTTTGTTTCCCAGAGTCCGCTGCCGCCGCTGCTGCCGCCGCAGCCGCGGCGGCCGCGGCCATCGCAGGCGGCTCCTCCTTGGGTGTACCATATAACGACAGCTCATCGGCCCCACCAAAATGAACCTGAAACACCAAAAATAACAAAATATTTCAATTAAGTGTTTATTGTATTCACTCAATCAACGTTTATTGAGTTGTGCACAACCGGTGAGTAGGTAAAGTGTTCCATCAGGTATCGTACAATGCCAATTATCCCAATTAAACACTTGCATTCGTCTCTGAACTATAAATTTCAGAATTGAAACCAACACAGTTCAACCAAAACAGTTTATGCTCTTTTCGGAATAATTTGGAAAGCGATCATTGAGGAAATTGAAAAAAATAAGCCTTAAAAAAAATAAGTCTCCAAAAGATATCGATGTATACAAAATTTGAATTTGAACTCGAGTTATATGAGACAGTCCCCAAAGGGAAAACCCTCTACTACCCCTTTGCTGTGAGCAGTATTAAATGAATAGTAAGTTAAGATATCGGCTTCCCTTCGACTTCGCATACGAGCTCACCCTGACCCTACTACTGTACCTATTCCTAAGACGATAATAACACGGAAGACCTTCAATGATTGAAGTCGCCCTCAATGTTTTAATGAATTCAGTAGCAATTTAACAAATGATACTTGCCAGGCACCATTCTCCTTCGTGTTTGGGCAACGGAGCGAAAATCCATTTCACTTTGGAATTTCCATTCTAGAAGGATTAACGTACCTACTCCTCATTCAAGAGTAATCTCCTTCCTTCATCCTCAATGTAAATTCATATCCGTTGTCGCTCCATCTCACTTTCTGTAATGGTTGGAGAATTATTTGCAAGAAATGTTGTCTTTCAAACCTACTGCATAATACAGTTTCTATCTGATTTAACCCGCAACTGTTCTCCCACTCCTCTCGGAAAAAAAACATGGTACAACTTTTCAACTTCATCCTCGACAAGTCTAATTTCTCGTTGAAGTTCCACGTTTTTGGGAATCTAACTGTAACCCTGCTTGAAGTTCAGTTGATGAAGACAGAAACCTAAACATCTAGACTGTGTCAAAATCGCACACTCAACCCTCACCGCTCCAATCTTCCTCGTCCCCTTAAACCTTTAACCTTTGAACCTTTAAAAACATGCCTACCTACGAGTAATATAATTGGACAAAACAAGTTTGAAAAAAAATTTGATAATACTCGTACTAAAGTTTTGGCTTATTTTTATTCATGAACCATTGGAATCCCAAAATTGGTGGGTTTACGTTTCAAGATACGTAGAATCAGATAATTGAATTAAAAAACGCTTCACATTTTCCTACAACGATTCGTCATTTTTCTTTATGGATTACTTGTTCTGTCCCAAACATCACATTGCTATACGATATAATAGGATTGATGCTCTGAAACATTGTTTGTTCTTCCAAAGAGGTGGCAGGTCGGTTTTCAGTGAGTAAAGAGGTAATTAACTCGGAGGAGGTCTCTTCAATCTTCTAACTTAAGTCTGAGTTGACCTAACTGTGATTTATTCATGCAAATTATGGGTAAAATCTTAATGTAAATGATCAATTATTTATAATTCATTTGTATTTATATAATTCAGCGGCTTTCGAAAATGTAAATACCATCAAATGTTTATGATACCTTCTTTCCGAAGACGCGAAAAGTATTTCAGAACAAGTGACTCGGCATCGCACAACCGTGTATAATTTGAATCAGTAGTTCACCAATATGGAAATTGGCCCACGTGCCGATGTTTGAATCACGCTTATGTAGACGATTTTTCATCGGTTCTATTTTTGAGGTCTCGGAGCGATTGAACGCTTATGGTAAATCGCTCCGATATATCAATTCAAATATGTACGAGAAACGACACCGTTTAGTTTAGGATTTCTGGGATATGACTTATTGAAAAGTTCAAAATTAATTTTGAACCCCTGTCTATCCTGTGGTGTGAAGGAAAAACAGCTTATCTCTCAAATTCGGGGAGTCCACAAAAATGCCTCACGGATTTCGAGCTTCCCGCTCCAAGAGCCAACTCCAGTTTATAGTTACGAGGTCATACTTTCCATCATCTATTAGGTTACATCTCTTTACATCAATCGTGTTAATGTCGATTAAATACAGAAAATATCGATTTTACTCTGAATAAGCATTGTTAAGCTGTTTTTAGAAAACCGAATCGAAAACTGTTGTATACAACTTATAGATACGTTTGGAGGAAAAACCACTTGAGCTGTTTCTCCTCCACATCGTATGCACTATACCAAATTATACATTAGGGAAAACCACTTGGCTCTACGTACAATGTTAAGGAAAAACACCTGCTGTTCAAAAAATGCCTCCAAGTTGAACCCATCGAATTCAGAGAAAACAGCTGTATAATTTTCGGAGTGAGGCATTTGGAGGAAAACCCACTTGGACCGAAGTAGAAAACGGCTCAGCTTGGAAAGTGTCGAACAGTTTGGAGGAAGAACAGCTTAAACTATAGTTGAGTGGTTTTTCCTCAACATTTAATGATGAATAACCTGGCCAAGGCGTGCTATACGTCACACAGAAGCTCTGTTCCCTCCAAACGGTCCTAGGTGAGCTGTATTTCCTCCGCATCAAGTGACGAAACATTCTTTTCAGCCGTTTCCCCGAAAGTTTTGAATTTTTTCAAAATTTTATCTTGAGCTGTTTTTACTTCTCGCGGCCGTATCGACTTCTGTCTCTAACTAGGCTGCGCATGATCCTTGAAACGTTTCATAATAGTTCATACATTATCATAACACCTTACAAGGGTAGCTATGGGAAAAGTGCATTGCAAATAGAGCAGTGATCTAGACAGAAGTTGATATACAAAATGATAAAATTAAATCGTCGTATAAAAATATGCAGGTTTTTTGTTTTCCTTCTTGAAAATTGTGAATTAATTTAAGGAAAGTCTTGGAAAAGAATTCCACTCATCGGGAAACCCTGAATGACTCGTGGTAGCTCGTTGACGATTCAGTACAGATGTAAACTAAAAGTTTTCTTCAGTGTGAGTCGTCTCCGAGCAGGGACCTGAAAGAGGAGATACGAGGAACTCCCTGGCTCTGTTTGATTTACTAATTTGCGGGGGACGTAAGTTTCCCTGAACTTTTAGCCTTGGATATATCTTTTAGGTAAATACGTCATCGATACTCGTAGTACGAGTATACCGTTGTCTCAGACTTCCCTATCGGCATTGGCGTTTAACTGAAGGGAGAGAAGGTCTAGAGGTGTTGGAGTTGAAGTGAGATGGAATTAGTTCACCTCAGTTACAAAGCCATTAATCATGAGCTGGACCAGACTCAACTTAGCTGCGGTTACAGCGCTTACTTGGGGGAAGGAAACCCAGGAGAGAGGTAGGGAATGGAACGAGCACCGTCCGGTCCACTGTTTCAAGCACGTCACACTGGTTGCCTCTAGTTGGCTCCAAGTCCTGTTAACTGGTTAACGAGGGAACTTGCAATTTGACCATTCAAACCATAGTATTGATGATAATAACTACCCTTTTCACTAGTTACTACGTCGGAAACCACTAGACCGCTCCATACAGTCTCAATATCATTCATGACGTATCATAGAATCGATATATCTGTATAGGTTCGACATCAGTTCAGAACTAGGCGGCGCGTTTCGACAAAATTTAATGTTCTGCATTCACTGTAGCATTCATTTCTAAATATAGTATTTTTCCTAAAACCAACATAGTATGTAGGTATTTCAATAGTGCTATCAAGCATTTGAATGGTCTTCTCAATTTCAGAACTAAGATGCGATTATTAGTGGCTACCGCTGAGATCCTGAGAACCCATCATGGCATTTTAAATCAACGATTATCGTTAACTGTATCTTATACACAGTTTATCGTGGCAACACAGGTATCATAATTATGACGTCAGAGATCGGTTGAATAAATTAAGTTCTCATTGTGTGATCGTTTTCATTTTGTCCGTTCTCCCCTTATCTTTTTATATGAATACACATTGATAATCTTAGTTTACCACACTAACCCAACCATTCAATATACTCATCCAGTATCACCCTCAAAATTTTGTAACTACTTTCTTCCCCTCAACTCACATTATTGTCCGATTTAGATTATAAATTGTTTCTGAATTCCATGTTATGGTAACATTGTTCTCAATATCACCTGAATCTCAATAGAATCAGCCCAGCCAAATTAAGCCGTGGAATCACAATTATATTCAACCAAACTATGATTGGTGACTGGAGGAAGGTAGCCAAAATATAAAATGAAATATATTTTATCCTCTGATCAAGAGACAACGTTCAATAATGACGGTAGATGTATAATTATATGAACCAAGTGAAATCCTCAGCTTCAGTCCTAAGCTCGTTGAAAAACTAAACAGGTTAGTGAGTTTTGAATAAATCTGCGATCTGCGGTATTTCACGAATCTTTTTGGTGTATAATCTTAATTTTACTCTCCCATTCTCCTTCTCATTCTCCTTCTCGGAGGTTTTCAGTATGGAGAAAGTTGAGGAAGAAACTGTCAACCATAGAGTCAGTGACTTCCAAATCATTGGGATGTGATGGAATTTCTATTGTGGTGCTCCAAATGCTTGGAGACGTTATTACCCCAGTGCTTTGCCACATATATATATTTTTTTAAATTATTAATGGGGTATATCCTACTTGCTGGAAGCAGAGTTTGGTTATACCATTGAAAAAGATTGATAAGCCTTCAGGGGTAGCTGATTTTCGGGCGATAAACATCTTATGTGCAGTGGGTAAGGTTTTAGATAAGATTGTATTTCTTAAACTCAATGATTTCCTGATGACTAGAGGACTTATCGACGAGACACAGTCAGCGTACCGTAGGGGATGCAGCACTGAGACTGCCTTGGTAAGAGTGAGTGACGACATCAGAAAAGCTATGGACTCACGTATGGTCACAATTTTAGTGATGATCGACCTATCCCGTGCATTTGACCGCGTGCAGCATGACCTTCCGCAGCATGGTTCAGGTCGTATCTGTAGGGGCGTACTCAAAGTACTAAGGCACCAGATGGGACTGTTTCTCAGTTATTAAGGTCTCAAGTTGGTGTTCCTCAGGGTTCAATTCTTTCTGCGCTGTGCTTTGCGTCATTCATCAACAAATTACCTGCTGCCTTAGAGAAGTGTAAGCATATATATCTTGAAGAATATTCACCAAAGAGAGACAAGAAATAAACTACTCCAAGTGCCCACCCACATAACTGCAATTTATAATAAGTCTTATTGTGCCCATGCGATCAGGTTATTTAACGAGAATAACGAAATTTTTGACATAAATGCATGAGAAGCATCATTTAAAAAGAAATATGCAAATTTGTTACTGAAAATATACGATACGAAATTATGAAGTATTAGGTACCTATGTGATGTGTGGGAGTTGTTCAAAGAAATGAGCTTGTCAGGAAGAAAATATTTTATGTTAAGAAGGAATGGGAAAGAAAATTAGTTTTTTATTTGATTGTACTTATGAATATGGAAGAAGATATTTATGTTAAGATTGAATGAAAAAGAAAATTAGATTTTATTTTATTGTACTTATAGAATTAATGTAAAAGAAAAAGACTAATCGAGGATTAATTAATGTTCTAACCCTTTCAGGGTTACGGTAAGAGAGGGCCTTGAGGCCCTATGTAACCCTGATTACGAAAATAAAAACTTCAATCAAACAATCAATCTCACACAACTCCGTCTGTTCATCGCATTTCTTGCTTAATTTAAATAAAACTTGTTAAATACAACCCGCTGAGATTTCATGACATAGTTTTAGAAACAGAACTGAAAGAAGATGAATCATTTGTGGGGTGGGCATTGGGTAAATACACTGAGGTGACTAGCGAATTATATAACTATTGAAATAGCAGCTAATTATACTTTCAAATGGGCTGGACGGGAAAATAATTATTGGCAGGACATGAGGGCTTTCCCGTTGAGCATTACCCAATCAGACGGCTTGAGCTTGAGCTTGAGCTTGAGTGGCGTCAGGGAGGAAAAATGAGTACCATTTTATAATCCAAATTAAGAAGTAAATATTCAGGAACATCGAATCAATTAATGTCTAGTCATCTTCTTTTATTCCTCACGGCCCAGAAGAGGTAGAGCACGTTCATGTGAGAACCGAAGCGAAGATGATGAAATAAATGACATAACATAGAGGCCGATTTCGTTTATGTGTCTGTTCTACTGTTAGTTGGGCTGTCTGAAGTCCGTGAAGTTTTGAGAGATCACATGTGTTGGCTTCTATAAGGTTAATTCATGTACAGTATCTATAAACACCTCCTTGATTGTGAATGATATCGGAGCAATGTGCCTCGCCCCATTTCATCAAATTTTAATAGATAGTCAATCGGAGGTTGGATCATTTACATAGGTATACTCTATCCAATCTTGGAAAAACCTACCAATTTTTAGGTACCTAAAGAAAATCAGTAATACGGAAGGAACATTATTGTAGATAACCTATCAAAAGGTTTATATAACCACAATGACCGAAATAGTGATTCAGACAGAAGGTTTATTAGCACAGAAAATATTAAACCGTTGTGTAGGAATTTTTACCGTTTTGCATCACTCCAGGGAAATACCTCTCAGTGTAAACAGCTACTGTAGCTCAAAAGCGCTCTTCGAGATGAAATACATACATTGCGGAGTCTCGTCGAGGTTTCCTGATCTCCATGTTGACTCGTATCATTAGCCATCCATCGTAAGTTCAATGAACGATTGGTAAATACCGTTACAAGCTATCTACTTCCAATCCCCCTAAACCCTTCAGGAATTCGAAATAGTTGGTTGTTTTGATGATTCCAAGCCTCCTATGGGTCTTCCGATGTTTAGAAAATTGTAAAGTAAGTTGTTTGTTTTCACGCGTTCTTACTAATTTAGTAATAAACCACAGAAGTTTAGTTGTACACATATTGAGTAAAATTTGTAGCAGTGTCACATTCAATTAGAATTTCTCGGGTTCCATTATTATCATTGGGAAGGACAGAATCAGCTCCACTTACAATTGAAGATACAAGTGGATGAAGGTGCTATGTAACAAAAGTAAAATGTCAAGAAAATTGAGTTTGCATACTTGCCTATTTTGTTTGGTTCGGAATTTTTCTCTTCTTTTCTTCTCCAAGTTGTTGCTAAGGTGTTGCCAATCATGCACTGATGACAATAAACCTAATATTTTGATGATTATCTGCGCTACGCGCTACCACATGAATTATCGAAAAAATGTTACATAGTACCTTCTTCCACTCGTGTCTTCAATTGGTACGTCGAACGTCATGATACTTGAAATGGAACTTGAAGCTGCCTTGCAATGTTAAATTATCCACGAATTTTACTTTTTGTTAGCGGCTTACGGTCAAGCGACAGGTGGGTATTGCTCCTAGTAAGGAAATCACGTTCAGAGACGGGTGTGGCGTGGAGTAGGTACATACAGTCAAGTAGCGTAGCCAGGAATTTCGTTCGGGGAGGGGGGGGGGGCATAGCAGCAGGGTCCGGGGGTACTCAAAATTTTTGACAAACAGGGCACTAAATAGAGGGGTTTAAAATTATTTAAATACTTTTCATAATCGCAAAAAATGATTTTTCAAAGAAATCTTCTTTAATCCACGATTTTTCAATATTTTCTAGTATGTCTCAATATTTTGTGGGGGAGGGGGCTCTTCCCCCTCCAACGGATACGCCACTGGGTCCAAGCGAATTTACGTGTGATGATGTGTTCTGCACGGAACTTGCAGGTACAATGTCCATTTCCGATAGCAGTCCCCAAATCCCCTGTGCAACCGAATTCTCTTTGGACGAATACAGATACCAATCATGAGAAAATAATGATGATTCCATGATATTTCTGACAGGAAATAGTAAATTATGCCATTTATTCTCAAGGTACCTCCTGCGCCTTTTTCCAAACTTCGATGATATTATAGCCGCTAGGAGCAGACTGATTATTTTTTCAGAATAAAGGAGAAACTATAAGAATGAAATTGAACGCAACACATACAAATGATCAATGGTGGTTTGAAGTGTCCTGTCACTAGAACAAAATGTGGCCATTCCAGTGTGAGGTGGTATGGCATTTATTTCACATAGTGCGTGAAAGTTCCCATAAACTACGGAAAATTGTTTGAAATAAAATTTTTCTTACTGATTTGATTAATGTTGTAGAACAATTTTTAATAATTGGCATCACCAGTGGTAGTGCCATAACCAACACGACAAATGTTAATTTCCATCCACCCACCATCCAAAAATGAAGGACATCAAACGACGTACTCAAATGCGCATGAACACAAGGATATAAAAAAAATGTTAAAATCAATCGGAATAAAATAAAGTGTGCGCCTTCTGCGAATTTTGAAGCCCTGAATACAGCGTATTGCCACAATCTAATCGTACTTTCGGTACCGCGGTTGTACTTTCGTACCTTCTCTAGTAAACAAAAACACTTATTTAGATTCGATGATTCCAACCAAGATTAAACAAAAGTGGCATTCAAATAGTGACTACTTTTACTCCTATGAATTGAATAACAAATCATTGAAAATGTGCTGTGTTCATAATAATAACACACTATCTGATTAATGGTGAATTTGGCTTTTGATAATCGATAAGTCATCAAGTTAAAGTTGTTATAATATATTGTGATAACATGTATTTTCAGTATTCCCGTTATTTTCGAGTACTTATCACTCCTTCATGTTTTGCAACTTTATCAATCGTTATTTTGTGGTACGTTTACAAAAACCTGGTTGAAGTAAGGTCCTTCAAATATTTCTCGTTATTGTATGACCATCTCAGTTCTATATCATAGTGACGGTTGTATCGAGCGCGAGGAAAAAAACAATAACAAACAATGTAACGTACTGGGGAAAATCTAACCTGACTGTTTACATTTCATAATGACGACGTCGCATTCCTTAAGAAGGAATGTTGTTCATCGCTTGAATCAATCTGAGGAAAGGTCAGGATATTTATTTAATATGTTGCGGTGATTACCATACGGGTCCCTATCACAGCTCGTTTCGTCTGGACCGTTCAAACTCCACTAGTTAAATGATCAAGTTTATTTTCGAGTCCGTGAATCCGTTATGAGCACCTCTGTCATGCAATTGGTTTGGTAATTTAATTTAGTTCGCGATTACACCTCCTGGTTTTGACATCCCAGACGAACAACGCAGAAGCCGACGCTACTAGTCCGCGTGCATGTTGAGAGATTATTATTTCTCCAAGTCATAACGCGTTAAAAATGTATGTAATTAGGCCATCACCGAAACCGTCGAAGTATCTCATGATTCAGTATTATTATATATTCGAAATGTGAGAGGTTACACAGGACCAGGCCAGAGAACGGTAGCAAGATGATGTGTTCTTCAGAGTATTTCGATCGATTCCATTTGATATGCGTGAAGACCGGCGACAACTATAGCGGCCTCAACATGGTTGCACATATCCCAGGTTTCACTCATCCCTTTATCCTCTTTATTGGTTTATTATCTTCGATAATGAACCATTGGAATCGCCCAAAGAAAGAATTTTTTTAACCCCCCCTCAAAATTTGTTGGTTTACGTTTCAAGATACGTAGATTCAGAAAATCGAATAAAAAAAACTCTGCAAATTCTTGACACAACGGTTTATTATCTTCCTTGTGCAGATCACCCTTCTGTCTATACCAGACTGTATTGCAAATCGGCACCATACCATATTCTCACCGTACTCATACCATACCATAGGAATTTCTTTCCTATCATACCATACTGTATTATACCAAATCATACATACAATAATATACCATACCATACTCATACCATGTCATACAAACCGAGTGAATATTGAAATGTCATCCATTTCTGACCTATATTTAAAATTTCAAGTATCTAGCTCATCATCAAAATTTAATTTGTTTAAACAAATAGGTATTATTTAAACAATTTTACAGACAAGAAACCGAGTGAATATTGCATTGTTATCCAGTTCTGACCTATTTGTAAAATTTCAAGTCAATAGCTCATCATAAAAATTTAATTTGTATTATTACAAAAAGGTATTATTTATACAATTTTACAGATGAGAAACCGAGTGAATATTGCAATGTGGCCTATCCCCGACTCACGGTTAAAATTTCTAGACTGTAGTTTACCGGGAAGATGAAAAAAGGTAGTTTTATTCTGGGCGTCTGGGGGTTGGGTCACATAACGGCCGTTTTCGACGCGAAAGTTTAGTGTTTTTCCTAAACCTTTGCGCGCTCACTGTGAACGAACGGCTGGTTGCACAAAAATCCAATTGGTCTTAAAAGATTCGTAATTTTCAGGTCATTCAAAGGTGAACTAAAAATTACACCGTTTCATGAGAATTTTTAGAGATATGACATTGTCGAAATTTCAAAGTTCGTTTTGAACCCCTTCCCCTTGACGTAGGGTTATGAAAAGTTTCGAGGATCATTGTGGGGCTGGTCCAACCCAGAAACCAAATTTTGTAATTTTAGCTCAACGCTAACTGGGCAAAGTGCCACGGACGGCGGACGGCGGACGGGGGACGGCGTACGGCGTACGGGTGACGGACGGATTTTTTTTTATTCGATTTTCTGAATCTACGTATCTTGAAACGTAAACCAACAAATTTTGAGGGGGGGTTAAAAAATTTTTTTCTTTGGGCGATTCCAATGGTTCATTATTGAAGATAATAAACCAAAATGCGTCCGTCACCCGTACGCCGTCCGCCGTCCGTGCCACTTTGCCCAGTTAGCGTTGAGCTAAAATTACGAAATTTGGTTTCCCCACAATGATCCTCGAAACTTTTCATAACCCTAGGTCAAGGGGAAGGGGTTCAAAACGAACTTTGAAATTTCGACAATGTCATATCTCTAAAAATTCTCAAGAAACGGTGTAATTTTTAGTTCACTTTTGAATGACCTGAAAAATTACGAATCTTTTAAGACCAATTGGATTTTTGTAAACTAACGTTGGACACTAAACTTCGCGTCGAAAACGGCCGTTAGGTGGGTCCCGGGTAGCCGCCCAGAATAAAACTGCCTTTTTTCATCTTCCAGGTAAACTACAGTCTAGAAATTTTAACCGTGAGTCGGGGATAGACCACATTGCAATATTCACTCGGTTTCTCATCTGTAAAATTGTTTAAATAATACCTTTTTGTAATAATACAAAGAAGACTTTTGTATAGACAGAAGGGCGATCTGCACAAGGAAGATAATAAACCGTTGTGTCAAGAATTTGCAGAGTTTTTTTAGGGTCATTTCTTTGATTATTTCGCATCAACGAATCAGGGTCCGCTATGACAACGTGAAATCAGGAAACTTCTCCATTGGTATCGATCAGTAGAAAGTAGAAGGTAGTTATGGTCTAGCCAGATCGTACCAAAGTTTTTGTTTGATCATACCTATCAGTTTCTGTCATACCATGGTATGAACCAACATACCAGTGTGGTAGTACAGCCGATTAATTATATCCATGGACTAGGCATTACCTGGAATAATACTTCTTTGATGAGGCTCTTTCTAAATAGTTTGGAATGATATGGGCGATCGCCCCCCCCCCCCCCCCCCACCACCAGGGGATAGTCGTGTTTCCTGCCTCCGACAAAGTGAGATCGCTTTCCTTTATGTTACTCGACTATGTAAACCATTTAAAACTTAATAGGCCATCCCTTGAAATTTTCACCCCTTCGAGCAAATATAAATGCCCCCTTGGGTAAATTTACTATATCTACTTCTTTTCTCTCTCTTCCTCAATTTAAGTTTCTTGGAAGTTGATTCATTACTGCCCTATAAAAAAGATATCCAGTAAGAGTACACCATTGTCCACATTGTCTACTTAACATTCTCCTTGCTTTTATCTTAAATCCTTCTTCCACATAACATGTGACATAATATTATGGCAACACTGCAATTTAATCACAACGGCTGTACCTTTTGGTTTTCTATCTTTGATAATGAACCATAGTCCGCCGTACGCCGTCCATGGCACTCTGGCCAGCCAGCGTGGTGCTGAAATTGCGAAATTTGGTTTACGGGTTCGGACCAACCTCACAATGAACTTTGGAACTTTTCATAACCCTAGGTCAATGGGAAGGGGTTCAAAACAAATTTTGTAATTTGAAAACTTCATATCTCGAAAAATTCAAATGGAACGGAATAGTTTTTAGTTCATAATATTAACTAAAAACTATTCCGTTCCATTTGAATATTATTTAAATAGAGTTTAGGTTTTAGAATTTTTTAAGAGCGTCTGGAGCTTTGTACGACCAGCCGTTCGTTCACAATGAGGGCTCAATCTATCACTTAGTGATCTGAACAGAAGGGTGATCTGCACAAAAAGGTAATAAACCGTTGTATCAAGAATTTGTGTCAATATTACTCCATAGATCTATGTGAATAAGTATACCTATGGTCTACGCTTCTCAACCGGCGGTGGTCAAATCACAAGGTTCTAATGTCTGATGCCAGTAGAGGGGTTTTCAGCCTCCTTTGGCAGCTCATCTTAAGCCTCATTTCTTGTGCACTCTGTGTGATTTTAGCAAATAAAACTATATTGATTGATTGATTGGAGTGTGTGGTGGACCCTCAGAATTGTTGTACACATTTTGCGGTGAGGGGACAGCTGTAAACTCAGGGCCTTGAAGCTCAAATAAGGCATACATAAGGACTATACCCCTCTAAATATCACTGTACTACCTATACGAAAAAAACTTAAAATTGGAATAAGTGGCATTTAGAGTGGGTTAAAAAAGTCTAAGAGACACTTTTTGTTGCATTTAGTTGTAGAATTGATCCCTGAAGTGTTTCGGATTTAAGTTGAGACACTTTGTATATAGGAAACCTATCGGCTCGTACAAAATTGAATCATTTTAGATATTATTATTGTGGAAAAGAAAAACTCGCTTGTTTTACATTCACTTAGTTTTTATATGGGTTGTATGAACGAACTGCGACTGATTTTGTTTGAACGGGTAAACGAAATAATCACGAGTAATAAACACCGGATAACAACTCTTTTTATTTCACACGAGAACGGATGAAATTCGATAAAACAAACGGTATTATAATAATGATAACAGTACAGCAATTTTGATAGTGATAACACTCGGTCTATACAAACGGGTCGGGGGAACAGGTCGGACAACCGAACAACGGCTCCTACCAGCCATCATGGCGAGCACTCTATTGGGGCAAGTAATAACTATTACCTACCAGCCCAAACATCCTCCCCCCACAATGAGGCACTCATTCTAACAAGTTTAAGAAACGGGCACTAACAGTCCTTTGGTAGCGGGCAGAGCTTGACTAACGGGCGGAGTTTCTCCCCATTACCAGACCGGACTCCAGCTACACGGGTTACACCATCTTTACCAGGAATGAGGTCCACTATCACACCCATGGGCCACGACAGAGGAGGAATATTGTCTTCCTTAATCAACACTACATCCCCCACTGTAGCAGGGCGATCAGGGGTATTCCACTTAGATCGGGTCTGGAGGTCTAACAGGTACTCGGAGTGCCACTTCTTCCAGAATTGACTTACCAGATTAGAAACAAACTTCCACTTAGGAGCTAATCGGGAGCTGAAGTCAAACACATTGCTCTCAGGTAAAGCAGTAAGCGGGCGTTGAACGAGAAAATGAGCAGGGGTGAGTACCAGTATGTCATCTGGTGAGGAGGATTGGTGAACTAACGGACGGCTGTTAAGAATGGCCTCAATCCTAATGGCAACGGTGCTGAACGTTTGAAGCGTGGTGGTTTGATCTCTTAAATTGACCTTCAACAGTCGTTTAGCAGACTTAACGGCAGCCTCCCATAACCCACCAAAATGCGGTGCCCTAGGTGGAATGAATTTCCATTCCACCCCTCGGTTAGCGAGTCGTTCAGCTACTACATGATCAAAGGGGCTTGCAGAACGGATTTGGTTGAGTAAGTTGGATGACCCCAGGAAATTACGACCATTGTCGCTCCAAATAGCTGAGGGAACGCCTCGGCGACCCATAAACCGCTCCAAGCATTGGAGAAACCCATCGGTACTAAGATCCATAACAACTTCAAGGTGGACGGCTTTGGTTGTGAAACAAACAAAAACGGCAAGGTAAACTTCAACGGCTCGAGCTCCTCGAAGACCGGCAATAGAAACAGTGAACGGGCCACAAAAGTCAACTCCAACCTGCTCAAAGGCAAAGGCACGGGTGACTCGGGCCTCAGGCAGCTGACCCATAACGGGCTGAAACGGTCTCGGTTTAACTGAAAAACAACGGGTACACCCAGCCAAAACACGATTAACGGCATTTCTCCCATCAATCACCCAGTATCGGGTACGCAGGTGGGCCAGCGTGGCTCTGGGCCCTACATGCATGCATGTAGTGTGGGCGTAATGGATGAGCAGCGGTACCAGTAAATCAGAAGGTTTAAGCAAAGCGGGGTGCTGTGTCTCGAATGACCCAGGCATATTTGATAAGCGACCCCCTACTCGGAGAGTGCCTTCAGAATCGGAAAATATAGCCAACTGTTTCATCAGTTTAGTTGGTTTAGCTCCTTTAATGGTGGCTTCTTGGATCTCAGACAAGCTGCGACCTTGAGAACGGCGAACGAGAACTGAATCGGCTTTCTGAAGCTCAGATGTGCTTAACGGTGGTCTAGTCTGAGATAGCAAACAGGAACGGCGGATTTTACAATTATTAATAAAGCGGATTATCCAAGCAGTAACTCGACGCAAAACAGTATAAGAGCTAAAACGGGCTTCAAACGGAGTCTCAACAACAGTTGCAGCTATTACTCTCGATGAAGCTCTGATTTCACTTGAAACAGAATCGGGTTTCAAATCAGGGCGAATCCTCCTCACTGGCCACAAGGAACGGTCGGAAGCCAACCAATCTGGACCATTCCACCACAAGGAACAGTTAACTAACTGATCAGGTTTGGCTCCACGGGAGGCGACATCAGCGGGGTTGTCAGCAGAACGGACATGGAACCAGTGCTCTTTGGGCAAGTGGGACAGGGTTCGAGCAACCCTGTTACCCACAAATACCTTCCAAACGGGAGCGGGGTCAGCGGTGAGCCAGGATAGGGCAACTGTGCTATCAGAACAGGCAATTATTGCAGAATTGGGAACAGAAGGATATTCGGAACGGACACGAGTCATGGTTTTACCCAATAGTTCCGCCGCTAGCAGTTCTAATCGGGGAATTGACTGAGGCTTCATTGGAGCGATTTTTGCTCGAGCCAAAATTAAACGGGCAGCAAATTCACTGTTCATCTGAGATACATGATAAACTGTGGCAGCATAGGCCTTTTCCGAGGCATCAGCAAATCCTACTAACCATTGAACGGGGGCATCCACTCGTATGTGACGAGGGATGGAAACAGACTGAAGCAAATTGAGGGTATCAGCAAGGGCAGCCCAATCATGAACAAATGAACCTGGTAACGGATCGTCCCAATCATACTTTGAACGACAAATCTCCCTTTGAATGAAACGAGCTTGAACAGAAACTGGCATAATCCACCCAGCGGGATCGTAGATCCTTCCAACTTGACTAGCTAACTCTCTCTTGGTGTGAACAGTAAGAGAAACGGGAACCTTAAAGTAAAACTCATCAGTGGTAGGGTTCCAGGAGATTCCCAACATTTTTAATGGCTTTTCATCATCGGAGGTCAGACAAACAGGAACAGAGGGGGCAAGCCGGTGCTCTTCTGGAATACCAGAAAGCAACTGATCAGAATTGGAGGCCCACTTACGGAGCTCCAACCCAGCAGTAGCTAACAGTGATAGCAGTTCATTCCTAGCCTCTAACGCTGAGTGCAGGGAACTCCCCCCACCATGTACATCGTCAATGTACGTATTTTCCTTCAACAATTTGGAAGCAATTGGGTAACTTTCCTCATTTTCATCAGCTAAGTGACGGATGACCCGGTTAGCTAGGAAGGGGGCTGAAGCAGTTCCGTAGGTAACAGTTGTGAGGGCGAAATCTTGAACAGGTTGATCAGGGGAGTTGCGCCAAACTATTCTTAACAGGTCCTGATCCTCAATTGGATGTTGAATCTGCCTAAACATTTGTCGTATATCAGATATAAAAACATAGCGGAAAGAGCGGAACCGGGTTACCATAACGGATATATCGGGTTGCATTTTTGGTCCAACTAGCAGAATTTCATTCAAAGACCGGCCATTGGAAGTGCGCTGAGACGCATTAAATACTACGCGGATTTTTGCAACAGGATCACCTTCACGATGAACAGAGTGATGAGGAATGTAATAATTGGGGGAACGGGGGATTTCTTCTGAGCTTAACAGCCTCATATGTCCCAATTGGGTATATTCTTCCATGAACGAACGGTAAGCAGTGGCTAAAACAGGGTTACGTTTTAGTCTGGCTTCCAACCTATACAATTGTCTTAAAGCAATGTGTCTGGACTCACCCAGAGCAGTGGGAGACTCAGACAACGGAAGAGCAACAGTGTAGCGACCAAACTTATCTCTACTAACTGATTCCAAAAAACGGTTTTCAGCCTGATGATCCTCAGGCGTCCAAGGGGAGACGGGTTCAACAGACTCAATTTCAAACATCTGGCGTAACAGATCATCAGTGGAAACGGGAACAGCTGCTACCTTAACAGAAACTTCATCGGTAGGTGCAGGTATATCTTCATCTTTGATTGGGAAACACACTACACTGGGAGATACCAATTGGAAATCAGACGTGCAGACCTGGGCTGCGAGCTGGAACAAACTAATTGGGTTCTCAACAAGTTCCATGGGTGGAGCTACAGAAAATAGATTTCGAACAGGGGTTGAGTGATTGGGCTTAACTTGACTAACAGTAGACTTAACATTTTGATTGCTGAACGGGAACCGGGGAAACGGCTTCCGTTGGGGTTTAGGATTGGCAGCTACTACCTCCAAAACGGTAGAGAGCTCCTTAAGAACTTGCGAGTGGTAGTCCTTAGGCAAGAATTTAGGAACAGTGAAAACATGGGGTCCCTGTGAGCAGGGATAAGCGGCCTGGAATCTAGCTTGAACGAGGAAGGGGTGGGGCTCTATCTTGTTAACTGGCTCTTCGCTGGAGTATTTCATTTGATGCGCATAACGGCTGAATTGAACGGACTTTTTACAGACGGGTGGAGTGGCACCAGTAACCAGAGTTCCCAAGTCAGTTTCCCATAGACCAACCTCAGAGGAACGGGGAAGCAATCGGGAAAAAATGTCAGCTCCGAGAATAGCCTGAACATAGTGAGCAGTGTGAAACTGTGGGTCAGCAAGTTGGGTTTCCATGGATGTGATACTGGGCCATAAAGCAGGGTTCCAACTACGGCTGGGCAATGGCGAAAGGGGGCTCTCCATAACGAGCGCTTCAAAAGGAATTACCCTACCAGAACGTGTGTGAAGCTGAGCAGTAACGGAACTGTGAATGGGGTTTGAAGAACTCCCAATTCCCTGTAAACTGCCCTTCATGGGAATCAAACGGAGTCCTAACTTCTTCACTACTAACGGGGAAACAATATTGACTTCACTTCCTGAGTCAATCAAAGCTCTGAATTTAATTATTTCCCCTCTACAGGAGGAAAGGGGGACTACAGCAGTAGGGGTGAGCCCAAAACGAGATAATTTTAAACAGGACTTACGGGTGACGTCAATTTTACTAACGGGTTGGGATGAGCCAGCTACGCCTAATTTGGATGACTCAATCCCAGGAAACAGGCCCCTGAAATTATTCCTAGGTGCTAACATGCGCCTAACATTACTTACAAGTTGACGTCGAACGGCTGAACTCTTAACGGTTAAAGACTTAACGGGTAGTGGGCTCCTGGCAGTAGTGCTCACCAATGATACCTTGGAAGGAACCGGCTGAACGCCGTCGTACCTTCATAACGGGGCTGATGTTTCTATGGGGGGAGAGGGGGACAAACGGCTGAAACAAAGGGACCTTTGGCTTGAACTCATGGGATGGTAGTTCATCATGGCCCTCTCTTCTTCTTCTTGAACGGGTCTTGAAGCGGGTGAATTGTGCGTTGAAACGAAACTACCTGAGTTTGATCCAGGTGAAACCGGGCGATTAGATACGGTTGGAAGCAGTAGGTGGAGCCAGGGATGATGCGGCTGCCCACAGTGGCATCTTCGATCTGAACGGCATGCTTCCACCCGGTGGAGTGTGGAGAAACAGTTCTGGCATGCCCGTAGCTTCTTAACGGTTTGTATGCGCTCAGGTACACTCAGTTCCTTGAACTCTGGGCAACGGAACAGGAAGTGATCCTTCCTACAATAATTGCATTTTACTGCACGACTAGGAGCAGGGTGAGCAGCACTACGAGCGGGTGACGGCTGTGGAGTGGAACTGGTGGCTGGAACGGCTGACAAGCGGAACGGTGAGGGTGAACGGGCTCTCTGAACAGTGGTTGGAGCTTTTTTATTCCCCTGCTTCTCCTCTGGGACTAGTCGAGCTATCCTTAGCTCCTTTCCAATAAACCGAAGCAGATCAGAGTGAGAGGGGATGGCATCCATTTGTTCCATCACCTCCCGGTTGAACTTCTCTTTGAGTTCAGCGGATAAGCGAAAAAACAGGGCTTCAAACAATAAGTACTCCCGAAGATTGGGAGTGGGGAGGTCGAGCATTGATCCTACCCATGAACGAGCGTCGTTGTGGAAATGTTCCAAGTCAGCAACGTTGGGCCTTTCCAAACGGGGTAAATGTATGCGCTGCGCAAATACTGAACGAGCCAAACGGTATTTTGAGGTATTTTCCGCTACCAGGGCGTCATAAGCCTGCTGATAGCTGCTACCGGCAAATGATGATCGGAGATCGGGAGAAAGCTTACTCAACAGTTTTTCAAATTTAATTTCATCGGGTATGTGCTTCATGTTATGAACTGCACCATCAAACAGTTTCCTAAACTCCGCAAAGCGGGAGATTTGGCCTTCAAATAACGGGACGGTTGTGAGCAGCTCATTCATCATTTTAATCTGAGCGTAAGCGTGTTCATGACTGAGAACAACTTCGTCATCAACCTCTTTCTTAGCGCTAACTGGATTAATTTCAACGGGGACGCGTTCAGCCAAACTTACAACAACAGAAGTTACCTGATTAAGCAGATTTTCCTCGATCTGCTGATCGAACTGAGCCTCCTCAACGGCATCGAGGAACATTCTTCCTCGACGGAAATCGTCCTTGATAGACTCCGCCAGTGCACTTACAGGTTGTCGTTTTAGAACTGCATTAGCCCTGATTGACCAACGTCTGATGTTCTTCAACAGGTCTTGCTGAGGGGCACTCAGCAGATCAAAAACAGCGGGATCAAGTTGAATAGACTTATTCTTGACGACATCATACGAAGAAGAAACTGGATGAACCGATTGAACGGGTTGCACAGGCTCGTCCGTGGAAACAACCGCATCGTCCAGCGGAAAACCCGGGTCCGATTGACGGGATCTACGCTTCTTCATTCCTTTTGGCGGCATTATTGGACGGAAGAACGCGAAAAACGGGGAAAAACGACGGTAAAACGGTAAAACGGTAAATGGAAAAAACCCGATGTAAACAAAGTCGCGAGGTAAACTAGGTTAAATTCGGACACGCTCGACATTAACCACAATCCGCGGGTTTACGGCACCAAAATGTTTGAACGGGTAAACGAAATAATCACGAGTAATAAACACCGGATAACAACTCTTTTTATTTCACACGAGAACGGATGAAATTCGATAAAACAAACGGTATTATAATAATGATAACAGTACAGCAATTTTGATAGTGATAACACTCGGTCTATACAAACGGGTCGGGGGAACAGGTCGGACAACCGAACAACGGCTCCTACCAGCCATCATGGCGAGCACTCTATTGGGGCAAGTAATAACTATTACCTACCAGCCCAAACAGATTTAAATAATATTACATAACTGACCTATTTTGCGTGATATATGTGATATTTTTCCCAACCAAATTAAATTCGGATATGTTCGGGGTTTATAGCATTTCCATTAAAATTTCAAGACAATCCAGGACTTAGTTGAATGCATTGTTGAATTGGGAAATAGCTCACAATATATATGACTCCTTTCAGGATTTGCGAACTTAGCGAGTTCTAATTAGAGCCTGTCAAACCGGTAGAACCAACCTTCGATTGAGTCCCCGGCCTCATGCAATCGAAATATCGGGTCCTGTTGCTGTGCCATCAAAGCTCCCGTAATTTGCCACCATTATTCGCTTTCGACTTTACGTATGACTGATGTACCCGATATCAGTCGCGGTTGGATTTCAAGCGCTCAAGCGATATTCGGATTAGTGGTGAATATTTGGTCAAAGTTATGAATGTATGAAGGTGATGACGCGCGTTGGTCACTAAATGGTTAACTTGCAAATCATTAACTTTCGTATCCTGGAAACGATACCCACATGATACGTCCCTTTAACATAAATTTCTTGGAGAAATGCATTCCTATTCCCGAGGTAGCTAACATTACGCTGCTAAGTCGCGGGGCAATATTATATGTTGAACTCTAAGTTGAAGTGCTAACTTATTTTATGGAATTGGGTGAGAAGGTCTCCTGTTGCGGGCGGTAACTAAATTTTGATTTATTATCTTCGATAATGAACCCTTGGAATCGACCAAGAAAAAAAGTAATCCTCCTCTTTCGTCCCTCCAAATTTGAGGTTTTACATTGCAAAATCCGTCCGTCCATCGTCCGCGGCACTTTGGCCTTTTAGCGTTGAGAAAAAATTACGAAATTTGGTTTCCGGGTTCGGTCAAGTTCCACGATGATCCTTGAAACTTATAGCTCTAGGTCAAGGGGAAGGAGTTCAAATCGAATTTCGAAATTTCAGTCCAAGTTTGAACAAAGTTTTTTCTCCACTTCCCGATGAGCTAGGGACTTGAAATTATAAACATAGGATGAGGATGGATGACAATGCAACATTAACTCGGTTTCCTGTCTGTAAAAATGTTTAAACAATACGTATTTGCTTAATCAATTCAATATTTGGATGATGAGCTAGAGTATTGAAATTTTACGTGAATTTTAAGGGTGAAGGACAATGCAATATTCACTCGGTTTCTTGTCCGCGGCACATCGCCCAGTTAGCGTTGAGCTAAAATTTCGAAATTTGGTTTCTGGGTTCGGACCAACCTCACGATGATCCTCGAAACTTTTCATAACCATAGGTCAAGGGAAGGGGTTCAAAACGAACTTTGAAATTTCGACAATGCCATATCTCTGAAAATGCAAATGGATCGGTGTAATACAGGATGCCTTTAGAGTCAATCTTCTGAATTTGCATACAAAATTGTGCGCACTTCTTGATCGTAAATTCGTATTGTTCGAAATCAGTAGATTTTACAAATATTTACAACTGAGAACTATTACCGTATACAGATTCTGCATGAACTTACCTACCATAAACCGGCTTTCAGTATTGCAAATATTGCATTCGGTAACTCAAAGTTTCTCCGCATTTCAAACACTGTGCGTATTCACTTCCAAGTGTCAACCTAACCTCCATAATTATATAGTATTAACGGCTATGTCGACTTGCTTCTACCCGACGGACGTTCTAGAATTATTTACTATTAATGGGATTTGAGGAATCAATTACATTTAAATTGAATCACTTCATTTTGTATTTTCTTCATTTTTCCTTCGCATTCACACAGAATTGGGGAACAGGTTCTCTATGCGTTCGTTTTCTAGTTTTAAGACAAGCACGTTGAAGCACGAATGGCATTTATAATTTTTCAATCGATATATTTATTACAATATAAATATAATAAAAACTGAACATTCAGACCGATTAAGTAAATGTAGATGGAATTGACCATCTGTGTACTACCAGTGGTGTTTCAAGAAGTGTATGAAAACACTACGACGTTGGAGAAGGTAGTTCAATAAATGTAATCTGGCGAGAATGTTACAAGACACATTTTAAGTCATTCAGTCATTGAGGCGCCATGGACACGCCACGCGCCATACACAGATAATACTAAAAATACGTCTAACTCACGCATAGCCAAACTATGAGGGATTTCAACAGTAAATGGGAACTTGTCTAGTTTAGTTGAACGATGTCTAGTTTGGTTGGAAATGGAGTGATGCTGTATTTAGTATGTTTCCGTAAACCTTTTAAACTGACATGGCTGTGTCGGAACAAGTTTCACGTTTCATTTCCCACCATTGATATGATCGATTGACTATCCAACAAATAGTCCATGTTACTACCACAAAGACCATATCAGAAAACAATCACGGTCTGACATCCAATCACAAAGCTTTGTTTCTTAATACGAAATAGGAAAGAAATGCCATTAATGTACAAGAAATAATTTATCCCAGAACCTACATCATGATAATGTTGTCAGCAGTGGGTTGATGAATGGTTTGTAAACGTTAGGTCATCCTGAGCGACAGAAAATGAGCGAGGGAAAAAAAACAAAGCTTCGCCAAAAAGCAGGATATCACTATTTCCGCAAAACCCATAAATCATTTGCCAGGTTCCTGGAAGTAGATGAAAAAAAAAAAAAAAAAAAATCCACGGTCATGCAGCATGGCTGTCAGAGCGAATTTTCGAAGAAATATTTGTTTTTATGTAAAATGTGATGTTCGGAACATCTCATTCAATCATTGTTAGCCGAGTAACACCACAGTTCACAGATTTTTCAACAGTGAAAAATCTAAAAAATTGGACCGAGAACAACAGCTTCTTTTTCTTCGGAAAGTCACTGAGAGAGCCCAACGAATGGGGGAGTTGATTGGTTTTGAAAGTAGAAGACGAGTGCGATCTGATTTCGAGGTCGTTGACAAATTCAGGGAGGAGCTAATAACATCAGTTTCGAGACTAAGTGAAGCCCCTCCTACCACGCTCTTCGGTGACAAGCGCTTCCCTTCACCCATTACCATCCCAACACCCTCAACGGAAACTCGTATACATTCCGTCTTTCCCATTTCATTATACAAGAAAACCCGCTTATTTATCTGGTGGTTTCTTTCCTTTATACCTTTGCTCTCCTATATGTAAACACCATTGGTATATTGGGGTTGTGGTTTTCGACGTGCGTCTGATATATAGGTTCTGAAAAAAAAAGTTCCGAGTTCTCAATTTGATTTGGAAAATTCTCAATTTGATTTGAAAATTCTCAATTTGATTTGGAAAATTCTCAATTTGATTTGGAAAATTCCCAATTTGACTTAGGAAACCTATATATGGGAAGTTTTCAGACGTTCTGACGAGTCGTAAGCTATTTCACTGTATTTTGTTTCTTTTTTTTGTGTCCTTGGATCAACGTTTTTTAAACTCGAATATTCGAAAAAACTATCATACCGAAATCCGTTCCAGACCATCGTCAAATCACTGTCAAGAGACACCGAAAATCAAATATGTATCATATGTTTCTGTATGTGTCATTCCAGACGATAACTCTTGATAGAATTGAGATAAAAATTTTTTGTGCAAATGTGCACAAAACATCGGTTGGTGATCAAAAGGCTAATTTCGTAGATGGGCAGAATCGAGCCACTTTAAGTGGGATTTGGGGCGGTTTTAGGGGGGGGGGGGAGGATTACCCATAAATTCTCAAAATGAACCAGTCTGAAAAGTGACGCCTCACTTTAAAGGTTTTTTTTACGCTGACCACGATGGTGAAGTCAGAATTGCGATATCGCTTTCCGCCCTTTAAGTTTGATGATGAATAAACCTGGTTGTTACTAGATATGTTCTCCACGGTCCAACTGCTCTAATCTGATGACGGACTGAGATATCACAATTTTGACTTCACCATTGTGTTACGCGTTGACAAATCTATCTTTCGCCATTCGTGCAGCGTGCGTCGCTAGCAAGTGCATCTGGTTTTAGTAGTCTTTTTGGATTTTTTCACAATTTCATTTGTTCCTTTAAATCTAAAAACTCTACGTTCCAACGGCGTTATCTCTTCCTGACCTTGGCCAGCAGACTTCTCACTGCCCGTAAAAATCACCTTTCTTCGCCATCGATGGATTATTCGTATTATAATGATGTCATTATTTATTTTGTCGAATCGTCCTTTCAGTAATGATTTGATGAGTAAAATGGAGTTGATTGACTTCTGTATGATATATTATTACAAACATTAAATATTCGCTTTCATAGGAGTTTATTTTGTTTTCCCATGACAACGTGAGTTTGATAGTGAATCAGAAAATGGGTTATGGAAACTCTAGCTGAGGTTATCACAGGCTATACACCAACTAGTAATGACGACAGCAACGATACCGTTGAGCACACTTGGTTTTGGTTAAGTGCATGTATCAGTAGTTCAAACCGTTACTTTGAAAATTCGCTCATAAAATCATGCTGCTTAACTGGAACTATTTTTTTTTTTACCCTAAAAGACCTAAAAACCAACACACGCGCATAAATTGCCGACACATCCGCTTCCATGCACAAAATAGTGATGAGAAAGACCAGAAATCGATTGATCGAATGTATAAACAATGGGAGGCGACACCTACCTAAAAAGACTTTCAATACTAACTAAAACAAAACTTCACACTTGTATATACATTATTTAAACAACTCTACGAATTTTTGACACAACGTTTTATTATCTTCTTTGTGCAGATCACCCTTCTGTCTAAATCACTAAATGATAGATGAAACGTTTATAGAGATGATGATAGCAATATAATTCTGGGGTTTTTATTTCCACCTACCAACGTCCGCAATAATTTACCAAATTATTAATTGATTATTAACTTATTATTAATTATTATTATTTGATTATTAATGGATGCGTTGAATGACCAAATACTAGTCGGTGGTGTGAAGGTTTTTTATTCCACGACGTTTCTGCCCAGGAACTGGGCCCTATTCATGTGGATATCTACAAGGAAAGTAGAATTAATATTATTTTGAACAACAATGTGGAGAACAACAGAGATGGCATGCTTATTATGTATGTTACGACTAATGACATTTGTTGTACTAACATTGTACTAAGTGGGTACTTACATTATGAGATGAGGTAAATGTCACATCGGGGATTTTGAACAGGGGATAGCACACGGTAACAACAGAAGGTTAAGGGATGCAAGGTTATTTGATTATTAATTATTATTATTTGATTATTAATTATTATTATTATTTGATTATTAATTATTATTATTTAATTATTAATTATTATTAATTAGGTAATAAAATTATTATTAAACATTCTACATTATTGAAAATTATTATTAGGTATTTATTATAAATCATCATAAATTATTATGAGTTATTATTAATTATTAATCATTTATTAACTCGATATTTAAACACCAATGGCTCATAAAAGGATCATCGTGGGTGTTGTCCGAACCCAAAAACCACATTTCGTAAATTTTAACGGACGGCGGACGAACGGATTTTCAAAGTCAACGTATCTTGGAACGTAAGCCCTCACATTTTGAGGGGGGAGGGGGAGGGATGGTCCTTTTTTTCTTGGGAGATTCCAAACGTTCAGTATCGAAGATGAAAAATCAAAAACAAAATAAAATGTTTCTGGATTTATTCATTAACAAAATTGATTTCACCTGATTTAATTTGTAGCCTGGTTCGCTTCACCCAACGGTTTTTCCAACTTATCAAATAAGTTGAAATTGACATTTGCATCGACGAATAAAACCATAAGACCGACCAAACCAAGAATGAAGAGAGCGTTTTTTCAAATCCATAGAATCCAGTGTCGATGTATCATCAACCAGAAGCGAAAACAAAGTAAAGTTGAACTTATATATACATCTTCAGCATCGCGCGGCTGACCGCCTCAAACCATACTGGATCCAAGTAAATCAACGTAAGGAGCTCAATTACACTTCTACCAGGGATTGTAGGAAAGGTCATAATTAACATCAAAGTGCCCCAACCCAGTGGATTCTAACCTGTGACTGCCTACCGTCCTAAACACAGTCAAGAACCTTCGCCAGAGCGTGTTAATTAAAATTTGATCCCCCACTGGGTTTCAATTCCGATATTTACCGTCAGAAGTTCGAGTGAGCCGAGTCAATTAGTTCCCTGTAGGTGTTTGCACTCTTTAAAATATGCTTTTGAGAATTTGAAGCTGGCCTATGTTAGAAATTATTGCCCGCTCGATTCGAGGAACATGATGACACCTTAAACGCTAGTTACTGTAGGAGACCATAATTTATGCTGTTTGGAAATGTATGTGTTTCCCAGGCTAGAAGGATCGTAAGATAAATTGCATATGCTCCTGATTTTAACACAACGGTTTATTATGCTCAAAGTGAACGTATCAGATGACAATTTGCCTGTGGCTCATTTTATAGATTTGACAAAGAAAATAGAGGAACCCTTACAGGATATTTCATGCTGAATCCGAATTTATAACTAGTTTTTTTCTATCTGCCGTAGTTTTTTTCAGAAAAAGCAATTAAAAAAGTATAAAACTGAGTTTTTTGGCTGCTTTGTCAACTTCACTGCTGTTTTCCGTGAAATGGAGGAAGAAAACTAAAATCGGATTTCTAATTCGGATTCTGCATCTCGAAAACCATAGAAAGCGTGAATGAAAGAGAAATATTAACTAGGATTTTCAGAAGTACAATTTTTAACACACAAACGTAGCTTAAATAAGAGGTTTATGAGCTATATCTCGAAATCTAGACCTGGTGGCGAAAAACAGTTTTCAGATTAGGATTCAGCACACCGAAAAACCCCAACACCAATCCTGATCTCTTCTCTTTCAAGAAACCCCCCTTTTTTTGTTGGCCAGTGTTATATAACTTAATCATAATTTATTTGTATTGACATGATTAACTAATGTTGGTCTGAAGTTCCACCGTTTGATTTACGCGCATGTTGATGATAATTTCTCATTCCATCCCTCATTATGAACTAACAACAGGCCGAACACTCCAGTTGGTCTTGAATATGTTTCTGAATTGAAAATCCAAATTTAAATTATCCAAATTTTGATAATGATATGAGAGTTTGATAGACGTCGTATTTGAGTGTAGGATACTATTACTCCACTTCCACCAATCCGCATAGTCATCCATATTTCATCGGGTTCTAGGAAACTGGTTTAAAAATTATGGAAACTCTTAGACGAGTTTCCCACCCGGAGAGGAAACTCGTCTGAACCTTTTAACAAGAAACTCGTCCGTTTAACTTGATCGTATAATTCATTTATGAGAGCCAAAACAAATTGTTTTATACTACTTCCGCACACTGTAGAGAAACTTGTCATCGGGACTCTCGTCAAAAAGTGATAGCTCGGAAATGTGTCACGTTCAGGTCAGCCCTAAACGATCTGCTTTTTATGACGATGACACCTGGAAACGCAGTCCCAATCGCTACTTCTGTTGATTAGATATAAGTATATATATCTATGGTGTTGAATCATAGACCCTCTTCTTCCACGTAGCAATTTGGAAAGCTATCTACGGTTATCTACAGTACACGGATGAGTAGTTTGGACTAGTCTCTCCAACACCTGATAGGTATTTTATATGTTTCCGGACTGAACTTAGATTGAACAACAAACTCTCTCTCCTTCCAAACATGAGAATGAATTAAAATTCATGATATTAAAATAATTCTCCAAAGTAGACATGATTTGGTGCTTACGTTTGGTTACGCGATCAAAAAGGCCCACACAAACATTTCAATTCCTACTGATATGGTTTTCAAAGTGATTAATAGACTGAATCTATTGGTTTATTATCTTCGATAATGAACCATTGGAATCGCCCAAAGAAAAAAATTTTTTAACCCCCCCTCAAAATTTGTTGGTTTACGTTTCAAGATACGTAGATTCAGAAAATCGAATAAAAAAAAATCCGTCCGTCCGCCGTACGCCGTCCCCCGTCCACCGTCCGCCGTCCGCGCCACTTTGCCCAGTAAGCGTTGAGCTAAAATTACGAAATTCGGTTTCTGGGTTTGGACCAGCCCCACAATGGCCCTCGAAACTTTTCATAACCCTAGGTCAAGGGGAAGGGGTTCAAAACGAAATTTAAAATTTCGACAATGTCATATCTCAAAATATTTACTTGAAACGTGTACTTTTTAGTTCACTTTTGAATGACCTGAAAAATTACGAATCTTTTAAGACCAATTGGATTTTTGTGCGACCAGCCGTTCGTTCACAGTGAGCGCGCAAAGGTTTAGGAAAAACACTAAACTTTCGCGTCGAAAACGGCCGTTATGTGACCCAACCCCCAGACGCCCAGAATAAAACTACCTTTTTTCATCTTCCCGGTAAACTACAGTCTAGAAATTTTAACCGTGAGTCGGGGATAGACCACATTGCAATATTTACTCGGTTTCTCATCTGTAAAATTGTTTAAATAATACCTTTTTGTAATAATACAAATTAAATTTTGATGATGAGCTATTGACTTGAAATCTTAAAAATAGGTCAGAACTGGACCACAATGCAATATTCTATCGGTTTCTTGTCTGTAAAATTGTTTAAATAATACCTATTTGTTTAAACAAATTAAATTTTGATGATGAGCTAGATACTTGAAATTTTAAATATAGGTCAGAAATGGATGACATTTCAATATTCACTCGGTTTGTATGACATGGTATGAGTATGGTATGGTATAATATTGTATGTTTGATTTGGTATAGTACAGTATGGTATATCATACATGATAGGAAAGAAATTCGTATGGTATGGTATGAGTACGGTGAGAATATGGTATGGTGCCGATTTGCAACACAGTCTGGTATAGACAGAAGGGTGATCTGCACAAGGAAGATAATAAACCGTTGTGTCAAGAATTTGCAGAGTTTTTTTGTAATATTGACTGTTTATTCTCTCTTTGATTAAATATATTATTGACAGACTTGTGGAAGTGAAAAATATGGAGCACAATTTTCTAATAACTGTTTCACATAGAATCAGATTCTCACGTGACCTAACTGTAGTTCACATTTTCTAGGATGAAATCAAACCAATATAAATAGATATAGGAGGTCGGTAGAGACTAATCAACTAAATTTAAGTCCATGCCTTGTACAAGTTTGCAAGACATTTTCAAGAGGTACAATTCATTCTATGTAGATAGCTCATTTTCACGTACAACCACTTTATAATACCTACTCTTTTTAATTAACACTCTCTGGGAATGATTGATCAACTGCGACTTTGCCATTTCAGAGGTGAGTTATGGGGTCTGTTATGTTCACATGCTCATCGAATATCAGGATATCCGTATCGTATCTAATATTCACATTACTCGATGCTACCTTCATGGCAGCGATACATGAACTGAAATTGAGATCGATGAAAATGTTTCGCCCCTACACTGTTTACTGGTGGCAAGCTGAATGACTTGTGCGTCGCACAGGATGATGGTATCAGTTTCGGTTTTATTGATAACATAGAAATTAGCCTCATTACCCACTCCTATATAAATCCTCTCATCTAACCTCATTTCCGAAACCTCAAAGGTAAACTATTCACATAGAATTATCCATATTTGTATGTGTACAATGACGGAAAACGTCGCGCTTCTGACTCTCCACATTATTCTAGGTATTACTCTAGGATTACGTGATCGATGATTATAAACAGCTTGAAATTTCAATATGTATACATTGACGTATCATGTTTGAATGTGACAAGAATTGATATTAGATCCTGATCCCAGGTATGCCAATAACACCTGTATACGGAATCCCAATCTGTAAACGATCGATCTTCGCAATTCACTTGTTCACTCAACGAGGATGAGGTAACCAGATAAGCGAATGAAAATCCGTGACCGTCTTATTCAAGTCCTATGAAGTCGTATGAGGAATCCAGAGTAAAAGAGATTGATCGACAAATCTGAACCAAGCGCCCAGGTATCGTACACGTTTTCACATGAGAGCTGCTGACTCAGTGCTGTATAAGGGGAATTCTACCAGTGCAAAGCGAAGGAAAATAACGTCCGTTTGTCTTCAACACAACCACTCCCCTTCTCGCGGAGATCTACTCGTCATTGACAACAAACAATGGATTGTGAATTTGCTGTCTTTTATACGGTAGTGTATTATATTCAGAATTTCACCTCCTTGTAGATGATATTGTATAGGACAACGTTATAAATCAATGTGGTCCTGTAGTATTGATATTTAATGGAAAAACACGATACTCGTAATGAACTGTGATTTGGAGAATGGCTCAGTAATGATCTCTTCAATTTTCTAACACTTAATTCCGGACCAACCATTCTCGCAAGTAGTCTCCTGGATCAGAGTGAAGCTGCAGCTAGCAGTGATACGAGCTGTCTCTCTGAGGATCAGAGGAGCCAGGAAAAAGGTGCGGGGTTTGGGGGCAGAGGATGGAGCTATACTGCCACTAGTTTGTGAGGACTAAAGTGGTCATCACTTACTGATATCAAAAAGACACCATCACATGAATAAAACCCTTCAAATTAGTAATAATTCATGTAAGTAAATCACGAATTTAGGGTTTGACATTTGCGTAACGTCATATCTCGGAAATGTTAACCGAAACGGTATAGCTTTCTATACGTGTTTGATTATATTCCAATTGGGAGAATTTTTTAAGACCACCCGGAACGCTGTACCAGCAGCCGTTCGTTCACAGTGAGGTTTAATCGGGCAAAAAACATAAAACTAATTTGGAACATCAGGCCAATTTTTTCACACCAGGAACAGCTGGTTCAAATAACATGTAGTTTTTTTGTCAATAGGTATCAAGTTTCTTGTTCTGAAATACTTTTTGTGCCTACGAATTTCGAATATTTGTTGGCAGTTTTACACAAACATAAATTATTACCAAATAATTATTCGGTATGCACGGATTTTATTAGAAAACCAAAGAGACCATCACTGAGTTAATTACCGAGAACTCCTCTTCACACGGAGATGGCCATTCAGTCACCTTGTGGCACCAAACCGTATTTTAGCTCATCACTCAAATTATTTCGTATAGTTGCTGGAATCTAGGATATTGTATACCAGAATTCGATCTAAAGAAGAATATGATCGGAGTGTGGCGAGGATTCGGAGACAGACTGATCATAGAGATAGACTCGGAAACAAAGTTGTAGGAGATTCAACCTGCAAACGTACGAGGACATTTTCCATTCTGGGCTACATGTACTGGTTCAGGTCCTCCCAATTTATCATATTCAAATGTTTCTGATAAGTTGATCGTTTTGGGAGCGAAAGGAACATAATGGTAACTTCTCACTATATCATCTCAACAACTCATTTGATACTTCAATTGTGTCATAGCGCTATCACGTTCTATAAATCCAATGTTTAAAGTCGCAATAACAAAGAATTTGTAGATCTAATGAGGATAATCACAACAAGAGTTATATTGCACAAACAAAGTGCATCGTTATCCAATATTATTAGATTCATAAAAAGGAGGGGCAAGAGGGCTAAGCGATCGGGACCAGACTTCCACCTCACCTGTGAGATACGGAGTTCAATTGCAAGCCAACACCTTTTCAACCTTCATTGACGTAATTACCCACATTCTGACTCCTGATCACGGACAGTCCTGTTTGAAATTGTACCTACTTTACTTCATAACCATCGCAAATTGAAGTTTGTGACAGCAGGATTAAAATTATGAATGGGGCGGAGATTGTGAGAGCGGCTCAAAATATGCGTTATCTAGATTTATTTGACAATGTTCATGGAGTTGATTCATCCTCAGTGATTTATATCATAGTCATTGGCGAACTTTGAGGAGGGAACTATTATTGAGGATACAGTAAATTATTTTCATGCCCTATTATCAATGACTATGAATAAATATCCTGTCCACTTCATCGGCAGTCGAGCAAATTGCAGCACTGTAATGTGTTTTTATTCACTCCAATACGCCTCATGAGGCAATACAATATTTAGTGAAGGTATGCGGATTTAATGAAGAACCTTGTCACATTCATCTCTGTGGTAGGAGGCAAGGCACAACTGACTATTATTACTGATTCAAAACATTTTCTTTTCGGATATTATGACGTCAAATAAAATTGAGCTTTTAATGTCCGATAAGGGATGATGTAGTTTTCTCTCATGTAGCTTATTTCATTCTAGTATAATTATGTAGGATCCGCTGCGTTAAGGAAAACAAGAGTATTTGAAAAAATAGTCTATTTCCACTGAAATATGAGTAAAATGTAAGACTGGTTTCGGTGATTAAACCATCGTCAGTAACAAAACAATTCCTTAATATGGGTTTCCACGATTTCGTCGCGAGTGATTTAGTTCGTATCCGCTGCATCTCCGAATCGGAAGTTATTTGATCATTCGAGTGAATTCACGTAGTTGGAAACTATATAGTTAGAATCTAACTCGAAGGATAAAGAATGTGAAAACTAATGTGGCTCAGAGACGTGAGGAGTCAGACACGTAGGCTAATTCCCGCCAAGAATCCCTGGATCACTAATACTCGTAGCATCAAAATGTAACGGCGACATTAAGTTCGATATTTGAAGAACTGTTCTGGTATATAACCAACCTAAAGAGTGCAGCTAATTTACACGTTCTTAGAATGCAATATCACATAATTCAATGATGACTAGTACTAAAAATCTTCATAAAATGAAGTTTTAAATTTTTCCACTTGAAACATTGATGACGATCGTTTGTTGTGAAAAGGACCAGTTGAAGTGACAAGAAGCACAAATCAGACGTGGAAATGATGAACCACGTTTTCATAATTGTCATTGGTGCTGCTTTTGGATCGTGGGCATTCGGGATGCACCCATACAACATTCAACAAGTAGAAGATAAAAATGATGTGAATATAGTATAGAGCGGAAAGTATGTGGATATAGTATACTGATGTGACATTAATAGTGAGAACACTATAAACAATAATGAACGAAAATCCAATGGATGGTTGGAGCTTGATGCGTGAAGATGATGACTGGCCGTCTCCAATTCAACAGGTGCGTTCGGTTCGTCCCGGTTCCGGAGTACGTAGCACACCCACCCGGGGCCGGCGATAGTGGTAAATTTCCGCAAATTGCAACCACCTGCTTTGGATCGGTTGAAACAATTATGAAATACGTTCAGTTCTCGTACAGACTCGAAGGTTGATGAGAGCAGAGCGAAAACCCAATTCGTAGTATGCCCGGGAAGCCGGAAAAACTTGTTTTTGTGATGCAAATGAAAACGCCTTAATCAAGTCCCAGGTTAATTGCAGCAACCCATTTTTCTGCTCGTTTCTACTCATACTTACAGCGGAATGGAAGCGGTGAAAGTTAATATTCGGAGCTTGCAAATTACAACTATAAGCCCTCTGTGGACTAGAGCAGTCTCTGTGGATAAACGTTTAGAAAACACAAAAACAAATGAAAATTCTCGCAAGCCCAAATCGTTGTTCAATTAGAAATACACTGAAGGTGTCGATTATATAGATGGATCGTGCAAATTCGAGACACCGATAGATCGGGCGTACTCAGATTAATTGAGGACGATACGCACAATCTTTTCTTCTGATACCATGACCATTATAACTGATCATATATACCATCAGTTATCACCATGTTCGATTGTCAAAATAATTATGATTATCACGGGTAAATAATTGATTGACAATCTCGAGAATGTCGTACGTGTTGTAAACTTTGGAATGCTGAGGATCCAGGGAGATCAATATGAAAAAGATTCACAAGTGATATGCTGGAGGATAATTCAATTTGACTATTTTAATTATGTTCTTACATATTTGAATTTATTTTTAGAATTTACTAATGGAAATTTGAACAGGTGATTTTGAGGGATGATCGGCAGAGATGAAATGGTGCAAATTTATTGAAATATCGAATTTTCTTGAAATTTGTGTCAAATTGAAGAGGATGAAAATGTCACTTCTTACCTTGCCTGTGACGTTCATATCGGAGGGAAAGAGATCCTGGAGGAGTAGGGTCTCGTCGTCTAGAGCTGTCACTAGGGAGTCAGTGCAGGTGTTGGTGTTTTCGAGACTAATTTTGATTTCATCTCGACAGAGGCGTCCACCCCGAATCTCGTCAACAGACTGAGCCGAGAGACGTCCGTTGGGTAGCTTGAGGCTGGGGGCCCTCTCTCCCACCACCACCTCTCGATCGCGCTCGCACTCCCTGCCGGCACAAACGTACAACTTATCAGGTGGGTTGGAGGAAAGAAGAAAAGTTCATCCCGCCCCTGATGAGCGGGATCAGATGTGTCTCCTGCCCTAATCACTGGGTCAAGGTCATAGCGCAGGGGATAGAACAACTAAATAAACATCGAATAACTAGTCATAATATAGGAATCACTCGTCAACTATCATATCGTCGTCCAAGTTCCAACATTGTGCATCTCAACTTTTCTTATTTTACATGACAAGCAAAAAACTGCTTTCCCAACATCGAGTATCCCATGTAACAAAAGCCCAGCATTGTACATCTCAAACACCACTGAACAACACAATAATTTTAATACAAGAGTTCAAAACTATCCGTTGGACTTTCAGTTGATGCGTTTTATACGAGCTCGTACTTACCAGTATTGTATACCTACCAAAGAAAATAACAAAAAATGAAGTAACATTGAATGAGATTGATTGAATGAAGTAACTCCATGTTCGTTCATAATATGAAATTCTTGACACTACGGTTTATTATCTTCTCTGAGCAGATCACCCAAGGTCCAATTAACGAACTGTTAGATGAAACTCTAGCTCATCATCCAAATTAAATTTAAAATATCATACGAATTTCTTTCATATCATACCATACTGTACTATACCGAATCATACATACAATAATATACCATGTCATACGAACCGAGTGAATATTGCATTGTCATCCAGTTCTGACCCATTTTTAAAATTTCAAGTCAATAGCTTATTATTACAAAATTATCACAAAAAGGTATTATTTAAACAATTTTACAGATGAGAAACCGAGTGAATATTGCAATGTGGTCTATCCCCGACTCACAGTTAAAATTTCTACACTGTAGTTTACCGGGAAGATGAAAAAAGGTAGTTTTATTATGGGCGGCTGGGGGTTGATCGACCTAACGGCCGTTTTAGACGCGAAGTTTAGTGTTTCTCCTAAACCTTTGCGCGCTCACTGTAAACGAACGGCTGTTCGCACAAAAATCTAATTGGTCTTAAAAGATTCGTAATTTTTCAGGTCATTCAAAAGTGAACTAAAAATTACACGGTTCAGTTGAATTTTTTGAGATATGACATTGTCGAAATTTTAAATTTCGTTTTGAACCCTTTCCCCTTGACCTAGGGTTATGAAAAGTTTCGAGGACCATTGTGGGCTTGGTCGCAACCCATAAAAAAAAATTCGTAATTTTAACTCAACACTAACTGGGCAAAGTGCCGCGGACGGACGGATTTTTTCTTTGGGCGATTCCAATTGTTCATTATCGAAGATAATAAACCAACAGGTAAGAAGAACAATGTTGCCCTCAAATTTAGAGGGGTCGAATGTTGGCAACATAATTTTCTGCCTTGATCCTATTGGTAAAACCCTGAAACTAATAATTCCATCGTACCGGATGTGAAAATTTGAATCTGGTTACATACTAAACTCATTTTCGATAAAAATTGGGATGCACAATGTTAGAACTTAGACGAAGATAAACACAACCGCTTTCGTACATCATATGCAATCTACAATGTGGTGTACCAATCAGATCATCATGATCATAATGTGTTCAAATATGGAATATAATTAAAGTTGCAGTGTGAGAAGTGGCACAATAAATCATTCAATGCTAATCATGGACACAAATATCGTCCAAAACCACCTCAACCTAATAAATGTTACACCGAATCTGTCTCATGACTTCAGTAATACATTCCTTAACCACTAATATTCCAATTAATTGTTTACGTCGTATGCTAGGCCAGACACCGTCTTGAAATGGGTCCATACAACACTGTACTTGTCGTACCCTAATACAACAACCTTGCGAGACAACCTTGAGGATCGCATGGAGTCCATGAATCTACCTAATAGGAAAGTTTTTCTTGAACTTTTCATTTCTAGAAGAATTTCTCTCGTAAATCAATCACCCCAATAACCAATACCACAACTTGATGGATCATCGAAATCGAGGATAGAAGTTATCCCAGTTTCATTCATCGTGAGCTGCGTGTAGGCTGCGCCCTGTGTCATCATTGGTGTTTTCATAATTAAGGTGTTTCCGTTTCTGTACAGGTGAAAAAGAAAGAATGAATAAATTCTCCTTGAATTTACAAGTCCCTAATTAGCTTGCTAGAACAAGGAATGTTAACTCATTAGCTTTCACGGTCTAGTCAACCAATAACTAATTTTATTCGGATTTCGGCCTTGACTTGATAAGTTTCAAATACATCGATGTTTTTCTTCCGAAGGTAACAAAAATATCTATGGCAAACTTCGATGGTTTGACAACCGTTAACCATCCCTACTACGTCTTGTCCAACCCAAAGAGTAATTTGGTAGTATTTTGATAACCCTGACTAAGTATCTAGCATTCACTCAATGTGATAGATTATCCACACGTTTCTGACTGGTGAACCCTATATGTAACCTGCGGCCTTTGCGGACATTCAGAGAAAATTATAATTTAGGGAATCGGTTTCTATTCATAAATGAAATATTCTGTAGCCAAACCCGCTCTCAACGTTCACTAATATTGCAGTAACTAATAAAAAAATGGGCGACTAATTACTACATTTGGCGTTAACAAGAATAAGTAGTTAGATAAGTTTATCAAGTCTCGCGGATTTCATGAAAATTATTGGAGCCGTGTCGAAGGAAATTCGAACAGAAAGAATATGGAAATTATATCAATATACAGCTAGAACAAACATATCTCCCACGTACGGATCTCCGTCGAGTTAGCCGGATTTCGGTTTTAGAGTGAACGACCCGTCAGTTATCAAACCACATACGAACATCACTGCAAACGATTGGTGAATAAGGCATGAGCATGAGCGGTGGATTGTGGCTCACCTCGACTGAACCCTGTTTATGTGGTAGTTACTCGACCGAATTTCGAAATTTCCTACAATAAGTAATTGTCTTCATTATACATGCTCGATTGTATAATGAGTGACCGTGATAGTTATTGATTTCTACATTGTTGATCTGCAAGTAGATTAGGTTACATGGGTGCAGGAGAATCAGAGGTGGTGTCCGCAGAGGTGGTGCGCTGCGAACAGCGACAAATAGGTAACGATTGAAATAATATTATGCAATTATCATTATAAAACATTATTATTGGAATAAAATTTATAAGAAGCGCTCTAGGCACGGGGCTAATGCGCTTGAAAAAGGTTCAACATTCGGTTTTTTCGATAAGCAATAACGGAGGAACTTGTCCCCTATCCGGACGCCAGTTTTAATAAATGACCGTTCATGACAGCTATGGTGCAGGGTATTAATATGGAGCGCTTTACATGATGTACGAGTATCAAACATTTTTTCAAACGAAATATGGTTAATGAGGAGGATACAAACTGTCCATTGGCAGTTGAAGAAGCATAAGGTGCCTGGCATCAAAAACTCTCGTTACCCGCATTGGGCAAGGCGCCTGATTGGCCAATCATTTTAGACATCCCGCATAGCAAATATTAATGTGAAGTTCATTTTTTCGATTCCCAGGCCAGATAGTACAAATCTAGATTTGCAGCCCCCAAAAACGTGAGCCAGCCGCGGAATCGTTGCACTTCTGGTTTATTATCTTCGATAAAAACCTTTGGAATCGCCCAAGAACCCCCCCCCCCCCCTTCCAAATTTGCTGGTTTACTTTTCAAGATTCAGAAAACTATTCGAATACAAAAAATCCGTCCGTCAACCGTCCACCGTACTCGGTACTTTGTCCATTTAGCATTGTGCTAAAATGTAGTAAATTTGGTTTACGGGTTCGGACCAACCCCACAATGATCCTTGAAACTTTTCATAACCCTACATCAATGGGGAGAAGTTCGAAACAAATTTTGAAATTTTGAAAAATTTATATCTCGAATAATTCAGATGAAACGGTATAGTTTTCAGTAGAGATGTTGATAGAGTTCAATTTTTAGAATTGTTTAGGATTATCCGGAGGTTTGTACGACCAGCCGTTCGATCATAATAAGGGTTAAAAGTTGGAGCAGATCGAAAGTTGCAGCTTATTCGAACAGCACATTGTTTTCAAATATTACTAATTAATGGTAACTCGTAATAATAACTATTAATCATTCAGTGACAGATGGGTGATCTGATTCTAGACAGATGGGTGATCTGCACAAGAAAGACAATAAACCGTTTTGTAAAGAATTTGCAGAGTTTTTTAATTCGATTTTTGGAATCTACGTATCTTGAAACGTGAACCCTCAAATTTTGATGAGAGGGGGGGGGGGGGGATTTGATTTCTTAGGCGATTCCAAAGGTTCATCGAAGATAACAATCCAAAATTACTAACACCATTTGCAAAGTAGATGAAATTGTTAGTAACGGCGTTTTGCAGCCCCAGCAGTTCCAGAGATTCAGTTCCGCAAAAATCAACTTTTTCTCCGAAAAATTAAAAATTTCAACTTATGGCCTAGTTTTTACTGAAATATAGGTAAAATTGATCGTAACATGAGCTAGTGTTCAGTGAAGATGTGAACGGATATCAGAGTAGCAGAAAACTAGCACCGGTGCGTCAAAAGTTTTCTATTTCAATTTAGTAACGGTTTTTGTTTTAAAAAGGAATTTCACTATGAAATTAGAATTAAATTCCATAAGGATACCAAGAAAAGAATTCGAATTTTCCTTACTACAACGTTCTATGCGGGTTTCATACTTAAAATATATCGGTTCATAATCAGAATGGACGAAGACATTGACTAGATGAGATTTAATTATTTTTTGTTTAGGATGATAGGCATACGGGACTCGCTTATTATCATCAATACAGATATTTATGGTGGTCTTGTCTATTTGAATTGGCATGCAAAATGACGGACGATATTTGCCTGTGAATGCGAACTAGCGGAGAGCCAGTCATCGGACATCGTTTGACTCAGCCAATCGCGGGGCACGTAACCCGGATAGATGCACGTTGTGGGCATTTGCTACGAGCCCTACAAGATTCATGTCTTCATTAATGAAAACCATACAACGCAAGAGTATCGAGGACACTATTAAAACTCTTTTCTCTTTCCAACACAGCAAGGTTGACTTTACTCTTATCCCGCGTCGTTTCCGTATTTCACGGCGTGTTCATCACGGCTGCAGCAACTACGGCAATCAAACACTCAACCTTCGCCCGCTCAACAATCTCATAATGTCGGAATGTCGGTAAAGTGCCAACTTCTTATAGCTCCTCTCGCTGTCTATTTCAATGGTTTATGGTCCATACTACTATGGACAGACGAAGGGCGGACCGTCAATGCAATGATCCATTCCAAATGAAGGGTGATTGTTCTTGACAGCCTTCGTCCGACATTGATGGAAGCAAGTAATACGTTCAACGGCATCGAATTGGCAATTTATATCCCGTCCAATTTCTGGGAAGATTTGGAAAGGGTATTGCTCGGTTTGGTTTGATTACATGCCTCTTGAACCTTAAATCGAATGACGACATTACTTTTACTTTTAGCAAGTTTTCGAAGAAAAGGAAGCTATTGTTCTCGGTCCTAAATTTTTAAAACTCGAATTTCCACAAAATTTTTATACAGAATACACACATAATATGTATAAAATATACATACAATTTTTGGTGTCTCTGCAGTGAACTCAGGATGGTCTGGAACGGTTTTTGGTATGAAAGTTTTTCGGAAATTCGAGTTTTAAATAATTATTCTGGACCGAGGAAAATAGCTTCCTTTTCTACAAAAATCGCTTAATAATAATCCTTTATGAATTATTAATAATGTGTATAATGATGATACATATTATCATATTAGAAAACTCGAACGAACATGCCATATTTTAACCCATTACCGTACCACTTTGGGACTCAAAGTCATTGTGTACAGAACAGTGATCTAGACAGAATGTTGACCTATACAGAGAATAATTAACCGTGTTTTTTTCGTCTTAAGACTGCACTTCCCTAAGGGGTGGTTTCACCAACGTAAACGAAAGAGTTGATCTCGGTCCAAATCGCGGTCAAACTCGTGAACGGAGATTGTGCGAACGGAGGTTGGGTTTCACCAAGAACGTTCAACCCTGCACTGCACGGGAGTGCAGCTTCAAACGCTCGATATTGGCCGGTCAACAGGGATAAACTCGGTTCATGTTTACTTTTCCCCCCCGCTTATCCATTCAACAATGTCTCGAGCACAAGACAATGAATGTAGCGAGGCAACAGCTAATTGATAATTACCTACTTTGGTCAAATGAAAAATCATTAATTTTGTGTAATACATTTAAATATAAGGGGGGTTCTTAATGTTTATAACGTTCTAATTCAATGAATAATAGTCTGCAAAATTGCAATAAGGTTCTATCTTTCTCTCTTGCTCAAAGCAAAAACCTAACTAGTTGTTCATGCGCTGTTCCTGGAAACGCGAATGACCCCTGTTTTCGTGTTCACCTTGGGAATGAATGCAGAGTACATCGTGAAAGTCCTTGGCCAGGAGGCGACCAGGTTCACTAATATTAGTGCTAGAGAAGCAAGGCTAAGAAAGCTGAGGTGGGTTCTGAGTTGGGAAAAACTGGCTGCCGCATATGGCTCTGATTTAACCTGGGAGGCTCCAAAACTAACTTTAAAAAAACAACTCAAGGAAATTTGTGTAAAGGTAGAGGCGGAGTACTGGGAAAGATGGAAGGTTTACAGAGAGGTGGGGCAGTACCACCTTCTGTACAAAAAGTTAAGCAATAGCTACCAATATATCACTGATGGGAAAAATTTGAGGGATATTAGTCTGATTTTTAAAACTAGGGTGGAAATGTTGCACTTGAATTACAAGCCATGGGATGAGGGGCATGTTTGGTTGTGCTCATTGTGCAACCTGAATGAAATAGAGTACACCGAGCACTTTTTGGGCAGATGTCCAGTATTGAAAGCACAGCGCTTGAGCTGTTTCGGAGAATGTGAACTCACTTTGGACCGGATTGTACGAGTGTTGGACGGTGAGGATCTGGACGGACTATGTAAGTACCTAAAAAGTGCTCTCCCATACCGTAATTACCTCGTCTCCCAATTCAACTATTAGTTGAATGCAAGGTTGTGGGTGTGTTTTAAACATCCCTTAGATACCTAGTATTATGTACGTGGATACCTGGCCACCCTTGTCTGGCCACTTTCATATTCCTTTAGTCTTATGTTGTTGCTATGTATAGTGAGCTAGAAGAAATGTATTTGTATGTATTATTATAGAAGAGAAGAAATTTATTATAGAAGAAAAGAAAAAAGAAATGTATTATTATAGAAGAAAATAAATTTTTTTAATGTGTTAGAATGTGTGCATATCATGATGTAACTTGAGTGTGGTGTTCTCCGGCTGGCGGTTGCTACAACCATAGCTGTATGGGCGGATGTATTGTTTAAAAAAAGAAAGAAAGAAATAAAAACGCTTTTTCTATCTATCTATCTATCTATCTACCTAACTAGTTACCTACGTTACATTCCGTTTTCAAGAATTTACATCAGTTATGAAAATTGGATAGGCTCCCAAAACTTTGCGTTTCCTATCATGAAAAATCTGGGTCATGCATTTTCATAACGACCTAGTAAGTTATGTGTTGGTGATGAAATGAAGCAACATTATTCGAACTATTAAAAAACTTTATTATCTAATAATAGGAACTACGAGTAAATCGATAATTAATTTTCGTCAAAACCGGAATCTTGGTTCACTTCAGTACCTTTCAACTTTTTTATCAACAAAGCGGTGCTTGTGTCGAATTTTCTTCTTCGATTTTAAATTCGAAGCGAGCAGTTCACGCCTCCAGTCGTGAAGATCAGTTCTCTCTTTCGCTTTCATTCCATCATGAGTACAACACAAAACACGGAAACAACTGGAGTTGAAAATGAATCGCAGGAAAAACAGGAATGAATAGCTGGGATTCTCGTCCCCTCGGTCATCAAAACAGCTGACACCCGCTATAATATATATAACCTCATGACACCCGTTATATTATAACCTCGTTATCACCTATCGAACCCTATTGGACCCACTGCCTTCATAATCAGAGTTCAAACTATGGAACCACAGCTGCTCGAACTTGGTTTTCATTGATCGTAGTTCAATTTGAACTCCGATCCTAGAACCTCGTTTAATATGGTGAAACACAAACATTTTCAAACTGAGATCAATCCATCGGTTACGTTGAACTAGGTTTCCAACAAACCGAATTCATGGCTTAGTGGTGAAACCGGCCCTAAGTCCGGTTTAAAATCAAGACGAGTGCATATAATGTATATTATACGATAAATAGACCTCATCGGTCTTGTCATACGAGATTACAATTTTTCTCAGGCAACGTTTCTCGTATGTTGTTTAAGTAACTTGATACCTACCATACCTTCTGCCAAGTGGCTTTTGTCCATGGCCCTCCAAGTCCCCCTACAATCACTGCCACTCAGCTCGTTATAAAACAAGCCCGAAGAGTTGTTCCGATCAATGTGTAATCAGTATTTCATGTTTTCTCGGCGCTGAAACTGTATAGGGAGTCTCGCATGCTAATGAGCAAATGGAAGGAGTATGTCATCATTCTAATAGTCACTCCCCAAATTCTTGCGCTAATTTGTACCAAGAAGTATCTACCAATAAAATTTATTTAATATTTAACATATATTTAATATTCCAGCAAAAAGTTCTGGGTGGTCTTGAGAAAATTTTCTGAATCAAGATCTATTCAAATTTGAACCGAGAACTGTACTGCTCGAGATATGACGATTAAGGAATTTAAACATTGATTTTGAACCCCTTCCTACAAATCTAGGGTTATAAAGAGTTTCAAGGATCCAGGATTCTAGAGCGATTCCTATAAAGTATCTAAGTACTCACCAGGAGTAAGGGTAGGGGGGTACCCCGGTCTTAAGAAAACATTAATTTTTCAAATCCCCTAGTCAACAGCTTTCATTTGAACTCATAGGTCATAATTGCAAAATCTAGATCCCATAAAATTCGTTTTGAACGCCTTCCCATTGACCTAGGGTCATGAAAAGTTTCGAGGATCATAGAGACTAATAATGAGTAATTATTACCAATATACTTCATTAATAACAATATCATTTATAAGTAATTAATATACTAATAATTAATTAATATACTAGTATACTAGTAATTAATATCATTTATAAGAAATTAATATAATAATTAACACCAAATCTCAAAACCCTGTGCTGTTCGAATCAGCTGGTATCAGAATGAATATTGAGCCGACATGTCGCGACAGGCTGCCGCATGATTAATCCTCATGTTAACAACTTTCGGTCTGCTCCAAGTATGAACCCTCATTGTAATCGACCCGCTAGTTGTAGAAGGCTCCGCATGGTCTTGAAACATTCTTTAAATTGAACTCTATTCAACTGTTAACTAAAATCTATACCGTTCGATATGAATCTCTCGGGATATTGCGTCTTTAAAATTTCAAAATTCCATTGATCTAGGGTTATGTAAAGTTTCGAGGATCATTGTGGGGTCGGCCCAAACGCGTAACCCAAATTTCACCACAACGCTAAATGGGCAAAGTTGAGGGGACGCGTCCAGCGGTGACGAGTGGACGGCGGACAGTGGGGCCAAAAAGCATTATTTTGGAAACAACTATCGCTGATGAATGCTTCTTATAGGACATTTTATGCTGAATAAAAAATGTCCTTTAAACATTGGTTAGCACATCAAGCCTTCCCTGAGTTTTGGCCAATAAACGTAAGAAACCATCTAATGTAAACCCCATTTTTCGTATTTATAAGCTTGAGATAGTTTGTAACATATTTAGTCGAAAGGTTGAAACTATTTTAATTATGCTTTTCTTGGAGTTTAGGGCGTCCAGCTCATGTTTCAGTTCGCGATGATTTTCTGCTTTTGAGAGCTCTGAAAAATCAATAATCTTTATTTCGGCTCTCTTTAGCTTCCTCCGATAAAGACCCTATCGGCAAAACGGAGTTTTCAATTATTTCCTTCCCGTGCCAAAGGATTTTATGAACGGTCGCAGGCAAATAGTACCTAGGGCAGAGAGCAACAGCCATGCGGGCAGTTCCACGGGCGTACCGGTGAAATTTGTCGGCGTCATTGCAATTACTGCAAATTACCTCTAAAATAGTCGCCAACCGTTCTATTAAATTTTGATCGATATTTGTAATTTCAGAAGTAAGGGACAAATTTTGGAAAAACCGTCTGGAAGTGGTTTACCACTTTCCGTAGTTCCAGTTCATTGTTTTACCACATCCACGAGTGTAATTTAATCACGAATTATACTAACTAAATAGCTCTCAAGCTGTTTCACCTTTGAAAAGGAAAGTCATAGGTATCAAAAAATCAAGTAAACAAAGTTATATTAAATATTACATTTTACAAGGGGTCAGACCCAACAACAACAAACCGTTTATCGGCTCGGGCGATTGTTTTGACAAAATGGTCAACTACGGTCGCAAACGGTGATATACGGTGGCGATTTTTATGGGAAATTTCACCTCAAGTTACCTACTAAATACTCCTGTAAGAGATAGCTTGGAGGTAAGTGGAGCTAGTATCCAAAACTCTATGCCAATAAAAAAATGACATCGGTGTATTGAAACATACCAATATAATTGAAGTACTCAAGTTTGGAATTCCTCTTAAATTGTTTACATGTATAAAGTTCTACTTCAGAGGTCCCCTGATGGGTAGAAGCCATTAAAAAACTTTACAAAAAATTCAGACATCAATAGGTATCTCCAAAGATCATTTCCATACGGAAAACGTTGTGTAATCAGCAACTCTGGTTGACACTACATTTGGAACCGTTTCTATTGCCTTACGAATTCGTATTTTGAAAAAAGCTTTTACGGGGAGAAACTATGGGATGTAAGCTACATTTAAAGTTGAAAATGATCATTAAAAAAAAAAATATTGAAATTTTAGGTTTTTTCCAAGTTTTCCCCACTGTCCGGCGGACCCTCTCCCACAATGTTTAATTTTTCCATAATTCCTGTTCCACCTTTAAAACAAATGTTGGGGCTCCTGATATCAATAGAAGTGACAACAAAATAATATTTATTGTCACACCTCGTTTCACCCCAATTTGACATATTATATTTTTGTTCTTTTAATTATTTTACGGATAACTGGAGCGATTAATGAAATTCCCTCTTCCCTATGTATCCAAATGCTGGATACGAGAACTTAGCAGGGATGGGCCTCTGGGGTCTTACGTATTTTTCAATAGTTCAGTCGTATTGTTGACATTTTTAATACTGAATTTTAGTATTGTCATCATTTTACGGACTCACATGGTAGAGATGTGTGAAAAATGATTTGCTCACATAGAATATATACCGATGCGGCCGTCGACAAAGCTGAGCATGAGGTGTCATAGGTCTATTATGTTCAAGAGGAACTTCATACTGAGACGTAATACCGAGGAGAAAATGTTTTCGACCCCCTAAAAATCGGAGGGCTAACATACAACTCATGGTGCTTAGAATCCGAAAATCGAATAAAACTAATCCATCAACTGAGATCTATGGAATTCGGCATGCGGGGTCCTTGATGATGATCCTTGGAATTATCCATAATCCACCTTCGCCCAAAGGAAAGAGATGCAAAATAGACAAATCCTGAATACTTTGTAAAGAATAGTTTCAATGTGATTCAAATATGTCAAATGTTAGTCGTAAAAAAAGTTAGGTTGTGAGGGAGTTTATAAATAGTATCATGCATAACGTAGTGATCGACAAAATCACAACTCACATACGGTCTGCGCTCTATAAGAGAGGTGTACGTTGCGATAACAAAGAATAAGCCTTCAAACACACGTCACAAACTCAGTGCAAACTAACTACAGCGTGAACATTTGGACACTGATTCGGTAGATGGGACTCACAAGTGATGGGAGCGTTGGGCAGCTGGAGCTGTACATCCGCCCCTCCACAGCCTCATAGGACGGCCCATGAATGACGGATCATCAGACTTAATATGGGTATGCCCTTACAATAATATAGTACCCAGGCGTAGTATACAGGTTTAGTTCGAAGTACAAAAGGAGCAGTTCCCTAAAAAAACTGTTCCCGCCTAAAAGTGCGTCAGTTATATGTATTAATAAATATTTTGTCTTCCAGTCCCGAATCGACCTCTTCATTTTGTTCTTCGTTTTGTGCCCTTTGAAGGTGTTGGCCACACTGTTCCAATTTTCATCTGTTAGGGAAGTTCATTATGAAATCTACGACCATCAACGTTTGCAACCGAAAGGAGCTGGTGAAAATATCATGATTGCAGTGAAATTCCCGAGTAGTGAGTGGGGGAATGGGGACTCCTCAATCATAATAACGTTAATTTTGATTATCAAATTTGAATACAAAAAGACCAGATTGTGTGTGAGGGTAATAGGAGGAATGGGATAATTCATAATATGTCGTTACGCGGCTCAAAGATCATCCAAATAATTTGTTTCCAACCAATGGGTGAGGTGTGTGGATGTAAGCCTCTGCTTCGATTCTTCCTTGAAGTTTATTCACAAAAGCACCTGCCCAAAACTTACAAACTCCTCCCTCGCAATAATACCAATAAATACGCAATAAATCCCACAAATCCTTAGTGCGTGTCCGAGGAGGATCCTTAAAACTTTTCAAGGGTGCAAAACAATGTTAGACATTATCAACACTTTATATCTCGGAAACTTTGCATAGTACGATACCTATGTATATTTATTTTTGCCATACATTTTTGAATAGATTTTGGTTTAAAGTATATGTTCGACTGGAAGGTGGAACACCTAAAACAATATCATCAACATGAGCGTAAAACAAACGGTGGAACTACATGCCAATTTTCGTAGGCTGGAACAACTGATTGAAACAAGACATAGTTTTGTGATATGGATTGTCTTTTTTTTATATACTCACCGTGTCTACAAAGAAAAAGACTGATATAAATTCACGAGACCATCACTGAGCTAGTTGCCGGCAGTTTTCTAGTATAGTTACATCTACTTGTTAATCACTCCTTTATACAGTGGGAGTTGGTGAGGTGTAAAAGAGATGAATTATTTGAAAGAGAGAAAAACAGTTCATCAATCACCCTAATAAGGTTGATTCCAAGTGGACCGAATTTCTTTTGAATAAGTTGCTAATAATCAAGCCATTAAACCGGTCGAATCCTTTTCATTAGGAGTCAGGGCTCCGCGTCTCTTCAACCACTTTGATCCGGCTTTCAACTCGGTCCATATTTAATACTGACCACATTATCGCCGCGGAGAAGGGGAACATTTGACGCCCAACTCCACGAGCTCATGCTAACAAGTGCAACAGCTGGCGAACACACCCATTCAGCCGGAGGACGCCTCCTCGAGTAAACACGATTGCCCAGTTCCAAGTTTTAGGTTCTTGGAGGCATATAATAACGTAGTGCGTTAAGACGACTTTTTCTGCGAGTGACCACGATTGTTATGCAATGTGTGTAAATAGGGTGCTCGAGGAAGTAGTTAGATCACGATGCTCAATTGAAATGGGTCCATCAAGTCCCCTCGAAGATGTTCACAGTATTCAATTGATAAGGAGACGCATCATGAAAGAGGAAAAAAGAACACAAACACATGAGTAGGTGAAGCATTCATTACGCCAAACGACATAATTGCAATAATATACTTTTTTTATCTCTCAAACCTGAGATTTCTCCTGGTCTGAAGAAAAGGCCCGAGTTTGACATAGAATCTGATCCTTCTCTTTGCAAATCCCAACGAAATTTAGAAGATAAATCATTTAATTAATGATTTTTTCCCCAAACTTGTTGTTTGCAAATTTGCAAAGAAAATTGTTAAAACTTGAATACCCGAAAACTTTTCATACCAAAATTCGTTCCACACCATCCAGAATTCAATGCCAAAAGACACCAAAAATCATATGTATATGTTTATGTGTCATTCCAGACGGTAGCTCTCGATAGAATCGAGATAAAAGAGTCAAATTCATACAAGTAATTCGTCCTGGCAATTGAAAGGCTAACTTCGTAGATGGACAGAATGGCCTAAAGGGGGTGCCAATTTTAGGGGGAGAAAAATTACCCGTAAATTCCAAAATGAAACATTCTGACATGCGTTTAGCGTTGAAAATTCTATGAACTGAGGTGTTACTCGGTGAAAAATGGAGACAACATTTTTCATGATTATAGTGGTAATAAGATTTTATAATTAACACAAACGATATTGAGGGAACTGGAAGAACCTTTTCTTTCTAAGATGACAAGTAACTCGCACTACATCCACGGGTCTTCCAAAAGGGAGTAGCCTTTCTCCGATTCTTTACAAATTATATGTGGCAGAGCTAGACGAGGTGATATTTCTGGAAGTACAACTTCTACAATATACAGATAATGTATGCATATTTTGTTCTGATTATGACCCTTCCCGTTGCCTAGAACGGCTCAATGGAGGAAAAACGGTCATGTGTTCCTTTACTAGACGTAGGCGCTTACCATTCACTGTTTAGTTCAACTGGGAGAAAATACATACCATGTAACGAATCGAGTAAAATTCCTGGGTTTGACAATGAAGAGATCCCTTAATTGAAGTGCTCATATTAACGAGGTCATCAACCGTACTGAATCATATGTGAATATCCTAAAGGCAGTTTGTGGAACGAGGTGGAGTGCCCACCCTTCAATTGCGTTAATTACATAAAGCAACAATAAGAAGAATACTCCTGTCTGTATTGAGTGATTGTCACATGGAAAAGTTGAACAAACTTCAAAATCGATCCCTGCGTATTATCATGGGATATCTTCCAATAACCCCATTGAACGTAATGGACGTGGAGGCGGTTCTACCACCCCTCCCACTCCGGAGATCCATGCTGGCTAATAGACACTTAATATCGCTGAAAGTATGATGTCCAATCATAGCTACTGATGTCATTAGATTAACATCTGAAGTTCTAACGCATCCATTGTGGACACATCGTGCTATGTCTCTCATCTGCCAAAGCGTCGCAACATTGGCCGCATAACTTCCTCTAATAGATGAGTAAAGCAAGCCAGTTGAGTTTTCAGTCCCATATGAAAGACTTCTGAAACCACCATTGGTAGCCATACCACCAATCAAAGCGAACATGCCATCCAAAGAAGCAGAAGTGACCCTGAGAGAATATAATGCCAGACGTTGGCCAAATTCAAACACCATATTCACTGATGGTTCCAAGACACGAGATACTGTCGGGTGCGGTTTTTTACCGCCAATTCCAACTGAAGCGCAGGCTATAAACTAGACAAGAATGCTACTATTTACTCGGTAGAAATCATTGCGATGCAGCAAGCTCTCCTCCATTATGCAGCACTACCACACCCAAATAGTTCCCATATTATCATCCTAATAACCGACTCACTTAGGACACTGGTAAAACTCATAAGCATCAACCCAAATTCTAAAATTACTCATTCAATTGTTGAACTCCTAGAAGTAGTGGCTCGCCTAAAAGACCGTGGACAACAAGTGGTTTTCGTATGGACAAGGGCACATGTGAGAGTATCTGGCAACCACATGGCGGACTCGGCAGCAAAGTATAGAGGAATTAGAGGCAATATCTTGCACAAAAGTCTACCATACAGGGATTTTTATCAACGTATCCACCAGGACATGCGTCGAACATGGCAAAATCTATTCAACTCCTACCCGTTAGGCACCTACAACAGAACTCTTCAAAAAACTCCTTGGTTTGACTTCTATCCATCTGAACATAAAAACTTCATGAAACTATTTCCAGATTACAAAGTGGACACATCCTCTGTAATTCGCATTTTCAACGATTTTCAACGATCTCAGCCAGATTTTTCATCTCATTACTTCATCATTCTTCAATTGCTACCCCAAGGAATTTCAAGTTCTCTACTACTATAGTAAATCAGGGCTAGTCAGTTATTATTACGACATTAGAGGCTTGAAACGGGCTTTTCGATATTCAGTTTTTTGAAATTTTATAAGGCAATTTTAGAGATTTGTCTGTAGTGGAGGGGTCCTTAAAGGGGTATCAATGTTGCCTCATTCGATTTATATTGAGTAAATAACTGAAGGTCAGGCGACTCAATCTCTAGTGACGTCGGCAGTTCTAAATCCGAAGCGCATCACCTGGTCCTTCAGCGCTCATGAATAGAATCCTACATCTCATCGAACCACGGACCACTTGATTATCATTATTGATGAGTCACGCTCCATTGTATGCTCTGGATACCAGACTAATTAATACCCTTCCAATCATTAAAACTTAAAACTAGAAATAGAGGATAGCCGAGGCAGTGCATTATATACCTACGGAATTCATTATCAGAATTTCTGATTACTAGGATAAAAGACTTCCTAAACTTATTAGCGACGGATAAAAGCTCCCTCCTTCGGCAAAGCAATTACGCGCTTGCCTGCAATTGTTTGCTAACGAAATTCGCTATACAGAAAAGGCCGAACTCTTTTGTGAAGTTTTACCTTCAGGCTAGAGGATCGCAGCAACAAATACTCTGCTCCACTAAAGAGCTACGGAATGTCAAAATAAATATTTCATAGTACCTATTCCGATATTATACATGAGTCATTGATCCCTCATCAATAGTGTGATATTGTTGAAGGAGGGAGATATTTACATTTCCACTCTCCACTGAATAAGAAAACACGCCAAAAGTAACGGCTAGCTAGACCGATGTTGTTGGCATGTTGGCCTCAAATTTTCACCATTCCGGTGGATATCTACGCAAACATAATGCCGGTAGTTGTCCATTATTATTAACTATTAGTCAACGATACAGCTTGACTACACAGCTTGCTCAATCACTCGGATGTGGCTGAAAACTCTTTCGGCTTTCAACTTAAGCTCCAAAGAATATCCAATAGTCTGAATACATCATCCTACTATACTGAATACTTTTCCCCACGCACTGGGAGTTCAGCAGAGCTCATTCTGTTGCTCAAAGCCTTCTCAATAGCTTCTATTCTTCGGAAAATTTTAAAAAATAGTTGTAAGGGGCTGAAATAGTGAGGGCAGGTGGGGACGTGTCCCCTCCCTCAACTCATGTCGCAAACAATCTCAGTTCAGCTGATAATCGTTCTGATTGAGGTTCTCGAAATCATGGGGGTGATTGAACTCAACTGCACAAAATTAATTGCAATTAAAGATAATTAAAGTGCACTCACGTGCACACTTGCACAAGCACAACTGAGCATGTGGACGGCCACATTGTTCAGTTCATTTCAAGTACAAGTATTTGTGCAAGCCCGTTCGTGCAAATAATTTGAACGTTTAGACCCAACTTAAAGGTAAATTTCTTCGAAACCTGAACGTAACGTGTTTTTATTGGAATTCCCATATCCAGGCCTAATCAGAAGGTACTTCAGATTGGTCCCTACCGCGGCACTCCTCTCTGCGCCGGCCCTACCTTGATTCTCGTGAAACGTAACTGGGAACCCAAGTGTTTTTGCACCTATTCCTACATGTTGTGAAGGGAAACAACGGTTAAAACTACAGTAACTGTTGAACATTTGCACTGCAGTAACTGAAAACAACAGTTGAAAATAGAGGTTAACTGTTAACCTCTATTTTCAACTACATGCAGTACGTATATTAGTATGGGCTCAATCGATACAATCGAACTTCTAACTCAACAAAGAAGTACATCCTCCATCGGATTTTCTTAGCGCTGTCACTAATAATTTACTTCACAGTTCGATCACTCGGTGAAATGTTGTCAGAGATGCATCCGATAGAAAACATTCTTCGATGATTTAGGAAACAAACCAACGGGAAAAGGCGCCTGAAAGACCTGTTTCCAATAGGATTACAGTTTTCTATCGGCTTTGGGATAAAGCTCACGGGATAATCTGAAGCTCAGATCCCAACTGTCAGTTTTCTCCCGCATTACTACGCATACAGAATTTCCGGCTCGAGGTAATGGAAGAAAATTTCCAGAACGAATGTGGCATATTTAAGTGCATTTAATGTACTCAAATATGTACCTTTCAATCAACTTCAACACTGGTGTGGGTTGTAGGGTGATACTTTTCAACAATTTTGTGAACATTATTCTATGTCAATGGACAAACAAATGAACTCCGCTTACTGGAGATACCTCGTTTTAAAGCGTATTTATTTTTCGTTAGAAGCAGATTGACATTTGTCTTGATTTGTACACTCTTCCTTAAAGTACTCTAATAAAAAGTTTGCATTTGGCAACCGTTTCCCAGTTCAAAGAAGGCTCTTACGTATCTTTACCTTCAATTTCCACTGCTCGTCCTTTTGTCAATACTCGGAAAGTTAATTTTGAATCAACATTTCATGATGACATGGTTTATCTTCGACTTATTACACATTCATTCAGACCGTATCGTTCTAATTAAACATCAACTAGTAATCCTCGAAATGGATGTTGACCCCGATAGATTCAAGCATCCTCACCATTTATGAATGTTGATGCCCTTGGAGCAGTGGGCGTAAGCGTGACAACTGCTTGGCCTACATAATGCGAGTATATCCCACTGCTCGTTTGGCCTTCCTTCGAGGCACCCGGGCAAATAAGATCATAACCTTATGACTTGTCGAATGTCATTTCGTCAGCGGAAACTTCAACAACATTCTCACACTACTTGTACTCATTCTCGAATGAACGCCAGAACCAGATGGATATTGCGGAAATCGAGATCCTCGACCATCGTTGACTGTAACCCGATAACTGAAAACTTAAACTACTACTGTGGAAAGTGGGACCTTGATGATTGCAACTCCCTGGCTGCTCAGGGCACAAATCACTCATTTGTAAACAAGAAATTTATTAATTTTCTTGTAGATTTAGATGATTTAGATGACGTCTTCCTTTGAGGTACATTAGATCCCCTGGACGGATCAATGAAATTAAGATTCCCACTTAGAGGTTTCTGTCTGCACAAAGCACTCTGATAATATACTAACGACTATATTGTATACGGATTGTATAATTTTTGAGTTTGTAAACTTGTTCTTGAAGAAACCTCTGAAATTCACGTTTCCAAACTTATTCGTTCATATGAATGTCAGAAAGTTGTTCTTGAAAATATTATACAAGGGTAAAGTTGTGGGTAATTAAATCCGGCGTTGATTGAAAATCATGTTAAGCTTCAGGACGACGAGGTAGTTTTCAACGGCATAGTTGCGGGGAAACATTTCAGTTCTTCGTGAAATTCACAAACCATAGTCAGCTGAAGCATAACCTGTTGCAAACTGTGCATGAAGTGAAACAAAGTAGAATTCAGCCAATTCGAGACGTTAACGATTTTTCGACGAAAACACGTTAAACCTCTGAACTTTCCGTCTTTTGATACAAACTAAGTGAAATTGGTTCGAATGCTCATTTTGTTCCTCTCTCTCTCTCTCTTAATTAAGAAGTCTGGCGGTTTTCCTTAATCGCTATTTTTCATGACATTTTCAAAGTGTGATTCACAAAGACGAAATATGTCTGGATAGCAGTCAGGCGCGACAAATTCAGCCTTTTTCCGAAAGCTAACACTATATTTGGAATATGAAGAAGATATGCGAAAGGATCGATCATAACAATCAACCAAGGCTCTAGTCTCCTTCCAATCAGGACTTCTGAATTTGACAGGATAGAAATCACTAGGTCACTAGTTATTAGGTAAGACCAACAAAGTGAATTACTCGAATTTCTGTTTACCACTAATAATATTGATAACGCAGGCCAAATATCGTACATTGTTCGACCTACATAATAAAATCTCGTTCATTGAAGTCGTAGTGCTCTCTAGTTCTCCCGGAAAAACATACATGATTCCGTTTCTTTTACTTCTGTTCAAGAGCGCTCCGCCGTAGTCCTTTTTTGTTATCCACCGTTTTTTTTTTTTTTTTTTCATGCCTATCTCCTCCAGAGACACTAAATATTTATAAATACAAAATGTTTAGATGAAAAACACTTTGTGGTCCATTTTTAGCACTTTCTAACATCACCTTGGGACACTCAGCAATTACTTGATGGAATGCTGCACTAACTACATGACATTCTCACTACAACTATGTGACAGAAAGATGTTAAAGGTTAATGTTGCAAAATGAGGTCTCAAAGGTAGAACCGATGACGTATCGTCAACATGGAGAGGGTAATTATGAATATTTGTTGGTTAAAACTTCTTTTCACAACTATCTAAAAACGCCTGAATTATACAGGTGGAATACGAAATAATCTAGAAACTAGAATCCAGTTTTCATTCACCCTCAACCTACAGGAGATCACGTCAGACATTCCTAGATATTTCTTTGAATCGTTAGCAAAACCGATACGCCAATCAAACTACCAATGTATGACAAGAGACCCGCTTCTACACATTCCTCTGAAACACTTAATTCTGTTGAAACATGATGATGTTTTCAGGTTGTCCCCAATAATTAGTTAAATGCAGTCCAGTACCTTCCACTTGCCATGGTTATTGATTATTAATCATTATTATCAAGTAGTGTAGATTATGAATAATTATCATCAATGATTAATAATTATTGTTAGTGATTAATAAAGATTATAATGGAGCAATATTCATACTGGTCCAGCTGATTTGAACAGCACAGGGTTTCCAGATATCGACTTAATTAGCACCTAATAATTAATTACTATCACTAAAAATTAAAATTATTAGTAACTAACAATAATTATTAATCATTAACTATAATTGAACAAAATTACACTGGTTGATAATAATTATTCTATCTGTGATCTGGACAGAAGGGTGATCTGCACAAAGAAAATAATAAACCGTTGTGTCAAGGATTTGTTGAGTTTTTTTAATTATTGGCAAGATTAGTAGGGATAAAAGAACACTTACAAAGGAAAATGTTGCTAAATTCCAGCTGCAGTTCTTCTATTTGCGCGCAAAATAGTTTTAGAGGACGGTAGAAATTATTTCAAATCGATCACACAAATTAGATGACGACTTCAATCATTTTCGTGTGACAGCTTGTGGTGTCAAAAACGCCCACCCGACTCCTGAGTGAAGTTAATCGAGTTGGGCTCAAATACGTAGAAGACAGATGAACCACTATACTTATGGCCCGGCTCACAAAAAAGGAAGGATAATTAATTCTCCGTCACCCAATTGGAGGGCTGGTATAACAAGCTGGTACCTAACCAATCAATGTATAGTAACACGAATAAGGTGCTGTAATGTATTTTAGACGAGGCAAAGGACCTACCTAGATTGATTGGAACTACATACATCATGATGATCCTGACTTTTCAACCTCCATTTGAATATTTTCAAATTTTTCTAGTAAGATGACTGGAACTAGAGTTGAGTGACTGATTAAAACGAACTTGATCCGTTCGACTCGCGTAACAAATGAAAAAGCCAAATTTTAATGTACTCATAAATAGCATTACTCATAATGTACTCATCGTACTCATAAATCCTGCAGTCACATTGAAATGTATACATAGCGGGAAATGCAGGTTGAAACTAGAGACAAGGAAACCAAAGACGCATTTTCACTTTTTCAACTTGATTTAATTTTTATTTTTATTGAATGGATATATAGGGATTTAGTTATAAATACATTTAGTAATAAATAGTGCATTTTTGTTACCGAACCTGAGGTATTTCCCGTTATACGCTACGGTGCGATGATAAAGACCAGGAATTAATAGTTTACATGTTCCATTATTTTTCATCATATAAGTTAATGTCACAATTCTTGTTTATTAAAGGAAATAAAATAGGCATGGGACAAGTAGGATTCGACTGAATGGATTCTAGTGGGAATAAAATGTGTTGTAGATAAGTAATGTTTGACTAATTTTCAGCTCATTAATATGAAGATTACTTATGCATGTAGAGAACATCTTTTACCTTGACTACCTTGAGTGAGGTATACTACGGCGACATTGATCATTGGGTATACACAGTATGTATGATATGCGGGATTACTGCCTTTATATTTATCCTGTGATATTCGGCTGCCCAATACCGAATCCATTTCTTTGTGACACTCGCCTTGCTGAGAAATTGGGTATTTTAGGTATTTGTTGGTAAGAACTTCTTGAAGCGCTAGGTAGATTCATGGTTCATGGTTACATAAATTTTTCAAGAGACGAAAAAAAACCCTATATTGCGTAATTACTTACATAATAAACTTACGCGGTTTCACAAACTGTCATAGAGAAGTAATTATAGCTCGTGGAATGATTCTAAAAGATCAAGAAGGTGTGCAAAGCTACGTTGTACCAGTATCTCAAAACCTCATTTTCGGCTAAATTTCGACTTTTTTAGACGGTTTTACACCTTCACTATCGATATATAGGATATAGAACAGTGAACTACAAAGAAGAGTGATAAATATATACAGAAAAAACTCTGCAAATTCTTGACACAACGGTTCATTATCTTCTTTGTACAGATCACCCTTCTGTCAAGATCACTAGGTCTAAATGTCTAGATCCTAAATGTTGGATTAATTATTATTATCAATTATCACTGTTGGCGCCACCTGTTACTTATGGAACAAGTGCCCGCAAGGATGGATCGTGTTCCATGTGAGGACAACTAAGTAAAGGAAAGGAGTCCCACCTGCGAAAAAATACGTCCGAGGCATTCCCCTTTTTTTTATATTATATACCACCATGTGCGTGCTCCCGAAGTTTCCGCAGTGAATTTCAATTTTGAACGTTTTCAAAATCCTGCCTCGGGTTTCCTTGGGTGAACCAAAACTATCAGAGTGAAAATCATCGGTTCGTTCCAGTAACGCCGGATTTCATCTGCATACGGATTCACGAGATCATCTCCAGAAGTCATCTCTTTTTTCGTCAGTCGTCGCTGCATTTCAATTAATCAGTTTATTTTCTACGGATACCAGGTCGGACAATTTAATTTATAATTTCAATTCGATTGAACACGGGCCAGCTCCCAAGTATATTTAATTTCAATTCTTCTTTTTTTAATGTATTTTGCGGCATGCCTTAGGTAGCAGACAAAACAAATTGTGTACAAAAATAAATTTACAGTCCATTAAGTCGAATTATCAAGTCTTCTTTTTCCGTGTCCAACCAGCTCTTCATATTTTTCAATCGAGAAGGATAATTAGAATTCAAACTATGTTGATTCTTCATTTACTCAACATTTAATGGTCCTTGCGAACCACGGATTTTGTATTGGCACGGAGTTGGTCGTTATTGTAGCTAATTAACCACGAGCAATTTGTACACAAATTTACCTGCTCATACCAGCATTTTCACCTGCTCATCCGTAATTATTGGATAAATACCTCCTACGTATTTAATCGCTCTGATTTATCTGAGGTCAATTGTACCTACCTACAGTATCATTTTTATTATTTGTACCTAATTAGAGACCTATTAAGATTATTGGTAATACAAATTTTGTATTTGTTCTCATTCGAGTTGAGGTCTATATACCTAGATATTCTAGTAATAATCGCACATTGCGGTACTAGCAGTAGGTAAAGCTATTCATTTTGTAGCTAGTTTCCATTGAAACACAATATTAACAAAATTGAATTTTGTCATTCAAGTTCCCTTTTGAAGGATTCAATTTATTTGTATTTGAATCTTCTGTTGCAGCTTCCCTTCCTTAAAAATGTCAACCGAGAAGAAGAAAATAGTTGCCCATGGTGTGAAGTTGGAATCAGCCAGTGCTAAAATCCAAAGTATCGCCAGGTTCGGTCGTGAGGTTCAGAGTGACCCCTTCCCCTTGACCTAGGGTTATGAAAAGTTTCGAGGACCATTGCGGGGTTGGTCCAAACCCATAAAAAAAAATTTCGTAATTTTAACTCAACGCTAACTGGGCAAAGTGGCGCGGACGGCGTACGGCGGACGGACGGATTTTTTTTATTCGATTTTCTGAATCTACGTATCTTGAAACGTAAACCAAGAAATTTTGAAGGGGGTTAAAATTTTTTTTTCTTTGGGCGATTCCAATGGTTCATTATCGAAGATAATAAACCAAAATGAAGTACGAGGTACGCGGTGTGGGTGTGGGAGGGGGCGCAGAGACATAAAAGGTCTCGTCGTATGACGCACTAGTTGGCCTCCTGCCAGCCGTATTACGTCATACGCTCGTGCGTCATAGGCTCTGACGTACTTGTTGGCCTCCTGCCAGCCGTCTTACGTCATACGCTCGTGCGTCATAGGCTCTGACACACTAGTTGGTCTCCTGCCAGCCGTCTTACGTCATACGCTCGTGCGTCATAGGCTCTGACGTACTTGTTGGCCACCTGCCAGCCGACTTACGTCATACGCTCGTGCGTCATAGGCTCTGACGCACTAGTTAGCCTCCTGCCAGCCGTCTTACGTCATACGCTCGTGCGTCATAGGCTCTGACGTTTTTGTTGGCCTCCTGCCAGCCGTCTTACGTCATACGCTCGTGCGTCATAGGCTCTGACGTACTTGTTGCTCTCCTGCCAGCCGTCTTACGTCATACGCTTGTGCGTTATAGGCTCTGACGTACTAGTTGGCCTCCTGCCAGCCGTCTTACGTCATACGCTCGTGCGTCATAGGCTCTGACGTAATGGCCCGCCTGTCGCTTGTGTTCTGACGTGATCTGAGGCAAAGGGTGAATCAAGGGAACAAATTTTTCCCGTGTCAGTTTATGTGCCAAAGCAAAGACATGAAAATGTCAAAAAAATATGTAAATAGGTACCTAAGCCCAACTGTAATGTCAATTTTCTGACAATGAGTTTTCGACTATAGTTTTCATACCTTTTTACTTAAGTACTAATTGCAATTTGAGACTGATAATGAGCTGTTTGCAAATAAAAAGTCTGATAACTACTTTATTACATCTTATTAATCTATTTTCAAGTTCCGATTCACAGTTGAATGTATTTTATTTAGATGTCGTAAAATTCGAAAACGATGGAATGACGAAACCTGTCGACTACTGACTCAAGTGATACTGTCGACTTCTAACACATGTAGGTCGACTACTAGTGCAAAACCATGTCGACTACTGAAGAAAATGTTGGTCACTGGTATCGACTACTACCTAGAGCATTGGGATTTTTTACAAAACTTGTTTTTCCCTTTTCAAACCATGTTGAATAATATTTCCCGCTGCCAGGTCTTTTAGGGAAGGATCTTGGGTACACAATGAACAGGTTTGCAATGAGAAAAAAACCGAGTGAATATTGAAGTGTCATCCATTTCTGACCTATATTTAAAATTTCAAGTATCTAGCTCATCATCAAAATTTAATTTGTTTAAACAAATAGGTATTATTTAAACAATTTTACAGACAAGAAACCGAGTGAATATTGCATTGTGATCCAGTTCTGACCTATTTTTAAAATTTCAAGTCAATAGCTCAGCATCAAAATTTAATTTGTATTATTACAAAAAGGTATTATTTAAACAATTTTACAGATGAGAAACCGAGTGAATATTGCAATGTGGTCTATCCCCGACTGACGGTTAAAATTTCTAGACTGTAGTTTACCTGGAAGATGAAACCAACGGTTTATTATCTTCCTTGTGCAGATCACCCTTCTGTCTATACCAGACTGTGTTGCAAATCGGCACCATACCATTTTCTCACCGTACTCATAACATACCATACGAATTTCTTTCCTATCATACCATACTGTACTATACCAAATCATACATAACTAATATACCATACCATACTCATACCATGTCATACAAACCGAGTGAATATTGAAATGTCATCCATTTCTGACCTATATTTAAAATTTCAAGTATCTAGCTCATCATCAAAATTTAATTTGTTTAAACGAATAGGTATTATTTAAACAATTTTACAGACAAGAAACCGAGTGAATATTGCATTGTGATCCAGTTCTGAACTATTTTTAAAATTTCAAGTCAATAGCTCATCATCAAAATTATTACAAAAAGGTATTATTTAAATAATTTTACAGATGAGAAACCGAGTGAATATTGCAATGTGGTCTATCCCCGACTCACGGTTAAAATTTCTAGACTGTAGTTTACCGGGAAGATGAAAAAAGGTAGTTTTATTCTGGGCGTCTGGGAGTTGACTCACCTAACGGCTGTTTTCGACGCGAAGTTTAGTGTTTTTCCTAAACCTTTGCACGCTCACTGTGAACGAACGGCTGGTCGCACAAAAATCCAATTGTTCTTAAAAGATTCGTAATTTTTCAGGTCATTTAAAAGTGAACTACACGTTACACGGTTCTGTTAAATATTTTGAGATATGACATTGTCGAAATTTTAAATTTCGTTTTGAACCCTTTCCCCTTGACCTAGGGTTATGAAAAGTTTCGAGGATCATTGTGGGGCTGGTCCAAACCCAGAAACCGAATTTCGTAATTTTAGCTCAACGTTAACTGGGCAAAGTGGCGCGGACGGCGGACGGTGGACGGCGTACGGCGGACGGACGGATTTTTTTTTATTCGATTTTCTGAATCTACGTATCTTGAAACGTAAACCAACAAATTTTGAGGGGGGGTTAAAAAATTTTTTTCTTTGGGCGATTCCAATGGTTCATTATCGAAGATAATAAACCAAAAAGGGAGCGAAGTGTATAATTAAACTAGAACTGATAAGAATGCAGTTCGAATATTATTATTTACTTTTGTTCAATAAAAATTAATCTATTCCTAACAGAGTTACTTTCGGAAAACCTGATATTCAAACCTTATACCTGTGGCTTTAGTATGCGAATTTGGGTGATTAATTGAGGATTAGAATGCACCAGGTAAAGTAATATTACCTAGTTATATATACCACGAAGGTATTCTAGAAGGGAATCATGATGAAAACCAAATGATGTTGCATTTTCCAGACCACTAACCGTAGTTTTCTAAGGAAAATATGACTCAGGGTGGCGATCTCGCAATATATTCACAGGGAGGTGTATTCAACTCTCACTGTTTAGTTAGTTTACCTTTGGCATTGGAACACATCGGTGGTGTGAGGTTGCAGAGAGTTGATTGGGAGATAGTATGAGTTTTGTTTTAGCGAATTTTAGAAGAAATGGAAGCTATTGTTCTGGGTCCAACATTTTTAAACCTCGAATTTCCGAAAACGTTTAAAACCAAAATCCTTTTCAGAGCATCCTGAATTCACGGCCAAAAGACACCAGAAACCGTATGAATGTTAAAAAGTTCAAATTTGCACAAAAAATCCGTCCTGGCTATTGAATGGCTAAGTTCGTAGGTGGGCAGAATCGGGCCACTCTAAATGGAGGGGGTGGGGAATTGTAGGAGGGAAAATTACATATAAATTCCCAAATTGAAACAGTCTGACAAGCGATACCTCATTTTAAAGGGTTTTTTTATACTGAACATGACGGTGAAGTCAGAATTGCGATATCTTATTCCGTTCTCAAACTGGAACATTTTGAAGATGAAGAAACGTAGTTGAAAAATCTATAAACTGATTTGTTAGGTACTCGGAAAAAAAGGAGACAACATTTGTTATAAAACCAGTAAAATGGAGACATTTTAAATAAAACCAGTTATTTTTGTGAAAATTCCCTCGTATAGCCATGCTGCATAATTGTGGATTGGCAGAGTGGTTGGCGACAGCGAAGCTAGCGAGAATTTCATCAAAGTCCTCGCGCATGCGCAAAGGCGGTCATCAGGTGGACCCCGCTATTGAGAATCGCTGGGCCTCGCTGAAATCTAGCGGGTAACTTGCCAACCAGTGGGTACCAGGGAAACGGCGTCTATCGTGGATCGCTTGGAGGAGGGAGGCGCCTTTAACTCAACGACCGCTCTTCATATATACTTTTATGACCCCCTTCCATCATCAAATTATCCAGTGATTGATCCGCCATTTACGCCCGTGTTTTTCTCTCAATTTCTCGAGTTCGATGAGGAAAACATCGAAGGGGCGAATAAATGAGCTCATAATGACATGAAGTCGGTCCAGTGAGTTGAGGGATGTGAGGAGCTCAAAAAATTCACTGTATGCTCGTGGTTTCTTCTTGTTTCGCAATTGAACTAATAGGTATATTTGCGGTGGAGAAAGCCATTAAAGAAATTATAAGAACCTTGATCGTGGTAGTACAAGATGTATAAATCACGGGATTACAAGTGATGGGAGGGTGGCAGCTATGACGATGTATAAATCACGGGATTACAAGCGATTAAAATAGGTGGCAGCTATGACGACTACTCGGGGAGGAATGAGAGTAATGGGAGCCCCGACATGGTTCTACTTTTAGCAAATGTTCGAAGAAACATGTGCTATTGAGCTCGGTCATAAATTTTCAAACTCGAATTTCCGAAAAGTTTTCATACCAAAATCCGTTTCAGACCATCCTGAATTCACTGCCAAAAGGTACCAAATATATACCTACATTTGCATGTTTATATTTATATTTTCATGTAAGTATGTCCCTGGTTATAACTCTCGATAGAATTGAGATATAAAGTTCAAATTTGCACAAAAAATCCATCTTGGCTATCGAAAGGCTATGTCGTAGATGGGAAGAATCGGGGAGTTTAGAGGAGTTTTAAGGGGAGAAATTACCCATAAATTCCAAAAATGAAACCATCTGTCAAGTGACGGCTCATTTTGAAGGATAGGTATGTTTGCTGCACACAATGGTTAAGCCGGAGTTTGGATATCTTATTCCGTTCTCAAAGTTGAGCAATTTGAACATAAAGAAACGTGGTTGTTACATGAGATGTTCTTCATAGTTCATCTGCTCTAATCTGATAACGGAATGGAATTTCGCAATTCTGACTTCACCATTGCGTTCAGCATTGAAAAATCTATGAACTGGGGTGTTACTCAGCAAAAACGACCAAAAACAAAAATGAAACTATATTGAACATTTATGTTCTCATCCTCTGACATACCGTGGAATGGAAAGTAGTGTACTTTCAGGGTAAACTGCTATACTTTTTTGCCTTCAATTAGTTGAGGTTTTTTCCAGAGGTACTGTCACCACTTTAAGCCCTTCTTGCATGCTTCACCTTATCAAAGCAAAATCAAGATATGCAAAAGTCCGCAGTAGCGTTGATTTTACTTTCCCATTTCCTCGCATGAATTCATTACCTCCGTAAGTTAGTTGGCATATTTCATGATTATAGTGGCAATGAGATTTTAATTAACACAAACGACATTGAGGGAACTGAAAGAACCTTTTCTTTCCAAGATGACAAGTAATTATGTATTAAGAAGACTATTGTGAGCACCTACCGATCTTTAGTCAGAAAGCACCACACCTGATGCATACCAAATTAATTCTTAACTCTATTGATAATTTTTCATACTCGAACCTCCTCGACCACGGTGTTTTCGTATGACATTAAAACTACAGTGGGTCCGATCCTAATTTGTTCACTTCCTCCACGCAGTTCATTACGAAGAAATGTACTTTTGGTGTTATTATTAGGCAATTCATCAAATATCAGTTTTTAATCAAAATTACTTTAAACAGTAAATACATTTTCATAACTGGTAATTCTAACCAGAAAATACATTTTTTAAACAAGTTATTCAAAACAGAAAATACATTTTAAAACAGGTCATTCAAAACAGAAAATACATTTCATAAACAGGTAATTCAAAACAGAAAATACATTTCATAAACAGGTAACTCAAAACAGAAAATGGGGGCATGATGAATAGGTGCACACGTGTGAGATGTAAAATGGAGGATAATCTGCCGTGACTGACTGGTAGGTAGGTTAGCAGAAAGCCATGAGCGTATGGAAAGTTGGCAGGAGGTGAGGTGCGTAATAGAACTTTTTGGCGGGTCGGATCCGACCCAACCGTAGTCGAGGAGGGTTAAATACCTACCATTACCCAATAAGTTTAAGATTACCTATATTGGAATGAGATGCTCCAAACATCACAGTTTTTATAAACCAGTTATTTCGTTGAAAATTCGCTCTTATAGCCATGCTGAAGACTATGGATTTTTTTTCAATATTAATTTATTTGAACTTTCAGTAATCATTATTTGTATTTGTTCAACGTAAATCATCGTGTTATATGATGTCATTCGAACAAGGAGAGGTTGCTGTCCAGCGACAGTCCTGTTAAAAAACTAATTTGGTAACTTGGTTCAGTAGCAGGAGAGTACTTGGGTACAGGTGTATTAAGGCTGGAGCTGGTTTTGCTGTGGATATCCATTTTCAGCCGTTCGTTAATCGTTAAGGTCCAGTAGGTTTGCCTCCCTGTTTCCCTTGAGACTGCGATTGTGATACGCTTCGTGAAATTTTAATGTCAAATATAAGGTTGAGGTGGGAGTCGGTCACTGAGTATCGTTTTCCTCGGTTCTACATTTGAGCCCTTATTGTGAATGAACGGCTGGTCGCACAGTGTTGCGGATAGCCTTGCTGTGCGTAGACGTCGGGTATTTATAAATCTCTGTGAATAGGCGAGTTTTTCATTTTACGAAGTATCTTATGCTGCTGGGATTGGATACGTTTAATCTGATACTTCAAAGCAGTTCCTTATATCGGCAATGAGTACACTATACCCCGTAAGTTCCAAATCACAAATGTTTCAGAGGGCGGAAAAATCTTCCTTCGTTGTGTCCTATGGGCTCGAGGATTTCAGGTTTGATTTTGATCGCAGAGGAGTTATTATTGCTTTCTGGCCGTTTTTCTTGAACCGAGGACGCTAGGTCATATCGTATTAAACAAAAAAACCATTAAGTCATTTTTGGGCACTATGAAACTTCCAAGGTTTCATGTATTTATTGTCGATATACTACAATCACATATTCCCCGCCTTCGACGGGAATGTCATATCCATATTTTTGTTCGTAATCTGCGGCCATAGCAGTGGAAATATATATTCTGAACCCAGTCTAACATTGTCAGATTTCGTTTATGTATTAGGTATGTAAGTTACGGGCGTACGTCGAAATTTGACATTTGCCCGAAATGCTGGAGTGGTTCGCCCGACGCTCGGTGACCGAAAACCAAACCGAACGTTGGTATTGTTTTTCTCTCGGTATCTTGTTGCTTGGCTCTTGGTTCCGCTCAATATAATCAACAGTAGGGAAAACAACGTTTAGTGTAACAAAATGCGATGAGTCGGGTCCATGCGGCAACAAGTAATGAAGATTCTCATACTGGGTACATAATAAGGATTGGCGTATTTTGTTTACTGCTGTTTCTTTGACGAGGTTGTACTAATATTGTTAAACCATAATTCATATCATTATTTTTTTGGTCATAGCGATGGTGATGGTTTGGCATTTATGATTCCGCTACCTATCGGCTCCTCCCTATTCAGTCCTGTTCGTTGAGATTACCGAAGAGTTATCTATATAGAATGGAGCCAGTCCCAACTTGATTTTGTGATGTGCTCTACTTGTTATACCCCAGAGGTTGAAGTCATTAGCACCCTACCGGAATCGAACCCTTCCGAAAATGTCGGGAAAAACATCGCGGTTCGTGGAGGGACGTTGGGATGTGGGAAATTGTTTCTTCTAAGCCATCTTCCTGGGACATGGTTCGTGAATAATCACACCCGATTCCATTAACCCTTGAGTGCATTCACCTCAAAAAGTATGTAAAAAGTACCTTTTTAGCCGCACTATCATTTTTAGTGATTAGGTAGGTATCTCTTTTTTTTCTTATTTGGCATCGAAACAGCCAAAACATTTTGAATAATACTCGTAAAAATTTCATGTATTATAAAATATTTATAATAAACTTTTTATTTAAATGACATTTAAATAATTTAATTTTATTATGTAACAGTATGTATTAAATACATTGTATTTAATACATACTGTTACATAATAAAATTAAAATATACGCATAGTTTGTCTTACATAAAATAATGTTTGTCCTGCTCAGGTTTCGATTTATTTTGCATAGACATGAGTATATGACTTTGTAGGTATCTGGGACTCCTATTGCTATGAGATGAGTGAGGTTATAAGGTTCATTCACATTTCAAGATAATTTGTCGAGCATTTCTAGTCTTTCACTAACGTTCACAGTGCAACACTATATGTTCCACTGTCTCGTTTTTTTCAAGGCATAGTTCGTAGGCCGACGGTTCGTTTTGCTGAATGCGATGTATGATCTTGTCAAGCAATGACCAGTGCGTATCCGTGAAATGGTTTTGTGGAAATGTCTTGGCATATGAACCACGGTTTTGTACTTATCGATGGGAACATCTCTGGATATTCCAGGTATGCCTGGCGCCTACTGTCAGTCATTTCTGCTTCAAAACCTCTATATGTATAGGTCGGTTATTGGGCATAGTGTGAAGTCTATGTCAATTGCCGTCTTTTGTGTCGCTCTTTTTGCTTCGGTGTCCGAGTCTTTAGGAATTTTTGAAGAAAAGGAAGCTATTGTTCTCGTTCAGAAATTTCCGTTCAGAAACTCGAATTTCCGAAACAATTATATACTAAATTCCGTTCCAGACCATCCTGAATTCACTGTCGAAAGACACGAAAAATCATAATATGTATATAACGATAAATCAGGGTAAATTGAAATAAAAAGTCCAAATTTGCAACAAAAAAAAAAGAAAATCTGTCTCGGCAATCGAAAAGCTAAGCTAGGTGGGCAGAACCGAGCCACTCGAACGGGGGTTTTGGGGAGTTTTAGGGGAAATTACCCATACATTTCAAAAATGAAACAATCTGACAAGTGAAACCTTATTTCAAATGATTTTTACGCTGAACACGATGGTCGAGTCAGAATTGCGATAAATTATTTTGTTCTCAAACTGAAGTACTTTGAAGATGAAGAAATATGCTTGTTACTTGAGATATTCTTCACGGTTCATCTGCTATAATCTGATGACGAAATGAGGTATCGCAATTCTGACTTCACCATCCTGTTCAGCGTTGACTAAGCCAGTGGACAAATAAATGGCAAATTCAGCTGAACGCCACTAAAACAACCCTGGTGTGCTTCACCTAAAAAGTCGCCGTCACTGTTCCTGATGTAATGCTCGATGGCCAGGCATTGAGAAAAGACGAGTCAGTTCGATACCTCGGGGTTACACTGGACAGCAAATTGAATTGGAACATTCAAATTAGAACCATAAGTACCACCATTTGATCAAGGATTCAGCAAATAAAATATCTCCTGGCTAGCCAAACCATTCCTCTCCACATCAAGCGCATTCTCTACCTCTCTTCTACGACCCATCTGGCTATATGCAAGTGAGATATGGAACTTAGCAGCCATCACGCAAATTAGGAAAATTCAGACCCTTCAGAACCGCATATTGCGCACTATTACACATGCCCCTAGGTATGTGCGCAATGCTACGCTTCACACAGATCTGAATATTCCTTACGTGCAAGATATACTGAACGAATATATATATAATATATTATGATCTGCGACCCGGTCGTAATCCTGTCTGACTCTCAGAGCGCTCTCCGGAAGTTATCACCCTTCCTCCCGGGTATATTTTCTGGAATCGGAGATTGTGAACCGTATTGGCATTCTTAGGGAGAAGGATGATATAGTGAAATTTATGTGGATTCGGGGTCACAAAGATATAATAGGGAACTCGGTGGCTGATGCTAGGGTCCGTCAGGGTACTGAAATTCCGTTGAAAATTCCTTCCTTGCCATACTATCCCCACACCGATCTTCGTGGTCAACTTACACAATCCCTGCTTACGAACTGAAAGAAAGAGTTCATCGAATACTCCACCGGAGAACGCTACAAATCACTTGGGTTTTCATCAAGAACGAATTGGTTTCAGAGAACAGCTCCTGACAAGGATAAGTCCTACCACACTGTTATTCACCGTCTGCGCACTGGTCACTGCCAAACTAGGTCCCACCTCTTCCGTCTTGGCCTGAGCGAAACGATATCTGCTCCTCCTGCGACAGTATGGTCGAAACAATGGAGCATATTATTATAAAATGCGATCCATACGAAGCTCCAAGAAACTTCCTCCTGATGAAACTTTCGCTCTTAACAAACCTCCCCTTCAATCTAAATACCATCCTGATGGATGAGCCCGAAGACGTGCACGAAGCTATAGGTATACCTCTACCTCGAAGAAATTCGTTATAAACTGTGAAACCCAGTATCAAAAATTGATAACATCGTAATTATGTATTACCCGTAGATAAGAAAATGTACAAACTGCGGCTGTATGTTTTTTTGTAACGAAGCCTATAAAAAGTTGAAAAAAAATGGGATGGAACGTGGGTTTTGATGGCTAAAAACGTGGTTTTCTGGAAAAAAAAAAAAAAAAAAAAAAATCATAAAGGGGTTCAGACCCTTCAGAACCTCATATTGCGCAAATTACACATGCCCCTTGGCATGTGCGCAATGCTACGCTTCACACAGATCTGAATATTCCTTACGTGCAAGATATACTGAACGAATGCTACAATAATCTAGGAACGCAGTAGCGTTCCGCCCCGCCAAGCAAAGAAGTTGAGAAAACGAACGATGCCGAGTGTATGTTTACCGGACGTCACGAAACGCGTTTTCGAGGTATCCATATCTCGGCTCCTATTTGACCGATCAACTTGAAAATTTGTGTGGGTCTTCTTTGAGTGTATATTAGAAAGCCCTGAAAGTTTCAAATCGATAGGTCTAAAGAGAGCCGAGCTACATACCTTCAAAACCCCGGTTTTTCGGCCTTAGATTGTTCTTCTCCTTCTCCTTCTTCTCCTTCTCCTTCTCCTTCTTCTCCTCCTTGTTCAGACAGGCAAGGCTGGAGCCTCTCCACGTTGACCGATTGACTTGAAATTTTGCACAGAGCTTCATTTAACCTTGAGACAGAGCCTTATATAAGATTTAACCCATTATCTCAACCCAAAAAAGTTTTAGAAACAAAAGAACAGAAACCTTAGGAAAATTCTGTCCACTTTGACGAGTCTACAGCCTGGGTAAAAGGACCAATCGACTTGAATTTTTTTACATACCTTCTTTATAGCATGGCTCAGCGCCATTTGAACGAAATAAGCAATTATCTCAACCCAAAAAAAAATTAGGGACAAAAAAAACTGAAATTTAGGGTAATTTAGGCTAATTATGGCCATATCTCGGCTCCTAGTCGACCGATCAACTTGAAATTTGGTATGGATCTTTTTGGTGTGGATAATAGAAAGCCCTGAAAGTTTCAAGTCGCTAAGTCTAAAGGGAGCCGAGTTATATAACTTCAAAAACCAATTACCATGTTTTTCTACTTTTTTCAGCCGGTCAAGGCTACAGCCTCTCCACCTTCGCCGATTGACTTGAAATTTTGCACGGAGCTTCGTTTCAAGTGTAGCAAGTGCCTTTTGAAAGATTCAAGTCGATATCTTCAAAGGGAGCCGAGTTATATAACTTCAAAAACCCGGGTTTTCACCCTTACCTGTTCTTCTTCTCCTTAATCAGTTAGGCATTTCCACCTTCACGGATTGACTTGAAATTTTGCACAGAGCTTCGTTTCAACATCAGACAGTGCCTTTTGAAAGGTTTAACCCATTATCTCAACCCAAAAACTTTTAGAAACAAAAAACTGAAATTTAGGCTAATTTTGGCAACTTTGACGAGTCTACAGCCTGGGTAACCGGACCAATCGACTTGAAATTTTGCATAGACCTTCTTTATAAAATGACCCACTTCAACAACAAAAAGATGTGATATCCCCCCAAAAAACACTCCGTGTAAAAATCACCCCGCCTCGCAAATATCATTCTTCAGAGGCCGGAAAAAGGCTACCCTTGGCGCTATTGCGAGACGTTTTTATTACTTCCTCAAGCAACTAATACTTGTATAAAACGTTAACCACCATCAAGTATTAGTTGCTTGTGGAAGTAATAAAAACTTCTCGCAATAGCGCCAAGGGGAGATTTCGAAAGGGGTACGGTGCTTGTGAAGTGGTTAAGCTTTTCATTATACTTAGCTCCTTAATGAGGAAAAGGGCGGGCGGGGAAAGTGGATATCATAACTTTTTCCGGCCTCTGAAGAATGATATTTGCGAGGCGGGGTGATTTTTACACGGATCTAGCCTACCGCACGAGCCTCCACAGAAATCCTCTAGTTAACTTAATGCTAAACGAACCCCGACCACCCAGAAATCGACGTCGTCTAAAACGTAAATGGCACAGTGATCTATTAACTAGCTGACCCAAACTTTTCTCACATTTATCTTCTATTGTTCTTCTCTTTTATCTTTGTTTATGTTATTGTTTCGCTACTTAAATCTGTTACTAATGTCATTCCACATGTTCCTGTTAATTAAAATTTTCATGTTGAGTTCCAAAATTCTATTAGCTCACCGATGAGTGAGAAATGATACTGCAAGTGGCATGTGATTTATACATATAATATGTTAGCTCACTTGATAGTGGCTCCCACAATAAATTTACCTACCATATTTAAAAAAAAAAATAATAATAATAATAATATTGGAATTTGGGAATGGTTTTTCGGTTTGCTCACCACAATATATTTCAAAATGATGCGTATAAAAAGTTTTTAAACATTTTTACAAAGCATCACACAAAGCATATATCTTGATACCATATTCCGCTGGCATATACCAACATGACTAAACCGCTGCATCCTCGGAAAGGGTGTGGGATTTCGTTCATGGTAACATACGCCAAAAGGCAGAAGTTTCGCTGAAAATTAGTGTTCATGTCTGTTCATATTAGTGTTCATTTCTGATTGAAGAGCGTTTCTGTGTTGCTTTTCGATACTGCCTGGTTCTTATATCATCGAACCGCCTTGATTTTATTAAGAAACAAAATCTATTGATGACGAATGAAGCTCTACAGATCTGCACCATTTTTGTCCAGGTTTCATTTATGGGAATAGTAAAAAAAAAAAAACAAGAAAAACTGCAAATTCTTGACACAACGGTTTATTATCTTCCTTGTGCACATCACCCTTCCCAAGCAGCACAACGACGTCGGTCCGACGTCGTAAGAGGTCGGGAAATCCGACCTGACTTCGGGCGACGACGTCGTGCCGACCTCACCACGACCAAATGCCGACCAATGTGGGGAATGATTTCTTGGTTGTACCGACGTCGCCGCCCGACCTCAACTGACTCAATACAAAACCGACATCTTCCGACGAGGAAGGTTATCTCTCTCCACGGAAATCATTAAGATGGTGGATGGTGAAATACTTGGTGTGAATATTACACGGTACCTACCAACTCCCGTATGTAAGTTCATGTCTCTTCAAATCATCCGCGGAGAAAAATTTAACGTGAAATGCTCGATTCTATCTCTCAAAAACCAGTGCCCTCCGAATTTGAGACGTTGTAAATATTTTTTTCAATTTGGTAACTATTGTGAAAATGTTATGACGACTTATTATTTCGCTGGTTTCACTATTAAACTGTAGTATTTCCTTGGTAACTATCAGAGTTATTATTACATTTGAATTTCAGAAATAAATGTATTGGAAAATTATTTAAATTAATATCTAACCTCAACCTAACCTGTAATGGAAATGGAAAAAGATGGCGAACTAGGGATGTTCCGATATTGTTACACGATTGTGTAACAAATCTGTAGAGGATCTGACCAGGTCTACCTCTCGTCGGCTGATGTACAAAACATGTACAGAAATATATAGTAACGTAGTTCCCAAACGGTACAACAGAATGAGCGCCTGTAGCGTCCCACCTGCGTGTTATCGCCATCGCCATTTCACTATAGATATCCGACGTTGTGGCGACCTCGTCTATCTTTACTACAGATATCCGACGTCGCGGCGACCTCAGCGTTATGTAGTACAGATATACGACGTTGTGGCCACCTCGTCAACCTGTAATACAAATATCCGACGTCGTAGCGACCTCGTCTATCTGTACTATAGATTTCCGACGAATCTCTAAGTCGTACCGACGTCGTGATGACGTTAATATTTGACATACAGATTTCCGACGTCGGATATACTACAGATTAGGTAGCAAGTCGTGAAATCCGACCAATTGTGCTGCTTGGGTTCTGTCTATAGCAGACTGTGTTGCAAATCGGCACCTTATTCTCACCTCACTCATACCATACCATACGAATTTCTTTCCTATCTTACCAAATGATACCAAACAATAATATACCATACCATACTCATACCATGTCATACAAACCGAGTGAATATTGCAATGTCGCCAATCCCCGACTCACGGTTAAAATTTCCAGTCTGTACTTTACCGGGAAGATGAAAAAAAGGTAGTTTTAGGTTAGGCGGCTGGGGCGTTGACCGACCTAACGGCCATTTTAGACGCGAAGTTTAGTGTTTCTCCTAAACCTTTGCGCGCTCACTGTGAACGAACGGCTGGTCGCAAAAAAATCCAATTGGTCTTAAATGATTTGTAATTCTTCAGGTTATTCAAAGGTGAACTAAAAACTACACGGTTCAGTTGAATTTCTTTAGATATGACATTCTCGAAATTTTAAAGTTCGTTTTGAACCCCTTCCCATTAAGCTAGGGTTATGAAAAGTTTCAAGGATCATTGTGGGGCTGGTCCGAACCCGGAAACCAAATTTTGAAATTTTAGCTCAACCCTAACTGGGCAAAACGGCGTGGTTATCTTCGATAATTATCGAATTTCAAAATCAACCATTGGAATCGCCCAAAGAAAAAAAAATTTTAACCCACCTCAAAATTTGTTGGTTCAAGTTTCAAGATACGTAGATTCAGAAAATCGAATAAAAAACTCTGCAAATTCTTGACACAAGGGTTCATTATCTTCTTTGTACAGATCACCCTTCAGTCTAGATCACTAGGTCTAAATGTCTAGATCCTAAATGTTAGATTAATTATTAATATGAATTATCACTAATTATTAATAATTTTATCAAGTACCTAGTAAAATTATTATAATTTATTGTTAGGTTTTAATCATTTGTATTTATTATTAATAATAATTATTAATACGGATATCGCATTAATTAATCATTATTAATACGATATCCGGCTGTTGGAATTGACTGGGTTCCTTTGTGCAGAACCTGAATGATAGAGATGATGAATTAATTACAAATAAAATGTACCGATATAATTCTGGGGTTTTTAATACTACGTCAGAAATAATTTTTCTATAAAAGAAGTACCTACCAACAAACATTCGAAATTACCTCCATTTCCGTAGCACAAAACGTACCTCAGAACAAAAACCTAGCTTCAAAATCCGTATCGAGTGCTGGATTGGGTGTGAATTGCTCATTGAGAAGGTGTGAGAAAAGCAATGATTTTTCAGTTGACGTACAGTAAAACGTGTTTCCATCTCTCAAGGGGGGGATTCCATTGGTTTCCTTGGTCAAGTAACCCGATTTTCTCCACAGGCTACCATCACACGGGCCAAGGGACGATAGTTCCGATACAGTAGCTGCATGGTGTTCCTCTTCCAAAGCTTGTTCAGTACTTCTTTTATAGAAAAATTATTACCGACGTAGTATTAAAAACCCCAGAATTATATCGTATTAATTAATAATAATTAATAATAGATACAAATTTTTAATACCTAACAATAAATTATAATAATTTTCGCTAGGTAATAATAATTTTCGCTAGGTACTTGATAAAATTATTAATAATTAGTGATGATTCATAATACTAATTAATCTAACATTTAGACCTAGTGATCTAGATAGAAGGGTGATCTGTACAAAGAAGATAATGAACCGTTGTGTCAAGAATTTGCAGAGTTTTTTTCATCTTCCCGGTAAACTACATACTGGAAATTTTAACCGTGAGTCGGGGATTGACGACATTTTGATTTTTTTCTTTGGGCGATTCCAATGGTTCATTATCGAAGATAATAAACCAAAAGAAAAAAAGTCATCATTTCCGAGCTAGAAGTGGTTTTGTGAACACTCTTTCTTTGATATGCATTGGATGATTGTTCAGTCTCAACATATATGCTGATCCTCAGTACTATCTCATCAATCATTGGTAGTGAAATCATTGTCATCAAAGCCTCAATTTCAGTGGACGCATCACGCCCATCACGAACAAGGCCAGGATTCGTGCAAAATACTTACCAGGTTTCCAATGAAGAGGAAAACCAAAACGTATCATCTTTTCTTCCCTGACCAATATAAACATCATATTCTCCTGATCAAGTTCACGGAGGACCGCCACAAACTCAAACAGTCGCCTTGGCATAAAATTAAGACAGAAATAAATGCGAATTTTTGTAAAAGAATGGTTATTTTTAGTCGCCTATGTGGAGGAACTATCTGAAATATACTTGTATCTCAGAACTAATAGTAATTCTAATATACCTACCATACATCTTAACGATCTGGAATACCTCAGTGCATCACAAAAAGCCTTGCTAACAAACAATCAGATGAACAAAATGACACAGCCAATATAAATAAATATACTTACATTGCTACACACTTAGGGCTAGCGCGCCGCAATCGTGATGATGTTAGTGCACGCTAGCGGCTAGAGACCCGCACCGGAGAACCTTTCACCTTTGTGACGTACCTACTGGAGATTGACTGCCGGAAGTCAGGAACTCGTGGGGGTGGGGTGTCGCTCAAGCCACAGCCAAAGGTTCAAAAAAGTGATACATGTAAGTATCACATTCTGAGTCACTCCAAACTGTGTAATATTTGTAAATATCAAGCAATGCGGCTAAATAAATGTCCGTGATGCACTCCATTCATATGTGCCGACCTGTCACAGTGTCACTAGTCAATCTAACAACAATTAAAGGATAAAAAGATCGCTACAAATATCCCACAACTGTTTATTACCTTTTGTACAGATCACTCTTCTGTCTAGATCGCACACACAAATCTCCTCACGGCCAAGTCTGGTGCAAGGTAGGCAATACACGCACGACTTATATGTCTTGAGGAGGATGAATACCTTAGCGCCGTTGCGTCGGCCAGTATTGTGCGGTATTAGAATAGCAGATCGCATTTCTTTGGTTTATTCTTTATTTATTTATCTTCGATAAATTGTGAACGAACGGCTGGTCGTGAACCTTTTCCTATCGATTTTGGGTTAAGAAACTAACGAGGATCGTCGTCGGGCTGGTTCGAGTACGCAACCAGAATTTCATAATTGTAGGATAATTGTACTCGTAACTGGGCAAAGTGCCGGGGACAACGAAGTAGTGGATTTTGTTTTATACGATATTCATGTTCTACGTATCTCAATTTTGATAAGGGGGCTAACATTTGTTTTTCTTGATCAATTCCAACGTTTCATCATGGAAGACAATTGTCCACATCACAATAGAAAACCAATTCATTATTCAAATCACGAGATCACTATCGAATATAATAAACCAAATCATTCGTCGGTCGTCTACACCACTTACCCAGTTAGAATTGCTCTGAAATCATGAAATTCGTGTTACGGGCTCTGACCAGCACGAAGATGATATTTCAACATTTTCATGTGAATAGAGGGGCGTTCAAGATGCACTTTGAAAATTTGAAATGAAATGGTATATACAAATCTGAAGAGAAGTCAATTTGGCGAACTGTTTTTGGGCACCCAGAGCGTTTTACATCTAGACGTTAACAATGAGGGCTCAATGGTAGAGCCCATCCAAAATCATCAATATGAGCGTGATTCAAATGGTAGACCTCCTGGCCAATGTTCATAGGGTGTTGGAGTACGTATGGTTTTGACTAAAAGAGAATCTTAAGTTTGAAACTTCAATCAACTCAATGATTCGGTCACGCACGACTATCGATCCTGTCTTCAGTCGAACCTAGGTAGCGTTAGGGTTCCAACTTGACAACTCCAACTTGACAACAAATATCTTAAATTCAAGACTATAATATAGAGATATATGATATCTCTATAAGACGTGGATTGAGTATCCATAAATATGGGGAATCATTGCAGCTATGGGTTTGGCTCAGCTATTGATCTTCCTGTTAAAAAAAAAGAAGGAAAATCAAATGTTTTCTCAAGGGTTATTGTTTAGTTTTGAGGATTCGTCTGAAGAAAAAAAAAACCGAAATTGATGTTTAAATTACCTACATTTTAGGGTTAAAATGTTTCATAATTTTTATTTTAGATTCAAATTTCATGGAACACCGTGGGTTGCATTGTCATCCATCCTCAACCCATGTTTAAAACTCCAAAACTCCAGCTCATCATCCAAATAGGTATCTACGTATCTTGAAACGTAAACCCTCTCATTTTGAGGGGGGGGGGGAAGTAATTACTGTTTATTATCTTCGATAATGAACCATTAGAATCTACCAAAGAACTCTTGACTCCACGGTTTATTATCTTCTTTAATCAGATCACCTTTTTGTCTAGATCACTAAATGATAGGTTAATTATTATTACAACATAATATAATATTATTATTAATTATTAATAATTGTATCATGTAGTGAATAATATTCACTACATATGATATATGATATCTCTATAAACAGTGGATTGAGTATCCATAAGTATGGGGAATCATTGCAGCTATGGGTTTGGCTCAGCTATTGATCTTCCTGTTAAAAAAAAGAAGGAAAATCAAATGTTTTCTCGAGGGTTATTGTTTAGTTTTGAGGATTCGTCTGAAGAAAAAAAACGAAATTGATGTTTAAATTACCTACATTTTAGGGTTAAAATGTTTCATAATTTTTATTTTAGATTCAAATTTCATGGAACACCGTGGGTTGCATTGTCATCCATCCTCAACCCATAATTAATAATAATAATAATAATATTATTATTATTAATTAATTTCAAAATTCGTTTTGAACCCTGCACCTAGCGTTATGAAAAGTTTCGACGATCATTGCGGGGTTGGTCCAAACCCGTAAAAAATTGCTTAATTTTAGCACAACGCTAACTGGGCAAAGTGCCGCGGACGGTGTACGGCGGACGGACGGATTTTTAACAATATTTTTATTCGATTTTCTGAATCTACAAATCTACGTATCTTGAAACGTAAGCCATCAAATTTGGGGGGGGGGGGGGTTAAAAGATTTTTTTCTTTGGTCGATTCCAATGGTTCATTAACGAAGATAATAAACAAAAACTCTGCAAATTCTTGACACAACGGTATATTATCTTCTTTGGGCAGATCACCCTAATTTTACTAACGAAACGATTGATGAAACTCTAGCTCAACATCCAAATTTAATTTGTTTAGACAAAAAGGTATTGTTTTAACCATTTTACAGGCAAGAATCCGAGTGATTATTGCATTGTCATCCATTTGCGACCCATGTTTAAAATTTCTAGTCCTAGCATAACATCCACATTTATTTCTTGTTCAAACAAAATAGGTACTTTTTAAACAATTTTAATGTTAAGAAATCGAGTGAATATTACATTTTCATCCAGTTCTGACTTATATTTAAAATTTCAAATCCCTAAACTCATCGGGAACTTGAAAAACAAGTAGTGAAAATCATTATTATTTATTGTTAGTTAATAATAATGTTCATCAATTATTTTTAATAATGATTTATTATTATTATTATTTATTATGAATTTACTCGATATACGAAAGCCATGTTCTATTAGAATCTAGACCGTACAGGCTGCCGCTTGATTCACCCTCATGTTCGCGAATTTCGATTTGCTCCAAATCTGAGCCCTCATTGTGAACGAATGGCTGGTCGTACAAAGCTGCGGATGGGCTTAACTAATTCTAAAAAATAAACTCTATGTAAATGTGAACCAAAAATTACACCGTTTTGAACCCCTTCCCGTTGACCAAATGTTATGAAAAGTTTCAAGGATCATTGGAGTTGAGGTTGGTCCGAAGCCGTTCGTTTACAATGAGGGATCAAAGTTGGAGTTTCAACTATTTAAATAACTATTAATAATGAAGCATGAAAATGATTATAACCAACAATAAATATCAATAATTTACGCTACTTGATAATAATTATTACTAATTATTGATGATTAATAATAATAATAATTAACCTAGCATTCAGTAATCTAGACAGAAGGGTGATCTGTACAAAAAAGATAATAAACCGTTGTGTCAAGAATTTGCAGAGTTTTTCGAGCTGCTTTTATTGCCCCAAGTTGAGGGTATTCCGCAGTAAACCTGTTACTACTCAAGTCTTTGGCGGGAATTATGTATACCTTTCACCATTACTGAATAAGGACGCGTTTGTTTGTTTTGGTAGGTGTAGAACTCGCATCCCTCTCCTCGAAGGAATTCAGTTAAATTCCTTAACCCATCAGAGATAGCTGGGTTTATCTTGAGTTGATCGTCCCTCATGGCCGTGACTTTAGATTGAGTATCATGCTCTATTGGCGGTGGTTTTGGGACTGATTTTGCCTTGGCGTTTTTGGCTGCCTATGGCGTTTTTGGTTTATTATCTTCGATAATGAACCATTGGAATCGCCCAAAGAAAAAAATTGTTTTTTAATCAAGTTCTGGAGAATTATTTGGTTTCTTCCTCTTTTTTCCTGGAACGACGATAAATTCCTCCTCATCGGAGTAATAATGATCTACTCGTATTTCGGGGGCATTGACTTCATTTATGAAGGTAATAAACCAAAATCTGCCCAGTTAGCGTTATGCTAAAATTACTAAATTTATATTACGGTTTCGGACCAGCCCCACAATGATCCTCGAAGCTTTTCATAGCCCTACGTCAAACGGAAGGGGTTCAAAAAGTATTTTGAAATTTTGAAAATTTCAAAACTCGCAAAATTCAAATGGAACGGTATAGTTTTTAGCCGTTCGTTCACAATGAGGGCTCAACGTTGGGGCAGACCGAAAACCGTCAACATGAGAGTGAACCGTGAAGCAGCTTGTCGGGTCAATTTTCATACCAGCTCAGCTGATTCGAAAAGCACATGGTTTTCAAATGTAGAGTTTATGATAATTTATGGAAAATTATTAATACCCAACAATATTTAATGATAATAATTCTTGGCAGAATGGTTTGTTATCTTCTTTGTACAGATCACTGAATGATGGATTGATGGTTATTATGAATTATCATTGTTTAATAATTATTTTTATCAAGTGGGTAGTGTAAATTATTTAACCTACCCGCTTGATGAAAATAATTATTAAATAAAGATAATTCATAATAATCATTAATCCATCATTCAGTGATCTGTACAAAGAAGATAACAAACTTTTCTGCCAAGAATTTGCAGAGTTTTTTTTTCTTGGGCTAATCGAAAGGTTCGTTATCGAAGATAGTAACCAGAACGCTGCACATTTTTCATTGGTTCATTATCATCGGTATAGAGAACTTTCCTGTATTACTCCCATTGTATACAAAATAACGATCGAGACAGGAAATGATGAACCGTTGTGGAAAGATGTGCAGTATTTACTATACATAGGCTCTCATATTATCCCTGCGTCCTCCTAGATGGAAATTCATTTTGTTAATTATTACCATTTTTATTATTATTTTCACCGAATTTTGAAAGAAAATTGGATATTAAAGATAATTCTGACCTCTTAGTGTATAATGTTTTGCGGCTTCACTGAAACATAATTTGTTTCAGTATTTAATTCAGTATTTGTTTCAGTATTTAACCGTATTTGATACGGTTCAGTGCATTCAGAATCTAACCCTAGAATATAGCTATTTTCCGATTACTATCACAACTTTTTCTATTATCTGGAGAAAAGTATTATAATATGGGTTTTGTCGTACAACCATACGTGCTTCATTATCATTGAAATAACTCCGGTTTCCAAGCTGGGATTGTCCAAAAAGAAAGGACAAAAGTATCGTTATTCTGTTCCATAAACACAGGATATTAGTTTTCTGCTGAACATTTCTTTTCGTTCAAGTTGAATTGTAAGTAGTAAAAGCGACAGATAACGAGCGGAAGTGATTATGAAAGTCGTGTTTGATTCATTTCCACTCCGCGTTGTTATGATATTCAAGTCGGGAGAATATTCGAATGATCGGAACCACTAACTCCTAACAAACTGCAGATACCGTTCAATGAGTTTGCCTGTCCCTCCAAACTTCCATCCTTAACTTCCAATTGAGGACGTCTCTTTCAAACGACCTTTCATCTCTATCCATTGAAGTCTTGTCTTCCAATAAATCTATGAATTATTAAGAACCAACTTCACTGATTCATCTTTAGTCGAACCAGTAAAACGTTGTACGCTGAAAATGTTCAAATATCGGTTCATTGTTTTCTGTATAGATTGCCCTTCTATTATCTGAACAAAATAACCACGTGGGCCCAGTAAATGTAGGGGAATTGGGGTGATAAGATGGAATATTGAGAGTTCGTTCGAGGTGACCAGGATCTCCGAATGAAAGGGGGTAGTCGGTTACTAGCTCAGTGATGGTCTCGAGTTTTCTGACTAAGTTCTCAAGTTTTCTGATACGTTCTAGAATGTGGTTGTCATTGTGGACGATAACTCTCGATAGAATTGAGATAAAAAGTCTAAATTTGCACAAAACATCGGTCCTGGCAATCGATTGCCAGGACACAGCAATCGAAAGACTATGTTCATAGATGGGCAGAATCGGGCAATTCTAAGGTGGGGGTTGGGGGGGGGGGGATTTCCCATAAATTCCCAAAATGAAACAGTCTGACCAATGACACCACATTTTGAAGTTTTTTTTACGCTGAACAAGATGGTCAAGGCAGAATCGCGATATCTTATTCCGTTCTCAAACTAGAGCACTTTTTACACGTATAAGTTGTTTTACATATAACCAGTTGCGTATTTCTTGGAAAATTCGCCCTTATAGCCATGCTGCATGACTGTCCATTTTTTATTTATAATAATTTTCTTATCCGTCTTATTTTTTAGGGCGACCCGTAATTTACTTGTGGGAACTGAAGAAACCATCACTGAGCTAGTATAATAAACCGTCGCGGAAACCTTTGCAGCAATTTTCTTACGTGTACAAAATTTGATTATATCATTCTAGAACTATGCGACTACCGTCAACCCTTCAAGTGATGGTTTTTTATATGTATTCAACTCTGTATGAAGAGGGGAAGTGGAAGTTTCTATTAAACTGTATGAACGTTCTACATGAGAAATTTTTGGGAAATTTTCATTTGGTATCAGAAAGGTTCGTGATATGACCATTGGAATTCGCCAGTCCATCTATATGGATTGACTCACTAGCTTCAGCAGTTGATATTAATGTTGTTATCAATTGTAAGCACGTACTGCTTATGTTTCTAGAAATCAAGAGTTTTGCGGAGGCTTACGTTTTCTGTGTTACCAATTCACTCCAAAATGGATCGACCGACAAATAGGTAAAAGAACTTGAAACAGATCTTTTCTTGATAATTTGATTAAAATTGTTCAACTGTAAAACATTAAAAACCAATTGTAACTAGACCTAGTTTCTTGGTTTCCATTTTATAACTTACCATAATACTCGTGGAAGCGACGAGAAAGTAAATAAATCACACTTAATGTATGGTTCTGCAAACCCGGTCATCAGACTAACGCAATGTCGGGGAGTTATTAGACTGGCAAACCTGGTCAGAACGCGAAGCTATCTACGATTATTCCCTTACTTTCGCCCTTTCGTGCGCCCGTAGCTGTCCTATTCATAGCAAAAATTAGGCAAAAGACCCCCAGCTTTTAAAAGATAGACCACAGTGATATTATCGATTGTCTCCGTAAAATGGACGAATATCTTATGGTAACCTTGTTTTTTCTTTTGTCAACAAATTCTCCCTTCGTGTGGCTATGGTCATTTTCGGTTGTCGAGTTAGATAACAATCATCAATGCGCGATGCATATATTCCAACAAGCGGTTCATGCAGGACTTAGATATACACCCTAGATACATATGAATGTACAAGCATACCAGCATACAAGCATACAAGCATACCAGATTTCTTCTAAATCATACCACCAAGAATACTGAGATCGATGGTTGTATATAAATTTTTCATCTGATTAGGTTTATTTGCCGGGAAACTATCTCTAAATAAAAATAAGAAATAAGAGGATGTCATAATTAAGATTGGTATACTAAAAGAGGGATTTTCAAATTGGAACTATAGATATTAGTGAGAGGCCCATAGGTATTTATTATTTACATTTTCATAACAAGGAATTCAGTATAGTTACCTACAACAATATTAAGAAAATTACTATGTCGTTGGAAAAAGAGCGCGTTAGGTAAAGAGACAATCGAACAACTACTACCACCAATATGTCAAACCGCCGGTGCAGTCTCCTGGATTGGGATTGGACATTACAACAAATTTAAATTCATTTATTGGAACATAGTAAGAATAGTGGGACGGTAATAGATAAATAGTACATTGGTAACAAAATAAGGTTAGATAATGAAGGTAAATAACAAAATATAATATGTTCAGCTACAACAGATTTGTGCCTTTAGGGCATCAAGGAGCTAAAATATCCGAGTGCCATTTACGTTTCAGGCGTCTGGAAACGCGAGGAGGTCTAGGACTAGATAGGATGCCACTGACGAGGGAATTCGGGTGGGAATTTATGCGGTTTGCTAGGTTGTTGTAGGTTATTGTGAGTGTTTGAAGAACGGTGTATATGGCAAGATCATTGCGGAGAGTTTCGTTTCTAACGTACCAGGGTGCACCAGTGAGTGTACGTAGTGCTCGTATTTGTACGATTTCAATTCGTTTAATATGGGTGTTGCAGGCTGAGCGCCAAATTTCGCTCCCATACAGACAAATCGGCCTGATCAGCATCAGATACCTAAGATACCAGAAGGGACCTAAGATGCTCCCCTGGGGGACTCCAGCTCGAACAGCATGTGATTTTGAAACAGAGTTTTTGTATTTAACGGCATAAGTTCGGTTAAGTAGATATGATTGAAGAATGCGATAGTAGGTGTCTGGTAGGGGATTTTTAAGCTTGGCTAGAAGTACCTTATGCCAAATGCAATACATAAGACGTAACCATAGTGCACTGTATTGAGTGCGAAAGGGATGATTTGCTGGGACAAACGATGGAAAGAACAATGACAAGAAGTAATTATGCAGAATGAAATAAATCAGGGCTGTAAGCTATGTATCATGATGTAAAACGTACACTGAGCAGAGATGAAGAAGCTAAAGGTATCCGAGAAAATTAAACGGCAGTACATTAGGATTGAGATTAGCTGGTCAAATAATGAAATTAGAAGAAGTGAGGACTCAAATTAGGTGGAGGGGAAAGAAAGAAGTGGACGGGGACTTGCGGAAATCAGAAGTTTAGAAATGGATCCAAGATATAGATATTTTCTTCCCCTGAATGACATGGTATACTGTGAACAAGATGTATGTAAACGAGACGCAAGATTTATTAAACGAGAGAAATCCAGGAGTTTAACCAGGATAAAGCCAGACAAATTTGTACAACCAAGAATGTAATCGGAGAAGAAAAAAGATGTAAGTAGGTAATTGAAAGACATGTTCACTTGCTTAAGGAACCACGTTCACGGCAGAACAAAGCGAATAAATAGCATTAAGGCGAAAGACGAGAACAAGCCAAGAGCCAGTGAAACACGGGTGAAAGATGCATTGAATAAGGAAACCCCAAACATATGAACCAGTGAAACCAGTGCAATTAAGTAGTATGGGGTGGAATTTAATTAAGTGACTCAACGACGTGATCAGATTGAACTTCCTTTATTTACTAGAATCGCACCGATGGTGAGGCACAGCTAATCATCGGTTGGCTGTCTTGTTTCCCTTCGCGATCCCATTCATTTTATATTAGAATTTATAACAATTGTAGCATAATACGCCAGAACATGTAGTGAACCCATACCACCTTGCGTGAAGTAAGTAACCGCGACATTTCTGGCGTGGCGTTCAAGTTGGGGGTCGAAGGTGTAACTAGCTGTCCTCTCATGGAGATCAGAATTTGGTCCGATAATTTCGCCCTAGGCTACATTGTCTCACCGCCCTGAGTTGTGAAGAGCGGGTGGCCGCTATGAATCGAACTCCCGTGCACAGGTGAGAGATAATTCCGACGTTCAGACCGGAGAGCTTTACTTGCTCGCCCACTCCAGACCCTCAGGGCAAATCATGACTCACGAATAAAGTTGTAGATGTAAGCCCTGGAAAGAAAGCAACTTCGAGAGAACATCAAACTGTAGGGGTCTCGAAGTAGGGAAAAACCTTGAGGAAGCAACGCCTTGCTCGCAAAAAATAGCAGAAAGCAAGATTTCCGTAAAATTATAGTACCTACTAGGAAAACCCGGAATGATTATAAATTTACCATAGAAACCTCGGAAGAAGTTGACTGAAGTTGGAAAAAAAAAAAGTCGAAAAGAGAGGTAGATAAGGCTGGGTTTAGTATCATACCGGAACCATCACATGATATGAACGATTTTCATGAAATCCTCAAGCAGAAAGAGAGTAGTTAGGTTTACTACAAAAAAACATAGCTAATTGTGCAAAATTAAATGGCAAGTAGAAGTCTTGACGAGGCCAATGATGATTAAACTACTTTATCATAGCAACTATAAAGTGAAAGTTTCATCCCAAAACTTGCAAAAGCGGGAGGCAGATGGTAGAAGATGAAGAATCAATTAATAAAATACAATCATAGGATATCCCCATTGTAATTCAATGAACGAACCCCACTGTTGGGTATCGTTTTGGCCATACTTCAACATTGCACAGTTATTTAGCCGTCCGTACATAAAGTTAATATGATCTGTCCGCAGCATTTTCAATCTACAAAATAATAGCATGAGAAAGAGAATACTCGGTAATGTGCAGTTTTTGAGGATTTTGCTAATTAGCGGCGTAGTGGGGGGCATAGAGAAATTTCGAACTTGACTATTTGGCTTCCTAGGGCTACTTGCACAGCTTCCAATATGAAATAATAATTGATTGATAAGTAGCGAAGGAACGATTCGTTAGAGTACAGATTGAGATCAGAATACTGATTCCCGTTTGCTGTTTTAGAGTACTGATGGGAAGTGTACGAGAATAAAAGGGTATTCATCCAAGGAACATTCAATGACTTGTGTTTTTCAATTGAAGCTCTCATCAATTATCAACATTAAATATTGATAATTGATGAGAGCTACAAATTTTGTAGTTATTGAACAATTGTTTCAATTTAATCATAACCAACTCCATGAATTTTTCAAAATCATTTTTAGAAACTAATAATAATTTGATAAATCTTTAAGATGCAAAAAAATGTTGAATTACCAATGTCAATTATTGAAAAAAAATTTAAAAATAAAAATAAAAAAAGATGCATCGCCTTTGGGGCGTTTAGCCACCAGTAGTTTTTGTTCATGATGGTACATTTATTGTAGAATTAAATCTGGGGACACCCCCAGACCCCCGGATTATTACAGTTTAGATCAACTATCAAAGCAAGGAAACATGGAACATGTATTCGATTAGGTACATAATAACAGAGGAAACACAGGACTTAGTAGAAGAACACTTGACACGACAATGACTTGTCACTCATACGTGAACATGGGAGAAGACGTAGGTACCTACCGTGAGTCTAGCTAATAACTCGATTATACATAGTACTTTTACCTGTGGCATATCTATACTACACCTTCATATCTGATACCTGTGTCGAATCTATAATTATAGATGTTAACATACATGCATATATGCATGTATGTATAGTAGAACAATATTAGGTATAAGTATAGTCTGTCATAGGTATCGTATACTATAGGTATAGATATGCCACAGGTATCTTATATATACGATACCTGTGGCATATCTATACCTATAGTATACGATAACTATGCCAGACTATACTTATACCTAATATTGTTCTACACGGTATACACAGTGCCACAAGAGATTGCCTATACACAGTCTGCCACGAGAGATGGCTTATACACAATGGAGACTATGTAGTGAGTTCACGGATGTAATTCGGTAAATTGATAAATTGAAAAACGTTGCAAACGATTCAGAGATATAATGAAAACTCGCACATATCAAAATACATACATATATTCAATGTGAAAATAACAGAGGAAACATAGTAGAAGAAGAACGCTTGACACCCACAAGTGAACTACCCCTGACGGAGAAGGCGGTACCGTGAGTGTAGCTATCAACACGATACTGTTGGTTATACTATTAACCGATACTGTATGCGTTATACATGCCAGTCTCTCCCCTTTTGGATATACATAACACATACATTACGTGAGGCATATCTATACTGCACATTCATATGCGATATGCACATTCATTCCACGTATGGGTATAGATCAAATCTATATCATGTATGGGTGTAGATCAAATCTATACCATGGATGGGTACAGATCAAATCTAAACATGTATGGGTATAGATCAAATCTATACTATGTATGGGTATAGATAGGTATAATATAGGTATAGATATGCCTCAGGTATCTTATATGCATGTGGACCTCCCGTCGGGGGTGAATTCTACAAGTAATTTGCGACTAAGTATGCCCTATGACTCATATTTTTTTACTCTACTCGGAACCCGAATTTTTTTCAATTTTAAATTTTGTTTTCGCGTTCTCGACCTTACGTCACGAAAACTAACATAACTCTCTTATTTTCCAAAGTAATCTAAAATCTGAGAATACCGTTGGAATGAGCATTAAATTATCTATCTCAGTGGTGCCAAACTAAAATCTTTTGTGCAGGTTTACCAAGTGAAAAATCAGCCTAAAAAGAAAAATTTGTCAAATCTTAGAAGATGTACTGTTACTTCAAACGTTAGCCAAAATGCTCAGCTTTCCAACAGTATCCTCAAATTTGAATTTACATAGGAAAATGAGGGAGAAAATGTCGTTTCCCTATCGGAAAATCCGTTTTTGTGGGACACCCTGTATATATGTATACCTATACTATACGATGCCTGCGGCAAAGTCCAAAAGAAATATGTTTGGAGGAGGGAACATATTTTTCACTGAATGTGAAAAAAGTTGTATTGAAAGGGAAAAAAGTTGAATTCATTGTGAAAATGGTTGGATTAGATGGGAAAATACTATATACGCCACGAGAGGCCATGGGAGCGGTGTAGGGAAGGAGGAGCCGACGGAGTATACAAACCCCATGGGAGAGACTGGGATTGAAGTCCCCGGGGAGTCACCAGTTAGATGTTTATCTAACAATACGCGCACCCCGTATAAATCATTTCGCGTCGTGCAGGCGGCGGCCTCTTTGATGAACCCTTCAATAATACAACAATAAGAAAAGAGCAGAAATGGGCGAAATCTGCCTATTTTCCATTGGAGTTCTAGTGGACGCCCTGTCCGGACGGTCAGAATTAGAGGACAGACAGGGCTCCTAACCGAATCATGCCCGTAAAAATATGTTTCTTGCTTTAAAAAGCGAGAGCAACACTGCTTGGTGTCCGATAAAGGCTTGCGAGTCGATATAAGTTTGATGATACCGACTTTAACATATTTCCGGCTGGGGGATCATCATTTTAGTTGCGTAAGCCTTGGCTAAAGCAATTGTTATAGTTAGGAGTACGTGTGCTCTCACGAATTTGAGGGCCAATTAGGTAGTCAATGGAACTTCACTGTGTCGTCAATGGTTAGAGCTGAAGACGTTGTACTTCTAGTAGCAGCCATTCCAGTACCAATCCACTGCCCACACTTCGATTGCGTCGGTAATGCCAAGGGTAAGCTCTTTTAATAATAACTCCGATGGTTAGTTATTATTAGCAACAGAGGTGGTATTGTTGTAGGGTATGAATGATGCACACCGGTGAATGGGAGTCTAGCGCATACAACCTATATATTTATAAAGAAGGCTGAGCATAAGATGGGAGGATGAAATGGTCGGGGAAGAAGAAAGGGTGGTGGGATTGTGGGGAAGAGGAGGGGATGACGTCACCGCAGTCTGTGACCTACTGGCTTTACTGAATCGATTGTAACAAGTAAGCTGCCACCCCTTGCCATGGCCACCCCTACTCATTTTATATACACGCTTCCTCTGTCCAATCGATATCTAGCATCGATCTTCTCAAACAAGCCAGGCTAGGTTCACAAATAGCACTAGGATCATCCTTGATGAGTGACTTGCTGATGGAGGCACGATATATGGTGGACAAAAGGCTCGAAATGTGTCGGTTCAATAAATGGATACTAAAATACTAAAAATCTAATCCCTAGTAATATACATCGAAGTTGAGATATAGGTTTGTGGATGTACATGATATGGAAACTGTGAAAGGTCTTCCACTATTTGAAATTTTGACTGATCGTAGATAAATGAGATTCTAATGCACGAATTTGGAATCCCAGCTGTTCAATTAGATGAATTGTAGCCAATAAAAGGACCTAAGCTCTTCTGATTAATAGTAGGTGCCATATTTTGATGAGTCTGAACAGACCATCATAGTGGACTCCATCAGTACCATTATACAGGAAAGGCGAGTACAAGTTGTGAGAGCTTTATTAGATAATCGTGTTTGTGTGCTTCCTTCAATACTCGTATCTTCCGTTTGCAGTTCTTCACATTGTTCTTTCCAACGAATTTTTGTTAGTTTTTTAAATGGACGTAACTACTTGATATCAGAATATTTCTTCAGTGATAATGTCCGATGATATCAACTGGGGACTGGTTAGAGGACTTCCCGTTTGAAGTCATGTGGTGACGATCGTAACAGCTGCCGATCCATAGTCAAAATGACTAGATCTGTTTCATACACTGGAAGAAGTAGATGATAATAATTATTAGAAAGTTCTAATTATTAGAAAGTTCCGACTGAACCTTCTCTTCAAGATTCCTTTCATTGTGATTTTGGTTAAATATCTTCGACAATGAACCATTGGAATCGCACAAGAATTCAAAATTTGAGGGTTTACGTTTCAAGTTACGTAGATTCAGAAAATCGAATAAAAACAATCCGTCCGTCCGCGGCAGTTTGCCCAGTTAGCGTTGTGCTAAAATTTTTTACAGGTTTGGACCAGCCCCACAATGATCCTCGAAGCTTTTCATAACCCTAGGTCAAGGGGAAGGGTTTCAAAACGAACTTTGAAATTTCGACAATGTCATATCATAAAATTTCAAAACTCGAAAAATTCATATGGAATGGTATAGTTTTCAGTTCAGATATTGATAGAGTTTATTTTTTAGCATTTTTTGAGACCAGCCGTTCATACACAACGAGGGCCCGAAGTTGGGGCAGATCAAAAGCCGTCAACATGAGAGTGAATCGTGAGGCGAGTTGTCGGGTCAATTTCCTTACTAGCTCAGCTGATTCCAACAGCACTTGGTTTTCAAATGTAGAGTTAATTGATAATAGTTATTAATAATAATTTATACAAATTATTAATAACCAACAATAATTAATAATAATTTACACTACTTGATAATAACAATTATTAATTAATGATAATTCATAATAATAGTTAATCTATCGTTCAGTGATCTAGAAAGAAGGGTAATCTGTACAAAGAAGATAATAAACCGTTTTGTCAAGAATTTGCAGAGATTTTATCTCACAAAAGTAATGTGCAGTAGTTACTTGATACTGAATTTAATACATTTATGAGTTAATCAGGAATTTTGAATAGGCCATTGTGAATAGGGATGGCTATTTTAAATCTGCCCTTCTGACAACTATCCCACATTATTGATTTTTTTGGCATACTGCATAGTTAAATAATCACTAGGGAATTTCAACTAGCACGCGTCATATCTATAAAACTGGTTTCCCATCCATTCCTCACATATTTTTGTCTGGCCCATGAATGAAAATTCAGATTTCACTGGACGATGTTTCTTGAATCTCATCGAAGATTCTCCCATTGTTTTCACCTCTTCATGAAAATAGTTGAATCATGGATGTTCTCGTCAGTAACGTATAAGCAACCATCACACAACATGTAAAGGAGAATTGAAGGAAAATGTAATCAAGGTGGGTTTTCAAGAAAAATAATTCCCATTCATCTAGTGTCGAGTTAAGCTAAAAACTGGTTAGTCAACTGACCAACACCGCCTGTATACTAGTTTTAAACCTACACATAACTACATGGGTCCAAAACTATATGCCATACCGACTAGCGCCAAGAAATGTATCAAGAAGATAATACGAACAAATATTTTTTGAACACTTACAATCTATGTCTACGAGAATATTAACTGTAGATTAGGATTGAGATATGAATCATTGGAACAAGTATCAGTCATTCATTTATAAGCGAAATGCATAGGTAAAATTTGAAGGAACACTTAGCACGTCTCTTGAATTCAAACCACTCACACACTTGGTCAATGCAGGTTTCCTTGGCCCTCAACTGTGAATTAATAGGTACTATTTGACCATCCTCCTGGTTCATTCATTGACATCTTTCAATTTCAAAAACCGAAGTTTGCTGTATCCGTTTCAGACACATATCCCATCCAGTAATGCTTGGTCATAGATGCTCGTTTAAATTCTGGTGAGCTACTCGGTCATTCAAATTATTACGTATTGTATTTGGGAAGTGGGTAACTGTGCAATCGGTATTAAATCGTGGTGATTGATAGGGAAGCAACGAGAAGATACATGACAGGTAATACCACCAGGAGCAGTCCATGGACGTTAGGGATGGCTATGTCGGATAGCGAGGGTTAGGAAGAATAGCAGAGGCATCTATCATTGAGGCGGCCCAAGTGCACCCCATGCCCCGCGGCTTTTCCCTTCAAGATGTCAGGGTTCGCACAGGTCATAATTTACATCTTTGTTGCTCGAGCGTGTCATATGCGCCAGGAAATGCGCCACTCCGTATTACCCTGACGCGTGAGCTCGGTAACCTACGTGGAATTTTTGCAGGGATGAGGGGAAAAAACACCAATATCTGATGGATACGAGTCTGAACGTGTGTACGTACCTCGATGGTCCTCCGTGTAAAGAAGGTTTCCACTCATGCAAACATCGACAAGTATTGTCGTTAATCAAAATCAGTATTTCCCCAGGGAATTCGCAAAATTGCAGAGAAAAATTCAGCTCCGTATTCGCCTGTAAATTAGGTCTAGACCTACTTCCTAATATTTAACCATCATAATACCCCACTGAAGGAATAATCCATACCTATGCAACTACTATATTTCCTGTTCTATCCATAAATTTTGATGATATTTGTAGTCGATATGCAGCTCGGCGAATAGATGGTCTACAAGCATGAACCTATATGGATGAACTACAATAACCTCGGGTATAAATCGCCCGATTTTGCTCAAAGTTGATATGTACTCGTAGTTAGGGAGTGGTCTATTTACGAGTACCCTACGAATCAATCTTGGTTACATCAACTAATTAAGTAAATCTATGTTACGATTAGTAAAATCTGTACTCCCTCACCCATTTGGGAGACGGGTTTGTGAATGGTTAGTCATGAATGAGATCGCTCATTGGCTGCAATAGTGTCATATCTCCAAATTTGATGCTTTGGGGTAATCGAACTTTGTCATTGAAAGTTGAAATGTTTTTCAAAGTTCAATTTTCCAAAGCATCAAATTTGGAGATATGACACTATTGCAGCCAATGAGCGAAATGTAGTATGAATTCTTGTTTTGAAGTATTTGTGATAGTCCAAAATGAGTATTGTTGACATGACATATGACATGTTTCTAGAAGAGAAAGCTAACCTAATTCGAAAAAATTGTTATACCAGGGAGGTAGGTAGGTGCTATATATAAGTCTCTCGTGTTATATCCATACGACCGTATAAGCTGCTCCATCCTGCACAGCTAGTTCATTATACGTTTTGAATGAGAGAGAGCTGGCTAATCCATTCTTTGGTCAGTTTATCGCCCTTTGTTGAGATTTGACTTGCAAATTTGGTAAAGACAATTCTTCCGAGTGTAAAACTAATTCTATCTTTGTATACATTCATGGAATGCGAAATGAACAATGGAAGAGGGCAGTAAACGGTGATAGCAAACAAAGCGGGAGAACTGCACAACATGCTAACAGTGAAGATAGGGCAAATTAAATAAATAGTACTAGATAACATTATAGCTTCAAACCCTTCGTAATTTCATTTCCAGTTTCTAATTGCATAGCTCCCTTGTTTCATTATAATATTACATACATTCTACGATACTGGTATAGAATCTTTATCCCTGGTGGTTATAATCATGTACTTATCTATCATAATTTCATATTGATTTAGAACTCACAGAGCCCATTGGGAGAATCGATCCACGAGAACCAGTTCTCAGAACTTCATAAATAGCACGTCTTCGTGTATGTAATAGTCAGCAGAAATGTCAGTTCAACCTCGGCAGAGCTCAGAAGGGGTATGGAAAGACCACACGGGCACGAGCGGAGAGTATTGTTATCATCGCAATGGAAGGAAAGATGCATCATCCTATCTAAAAGAGCGATTCCTGAGTTCTCGACCTTCGCAGTCTTCAGGAAACGGGTTGGATCATGGCCATTCGCAGCTCATTCATTTATACCAATAATTATCAACCTATATTGATGATAAACTATTTATAATTACCTAGCTTTCATTTGTAAAAACTCTGCAAATTCTTGACACAACGGTTTATTATCTTCCTTGTGCAGATCACCCTTCTGTCTATACCAGACTGTGTTGCAAATCGGCACCATACCATATTCTCACCGTACTCATACCATACCATACGAATTTCTTTCCTATCATACCATACTGTATTATACCAAATCATACATACAATAATATACCATACCATACTCATACCATGTCATACAAACCGATTGAATATTGAAATGTCATCCATTTCTGTACTATATTTAAAATTTCAAGTATCTAGCTCATCATCAAAATTTAATTTGTACAAATAGGTATTAATTAAACAATTTTAAAGATGAGAAACCGAGTGAATATTGCAATGTGGTCTATCCCCGACTCACGGTTAAAATTTCTAGACTGTAGTTTACCGGGAAGATGTAAAAAGGTAGTTTTATTCTGGGCGTCTGGGGGTTGGGTCACATAACGGCCGTTTTCGACGCGAAAGTTTAGTGTTTTTCCTAATAATTTGCGCGGTCACTGTGAACGAACGGCTGGTTGCACAAAAGTCCAATTGGTCTTAAAAGATTCGTAATTTTTCAGGTCTTCGATAATTAACCATTGGAATCGCCCAAAGAAAACATTTTTTTAACCCCCCCTCAAAATTTGTTGGTTTACGTTTCAAGATACGTAGATTCAGAAAATCGAATTAAAAAAAATCCGTCCGTCACCCTTACGCCGTACGCCGTCCCCCGTACGCCGTCCGCCGTCCGTGCCACTTTGCCCAGTTAGCGTTGAGCTAAAATTACAAAATTTGGTTTCTGGGTTTGGACCAGCCCCACAATGATCCTCGAAACTTTTCATAACCCTAGGTCAAGGGGAAGGGTTTCAAAACGAACTTTGAAATTTCGACAATGTCATATCTCTAGAAATTCTCATGAAACGGTGTACGTTTTAGTTCACTTTTGAATGACCTGAAAAATTACGAATCTTTTAAGACCAATTGGATTTTTGTGCGACCAGCCGTTCGTTCACAGTGAGCGCGCAAAGGTTTAGGAAAAACACTAAACTTCGCGTCGAAAACGTTCGTCACGTGGGTCAACCCCCAGACGCCCAGAATAAAACTGCCTTTTTTCATCTTCCCGGTAAACTACAGTCTAGAAATTTTAACCGTGAGTCGGGGATAGACCACATTGCAATATTCACTCGGTTTCTCATCTGTAAAATTATTTAAATAATACCTTTTTGTAATAATTTTGATGATGAGCTATTGACTTGAAATTTTAAAAATAGTTCAGAACTGGATCACAATGCAATATTCACTCGGTTTCTTGTCTGTAAAATTGTTTAAATAATACCTATTTGTTTAAACAAATTAAATTTTGATGATGAGCTAGATACTTGAAATTTTAAATATAGGTCAGAAATGGATGACATTTCAATATTCACTCGGTTTGTATGACATGGTATGAGTATGGTATGGTATATTATTGTATGTATGATTTGGTATAGTTCAGTATGGTATGATAGGAAAGAAATTCGTATGGTATGGTATGAGTACGGTGAGAATATGGTATGGTGCCGATTTGCAACACAGTCTGGTATAGACAGAAGGGTGATCTGCACAAGGAAGATAATAAACCGTTGTGTCAAGAATTTGCAGAGTTTTTTTTATTCGATTTTCTGAATCTACGTATCTTGAAACGTAAACCAACAAATTTTGAGGGGGGGTTAAAAAAAATTTTCTTTGGGCGATTCCAATGGTTCATTATCGAAGATAATAAACCAAAATCTGGGGTTTTTACTTGTGGACGGTGGACGGTGTACGGCGGACGAACGGAAAGCTATGGCACTTTGCACATTTAGCGTAGTGCTGAAATTTCAAAATTCGGTACTTCGTACGACCAGCCGTTCGCCTACAATGAGGGCTAAATGTTGGAGCAGATCAAATGTCTTCAACATGAGGGTGAATCATGCGGCAGCCTGCCGGGTCAATGTCAATACTGTCCCAGCTGATTCAAACTGCATATGGTCTTCAAATATTGAGTTAATTCTTCTTTTCGTAATCAGTGCGTTTTAATTATGCATCAAGACCTCGAAGACGAGAAGTGAAAGACCAGTACAAGAAAACGGAGGTTATTGTTTTCTTTCTCCCTACATATATTTATGCATGTGTCATTCCAGGCGATAACTCTCGATAGAATTGAGATAAAAAGTTCAAATTTGCACATAAAATCTGAAAGGCTAAGTTCGAGTTGGGGGGGGGGGGATTTCTCATAAATTTCCAGAATGTAACAGTCTGACAAGTGACACCTCATTTTAAAGGTTTTCTTTCATGCTGAACACGGTGGTGAAATCAGAATTGCGATATCTCATTCTGTTCTCAAACTGGAGCGCTTAGATGATGAAGAAACGATTTTTACTTGAGATGTTCTTCATGGACATCATGTTCTTTAATGGAGACATTTTACATAAAACCAATTATTTCTTCAAAAATTCGCTCTTATAGCCATGCTGCATGACTGTGGTTTTTTAACTCGATTTTCTGAATCTTCGTAGCTTGAAATGTAAACCCTCAAATTTCAAGGATTGGAGGGGGGGGGGGGTGCAATTTTTTTCTTGGCCGATTCCAAAGGTTCATTATTGAAGATAATAAACCAAAATTGAATTCAAGCACTATCATAGATCGATCGTAGGTACACAGATGACAGATTGGGGATCATAACAGAAATAATACTGCAGCTGCCGATCTGGCGCTGTGGCTGCGATAACTTAATCTTTCTGTTACATTTAAATAGCTCGAGGGCTTGATTGACGAGTGCTAACATGTTCATTGAGTCTGCACAGCTGTCAGTGGGTGTAAGATCTCAAAAGAATCAGTCAAATGTTTAAGTGGAAGATCGAGGGGTCATTGATGGAACACCAATTAATTCGACTTAGACCTGTAGAAGACTATACATTTTAATTTGCAACAGCCCTATGAATCGAATTGAATATTCTCGCGAAAAAAACAACTCATTTGAAATCCAAATAATATACTCGAGCTAGAAAGTCCTAGTTTATCAACACTCAGGCAAATGTTCATAATTAGTAACTATTCCTGGCACGCTATGTATAAGATGTGAATGTATTTATATAGAATAACTGTGTTACTACTCATAAGGCGTTTCATGTAGTGAGAATCATCATGAACGTTTTTATCCAAGACTATGTTGGTGTCATTGACCCTCTGCTAGGGATTTAGTGTCATGACTTTCCATTTTCTTTATTGAAGAGAGACAGTACAACTAACTGGCTTTTACTGCCTATGAGGCTGCATAATTTTCGAATAAGTGAGTGCTAAATATATGAATACTCACTTTGAAGTTAGAAAGTATTCCTCTTCTAGATTTATTGCTGTAGAATTTTAGTAAATAATCACCCACTGTAACAAATTATTTGAATATGAAGTTATATTCTAGTTCTGATCCCAAATGAGTTATACAATGACTGTCAGGCAGGCATTAAGATACGCAAACAGTAGTGCGTCTGGACTAGCAAAGATCCTTACTGACCCTCAAATTGCAAAATCAGCTAACCTGAAGACCTCGTCTCCAATGACAAAAATTGAAGCTAACATAGCACATGAGATAATGGGAGCCGAAAACAGGGGGACAATAATGGGGATCGGTTAGATAAGAGGACATGCTGAATTGAGAGGGAGTGACGTAGTGGACGCAGAAGCCAAACGAAAGTCACATAAAATCTACCCTGCCTCGAATCTAACCACAGTTATGAAAAGATCCCTGCGTACCCAGTGGATGGAGGGACACTTCTATGGAGCTGGTACGAGGTACAAAGAGCAGTTCCCTCTCCCCAAACAAATCACTTGGTTCCATGAAGTCAACGAAGTAAAACCAAGGCCGTTCTACCGAAACATTATCAGATTGACAGTGGACACTGCAGAACTAACCAGTACCTCCACAGGATAAATCCTGCTAATTCGGCCTTATGCCGCGCTTGCTGCCTAGAAGTAGTTGTTCTCCGCAGCATCTTATACTGGAGTGCCCGTCCCACAGTGCTTCTCGAAACACATTACTTGCTTCCCTTCAGACGAAGTTGTTCTACCTTTCGACCTGAACACCCTACTCGCTGAAAACAATGTGGGCATTTATTTGTTTTTATGTGATTTTTTAAATCTAGCCAAAATATCATTTTAATACCATGTAAACATGTAAATTATGTTCCGGCTGACTGAGCCTGTATTCGAAGCCAATAAAGAAGGGGGGAAACGGTGAAAAAACGTTAAGAAAAATTTCTCTTTGGTGGTTCCATTGGTTCATTTTTGAAGATAATAAACCAACAAACCAGTCCGTCCGCCGTACGCTGGATAGCGATGTGCTAAAATTACGAAAGTTGGTTTACGGGTTCGGACATGTCTCACGATGATTCATGAAACTTTTCAAAACCCTAGGTTAGTGGGAAAAATGAATTTTGAAACTTCGACTTACAGTCGACTGTAATCGTAGGCGGGCGTTCTTCCCTTTTAGCTTCGGATGACATTGGATTTGCCTTCTTGGAACCTGGGCAGTTAGGACCAGCTAGGTACTTAGGATGAACTCGCTTTACGCTTTTTCTGGCTCCTCTTCAGGATTCAGCCATCAAGTCTCCTTCAAGTTTGCCTTAACATCCAGTTCCTTGGAGACGTATTATATTCTCATTTGAGTGTGGCCATACTCAAACCGGTTTACTTACTCACCCAAGCATAGAATGCAGTCGTATAATTCATTGAAGGATGAATTGACTGGTATTTAATGGTATATCTGCTGTGTGAGAAGTTGTGGGTGAAGCAAGTAAAATTCTACCCTTTTTGAAGCCTAGGGGTATTAATACAGACTCTGTATTAATACCCCTAGGCTGTATTACAGAGTCATCACTAGTGTTGAAGAGTGTTCGATGAGTTTTAATTATTGCACGATGATTCTTAACCGTAATTTGTATGTCTGGGTGAACTTTTTTAAATAGTGGGGGTATATCGAAATCATCGAAAAATTTTCCACTGCTGTCATGTGTTGGTGCACCTTTATCATCGATCAGATAATATTATGACTTGTTGGCGGTAGGTTTGGTTCCACGTTCTGTGTTGCGCAAGCCATAGTTTGATTTGCACGTAATATGATTCCCGATCCGCGAGCTCCTCCGCCCGTCTTTCATCATTGCTTGGTAAACATTGATAGATTGGTATATCGATAGATTGCCAACCATCTTGTCAACTGCCCATCAACTGCTTTAAAGTTTGTTAGCCATTTTAGTGAGGCATGATCGGTGCGCATTTCCGCTGTCCAGTCCATATGGTGCAAAGGCCTTAATTGCTGCAACAACGCTTAAAAGTTCCTTTCGAGTCACACAATAATTTCTTTCCCTCCCTGATAGACAGCGGCTGTAGTAGGCTATCACTCTTTCTTTGCCTTCTTGCACCTGTGAGAGTACTGCCCCAATACGCAATATGCAAAACTTGGCGTCATTATCATTATACTGGTTTGTCACGAGTTAGTTGCTGTTGCAAGTTCTTGAACTGAAATGTCGAGGTCCAAAAGTTATAACTCGTAAGTATAATAGTATAATAGCAATGTATAAATGTTCAGACATTCTTACATCTTCTGGTTTTAGGTGGAAAACTAAGCAATTCGCACATTGCATGGCGTTGTTAAAATGTGTTTGAAACTATTTTGGTTTGAAGGAACTAAATAGTTTCAGGTTAGAAGCAGATCTCAGCTACAAAATACCATCAATCACGGGATCCTCACAGCTTTTAATTAAATGAACTATTCGACTAATATTCTTGATTATCTATCTCAATATATTAATTGACCAAGTGTTTGGATGGGTGGGAAAAACGTAGCCACGTATCTATCGATTAGCACGAAGACAAACCAACTCACCTCCGTAAAGTGAATAGGCGAGTGGATTTAACAACTGACAGACAACCCTCTTCCATGAGTATTGACAGCTCCGTAATGATAACTGCTCCTCCAATAGCAGTGCTCTTGAACGATTGGCTCTTACCAACGATGATACACCTTCCTGGCATACGATCTTCACAGGTAAGGTAATGAAATCCAAAATATTCCTTGATCTATATCAATGAAACTATATTCCTGCCAGTTTACGAAAGCATTAGAACCACCAAATGTTATCATTATTTTCCGGCTACATTTGAGGATGGTTGGCATTTATCTCAATCCTATCGATCTGTGTATTTTTCCCTACACACGCGAATCTTTTTTTTTTCTCAATAAATTGAGTATTATTTCAATAAAGTGGTGAAGGATTACGGTAATACGAGTATATCAAATATTGTTCAGCTTTCACGGAACGCTCAACTCTCTTAATTGAAAAGAGAGGGGGAAAACAAACATTTTCGACAAAAAGAAGCATCAAAGGAAGCAACTTCTGGCGGGGCTTTGCAATGTTCCTATTATACCTGAAGAGTTTTTTTCTCCCAGTGAGGTCTTTGTGGATGTCTGTAGGACGACCTCTGAGCACCCTAGTGTCGTACGACTGGTTTCAAATGCGTCTATTCTTCACTTTATTACGACTCAACATGCACTGCAACACCCCATGACAAGAATACCAGTATGAAACAAACTCTTTTTTACCTCCTGCATTGTTCTCTCTTATTGTATTTCTTGAATGTGTAGTAGGTTCATCAGCTTTACCAGTGTATTGAATTAACCAATCAAAATTCTTCCCATTCAATACATTGATCATCCATATTCCATTAAAGTATTTCAGTCAACAACATGATCAACTTTGAGATATTGTAGTTATTCAACCGATCCCAAATTCGCAATCGAAGTTGCAATTAGAATGGAATAGAAAACAACTCTGCAAATTCTTGACACAACGTTTTACTATCTTCTTTGTGAAGATCACCCTTCTGTCTAGATCACTAAATGATAGATTAATAATTATCATTATTCATTAGTTATTATTACCAAGTAGTGTAAATGATTGATAATTATTGTCAATGCCTAATAATAAACTATTACTAATTGTCATTATTAATTATATTAATTAACTGGGTATCTTAAAACCAGCTGGGCCAGCATGAACATTGGCCTGACAGGCTGCCGCATGATTCACCCTCATGTTGACGACGACGACTTTCGAACTGCTCCAACTTTGAGCCCTCATTATGAACGAACGGCTGGTCGTACAAAGCTCTGGATGGTTCGAAAAATTAAATGGTCAAAATGTCAAAATTCGTTTTGAACCCTTTCTCATTGACCTATAAAAAGTTGGAAGGATCATTGTAGGGCTGGTTGGAACCCGTAAACCAAATTTCGTAATTGTAGCACAACGCTCAAGGCGGAGGGACAGATTTTCTGAATCTACGTGTCTTAAAATGTCAAACCTCACATTTTGAGGAGGGACAATTTTGGTTTATTATCTTCGATAATGAACCATTAGAATCGACCTAAGAAACATTTTTTTAAACCTCCCCTCAGTATTTGAGGGTTTACGTTTCAAGATAGGTACGTAGATTTAGAAAATCGAATTTAAATAAAATCCGTCCGTCCGTCGTACGCAGACCGCGGTAATTTGCCCAGTTAGCGTTGTGCTAAAATGACGAAATTTGGTTTACGGGTACGGACCAACCCCACAATGATCCACCTAACGTTTCATAACCCTGGGTCAAGGAGAAATGGTTCAAAACAAATTTTGAAACTTTCATAACATTTGAATTTTTCAAGTTATGAACCAAAATATTATTTTGGTTTATGATCTTCGATAATGAACCGTTGGAATCGACCAAAGAAAAAAATGTTTTAACCCCCCCTAAAAATTTGTTGTTTTACGTTTCAAGATACGTAGATTCGGAAAATCGAATAAAGAAAATCTGCAAATCTTGACAAAAATCTTCTTTGAGCAGATCCCCCTAATCCAATTAATGAACTGTTAGATGAAACTCTAGCTCATCATCCAAATTAAATTTAAAATACCATACGAATTTCTTTCATATCATACCATACCGTACTACACCAAGTCATACATACAATAATAGAAGAAGAAGAAGAAGAAGAAGAAGAAATGTTTATTGCAAAACATGCATAATAACAAAATATAATATATAAACATAATTTCGACATGGCAAAATGCCGTCTGTCTAGTTGGCCACAGTGCAGATTAACTATATACATATAAATGTGTATATATAGTACAGGTGTTACATTTCAAAGTTACATTTCAAAGTTACATTACATAAGTAAATTAACAGAGAATATTTCAGTCTCAAATTCAGGGTATCAAGGTATAGAAGAAATCACAACGGAGCACAATAATCTATCCACATAATAATATTATATTATATATTATTATATATTATATTATAATATATTATCCGAAATTTCCTATATCTAGATGCATCCCTCACATATTCCGTTAGATATACCCCAATTTACGCGCCACCCCACAAACAGCATCCCAAATCGTTCACTTGCATCTCAGAAATAATTAAACTCCCTCAGCAGCTCCAACCTATACCTCTGCGAGCTTACAATATAGAGGTGTAGCCCCTGCCAATCCTTGCCATTCAGGACCTCCACGAGTTCCTCATCCGACAAATATGCCTTCTTCAGATACCTGACCCTAAACTCCGCCAACACTGGACATTTTGCCAGGTAATGCCTCGTATCCTCAGGCACCTTCAGATTGCATAATGCGCAGTCATATTGTCGGTCCGGCCTATTGGGGATCGTGTTCAAGTTGAACAATTCACCCCTTGCTCTCAGAACATTCCCAATCATCCATCCATTCACTGAACTCATGTATCCAGTGCTTTTGTGATCCAGACTAGCGTACAAACAGTGGTGCTCAGACTCCCTACATTGCTCTCTCACTCTCCCAACAAAAACAGCCTTCCACCCTTTTAATATCTCTCTGTTTATTCTCTTAAAGTCCTGCACCTCCCTAAACTCGGCATTCCTTTCGTCGGCGTATGTTTGTGCTAGTCCCCTCCAGGCTGGGTACCACCCATCGTTCCTCTGGACGAGCTGTTTAGCCAAAAAAGTGTTCAGCCTATCATCCGACTGGCCTAGGACCCTACCCATATAGCCCAAATGAAGCCCTAGGGTATGCTCATACACCTTTACCAGACCTAGTTCATTATATATTATATAATTCGGAGTGGTTTGGGGCAATCTAATGACTCTTTTTACGAAGTATCTTAATAATTTTTCCACCTCCTCATGTTCCCGGTATCCCCAAACCTGGGCTCCATAACACATCACCGTCCGTGATACCGCCTGGAAAACCTGGAGCTTCCTATCAAATGGGATGTCATTCCTGGATAGCAGACGTGACCATACACTATTCACCGCCCATTTGCTTGCCACCAGTTTCTCCTTGAAATGCAGGCTGAGTGACATTGAAGGGGTCACCAATACTCCTAGGTATTTATACTTGTCAACCACCTCCAGCCTTTCACCTCCATAATACCACCTTTCATTTCTTGCCAGCCTACCACCTCCCTCCCTACACACCATAACTTTGGACTTTTCAGTGTTTATTTTTAAATTCCATTCATCACTATACCTCCGCAGTTGATTTATCATCATCTGTAAACCCCCAATGCTATCCGCCACAAGCACCACATCATCCGCATACATAAGCAGGTTAATTCTTCTACCTCCAATTAACACCCCTCCTCCCAAATACTCCTGCATATCATTAAGGTAGATCGCAAACAAGGTTGGGCTCATCAGGCATCCCTGCCTCACCCCAGAGCCTATCATGATTTCTCGCGACAGCCCCCGGGTCGACCAGACAGCCGCAGTCGTGTTCTGATAAATGGCCCGTACTATATTCACAAAGCGGCTAGATATTCCCATGTTGAAGAGTTTGTAATAAAGATCCTTCCTCATCACTGAATCGAACGCAGCTCTATAGTCTACAAAGAACAGGTATAGCTTCTTCTTCCTTCTGAAAGTGATCTTCGCAATGCTCATTAAGTTAAAGATACTATCCGCCGTGCTGTAACCCTTTCTAAACCCGGCCTGGCATTCCACCAACCCACCATCCACTGCCAGCCATTCATTCAACCTATTCCCCAGCAAGGCTGTGAACAGCTTGGCTATCGCATCCATAAACGAAATCGCTCGGTAATTTTCTACCTCATTTGGATCCCCCTTTTTATGAATGGGGAAAATTATCGCCTCACTGAAGCTCTGCGGGACCTTGCCATCCTCCAGAATCTGACTGAACACTCTCAGAACCAACCTAAGAAATTCTTCGGGAGCATCCTTAAAAAACTCGACAGGTATCCGATCTTTCCCCGGGGCCTTGTTTGCTTTTGCAGTCTTAATTACCCTCCTCAGTTCGTCCAGCGTAAACGGTCTATCCAACAGGTCCACCTCTACCAGTGGCTCAGCGTATTGATGGGGCTCCGTAATCTCCGGAGGGTTCAGCAGCTTTTCAAAGTAATTCGCAAAATCATCTACACTCACGTCCCTACCGCTAATGAACTGTTTATTTTTTAGTGAATTTGCGGCAGTCCAGAACTCCTTGGCATCTTTGGATTTGCTGATTTGTTCAATTAAGCCACTATTGTAACTCACCTCCTTCTGCCTGCATATCTCCTTGTATTCCGCATTTACCTCTACATACCTTTTCCTAACAGCCATAGACCCTGTACTCCGTAATAGGTTCAACAGTGCAAATGATCTCTCGCGCACTCGGGAACACTGACCATCAAACCACTTCCTCCTCCCCAACCCACCCCTACCACCAGCATCCTTTTTATAGTTGGCCGCTTCTTTAATGGCGTCTATGAGCCTACAATAATATACCATACCATACTCATACCATGTCATACAAACCGAGTGAATATTGCATTGTCATCCAGTTCTGACCTATTTTTAAATTTTTAAAATTTCAAGTATTATTACAAAAAGGTATTATTTAAACAATTTAACAGATGAGAAACCGAGTGAATATTGCAATGTGGTCAATCCCCGACTCACGGTTTAAATTTCCAGTCTGTAGTTTACCGGGAAGATGAAAAAAAGGTACTTAGTTTTATGTTGGGCGGCTGGGGGTCGACCGACCTAACGGCCGTTTTAGACGCGAGGTTTTAGTGTTTCTCCAACATGCTACCACCCACCAACTGGCAAGAGTAGTCAATTGTATTTCAGACAGTATCAGGGACAAACATTCCACGGCTTTACTTCTACTTGACAGTGAAAAGGCCTTTGATTCCGTATGGAGTAGTTTTTTTTCTAGGACGATTCTAATGGTTCATTATTGAAGATAATAAACCAAAACGACATCTGGTGCTAGGGTTGGAAGCAGGTTTTTAACCTGTATTCGATTAGTTGCTTTCCAATCAATTAAGGCCAATCCTGTCGGGCCAAAAGTAAATACAAAAATTCCCCGTCAATTCCAGTTCGATTTTAAATTTGAAAACGGCAATGCGCCCTTTGAGAACTCAAACTAATGATACATTCAAGTTTTGAATTTAAAATCAAACAGTTCCCAATTCAATGTTTACAATCCCCTTGAAAAAACAGGGTTATGGATTTGGACGTTTCGGACTTCGGAAAACATTTTTAATTTCAATTCGAATATATAAGATCGACCTTGAGGAGTAAAATCTAGCAACACTTCGTGAAGCACAACTCAAAAACGTCGAAAGACTCTGATCTTTGATGTGGATAGTGTAAAATAATTTAGTTGAAAAGACTCTCCGGAACAATTATTTGGGTGAACAATTATTGTTCACCCTAACTTCTGCACAACGGCGAACAATATGGATTATTATGGAAATATGGATTTAACATGATTTTTTGATGATTAAATACAGGTGGCTACTGAAATCATAATTCATTTACGAAGGCTTTAACCTAGATATATGCGAGTGAACTTCAGATTGTGTTTGTCAAATATATTAGAGCTGCCCAAAGTGGCTTGTTGGTTTGGTGGAAATGATACCATAGTATACTGGGTACACAAGTCACGGGAATACATGGGTTTGTGCTAAATTTTGAACCACACAGGAACCTCAACTTGTAACGCTGATTATTTCAAAGCAACTGTATCAATCAGGTCTCGAGATTATTTACATGATTCTATCAATTCTTCATCATTGGTAGCCGTTGGTTCATCAACATTTGAAGAAAAAGGTCTGAAGATTGGAATCAACAAACTGAATCAATAAATTCTATTGTTGTTGGGAAGAAACCGATGAGGGGATGAGGTGTTTTGGCCTCCGTCTGTCCGAGCGTAGACATCTTTCTATGTCACCAAAACATTGTTTTAGTATCGATCCGCTCCAAAACTCCCGACAGAATTTGGTCCATCACATCGAATAGATTCCTGAACTAGTTCATCATGTGTGACCCCACCCTTTCGATATCCGCGGGTGATTAAACGGACTGTGAAATTTGAATTTCCAATTGGATTTTCTTCCTTTCTTTCCATTTATATGTACAACTAGTGCTTCTTCGTGTTCAGCAGCTGATGAAGTGCTTTCATTATTTAAGCTTTTATTGTTGGCCTCCGAATGTCGAAATGTCATCCATGAACTCCATCCATCATTATCCATGACATGTAGTCCATTCATCACACGATCTATCACATAGTGCTCATGTTCTAAAACGTATACTCCGTAAATAAGTTGTTGGTTATTTGAAGGCAACAGTACCGAGAAAGTTGCGAACTACGAATGCCGTCACGCCCTTCACTCGATTGGTTTCCTCCAGTTATTTCTCAACAAAGCAACTAGATGTTGTTTCAACTCGCTCGGCTTTGTTGAGGCCAATAGCGGGTCGACATCATCTTGGATCGCCATCATGTTTTTCCTCAATCGAAAACCAAGCGATTTATGGTGTTGGTCACTCAATTGTATTGTTGTAATCAAATTCAAATTGAAATGGTTTGTTGAAGTGGGTATTTGTGGAGGAAAACTAGGTATTGGTCCGATACCGGTCCGGCCCATGATGTTGTCAACTCTAAAACTATCTATAGAGTAAGTTCCACCAGTAGTATAAGTATGTACAATTAACATAACTGTGCGAAGAATTCGTCGTCACTAGATTTGAACGCTTCCGATCATCCTCAGGCTGTCGAGGGAATACTCCTCCGCGGAGTTTCCTTACTTCCTAGTGACGTCACATTGCTCAGAAGAGTACGGCAATTGTCGAAACTCGTATTTTTCTGCCCCATTGTTTGGAGAAAAGTTACTAAATTAATCGATTTCCTACTTTAATGAACAGACGGAAAATGGACCAAAATGGATAGTGACCAATATTCAGGGTGTACCAATTTTCGTGCACAATATGAATCTGAAGCACACTGCTGAGTTTTTCAGAGATTTCAGTAACGTTGTAACGTGATCAAAAAAGATGACCCGCTGATCGATTGTGATGCCGGAGTGGTAATATCGGTTTCATCTCACCTTTGTTAGTTAACAGCTGTCATGTAAAACCCCAACTGCTGAGTGGCCTTCTCAAAACGATCAATTATAGAAGATATATTATAGAAGATGTTGATAACCAACATCAATTATAGAAGATATTACGTAAAAAGAATTGAAAAACAACCAATTGAGTTGATTGATGCAATTAATTCAACAGTATAAATCTCTATCTAATTTACGTCGTGTTTATATGTTCGTGAGCTTTTAAAAATTCAGTTAGCGTGAAGTAGATGGAGAGTATATCAAAAAAATGACAAAGATGAATACTAAACGCAAAGGGAGATCTAATTTAGTGAGTAATTGAGATTCCCTTGAGAAACACTTGATTGAGAAGGGGACTAGCGCCAGAGGATCTGTGACGTGTAATCAGAGACTGAGTAGAGTTCGTCTGGAACAATTAGTTGATAAAAGGGATTTCCTCGAGGGTTTTCAATGCCGTCCGTTCTTTTCGTCTATTTGTGTAGGTGCACTCTCTTGGACAGAAACGGAAATGGAGCGAAAAAAGACTCGAGAGGGAAATAATATAAACCGAAGGTTTCTCAATCTCACTTCTATTGGATTTTAAACGCAATTATTTTTCAACAACAGTGACGCAACAAAGTCGGTTGATCAAACATTATTATAGTAGGTACTAGGTATGATTATTATCATAATATGCTATTAATACTTGTTAAACATCCATCCCTTCAATCTACCCTTCACCTTCCGTACGACGAAGCTTGATAATTGTCTCGATTTAGCAACGTTCTGATTTTTTTTTCTCTATGCTGGCACAGTTTATTTAGATAACATCTAAAAATTCCTACAAATACATCCATGTGAAATAATAATTATTTCACATGGATGTATTTGTAGGAATTTTTAGATGTTATCTAAATAAACTGTGCCAGCATAATTATTATGAACATAATATATTCATAATTATTTCACATGGATATATTTATAGATTCATTATGGATGTATTATCATGTTCATAATTATTTCACATGAATGTATTTATCTCAACGTTATTTCATAAAAATTATGGATAATAATTATAGATTATTATGCAATTATTGCGCATCTATAATTTCCCGAGTGATAGCGGACTGCTCTATATTCTACTGGTTTTCTATATTTCCTTCACCCACACAGTGTTACTCGAATGTTACACAGTGTTTCCCTAACTTTGGTGAGCGAGAGGATCATGTCATTCTTGCTTTGAAACGGATCTCATCTGGTTCAAGAGTTTCGTAAAACAGGCACCTTAGTGGCATATACGTACCTACAACACGCTGCCTCATTTTAATAGGAGATCACCCTAATCCAATTAACGAAATGATAGATGAAACTTTAGCTCAACATCCAAATTTAATTTGTTTAAATAAATAGGTATTGATTAAACGATTTTACAGTCAGGAAACAGAGTAAATATTGCATTGTCATTCATCAGCGACCCACGTTTAAAATTTAATGTCTGTAGCTCAACATCCTAATTTAATTTGTTTAAACAAATAGGTATGGGTTAAACAATTTTAATGACAAGAAACCGAGTGCATATTGCATTGTCATCCATTTTCGACCCATGTTTAAAATTTCAAGACTCCAGCTCATCATCAAAATTTAATTTGTTTAAACAAATAGGTATTGTTTAAACAATTTTAATGACAAGAAATCGAGTGAATATTGCATTTTCATCCAGTTCTGACTTATATTTAAAATTTCAAATCCCTAGATCATCGGGAACTTGAAAAACAATTAGTGAAAATTATTATTAATTAGGTATTGTTAGTTATTAATAATTTTTAATAATGATTGTAATAATGATTATTTTCTATGAATATACTCGATATCTGAAAACCATGTTCTATTAGAATCCAGACTCGACAGGCTGCCGCATGATTCACCCTCATGTTGACGAATTTTGATTTGCTCGAACTTTGAACCCTCATTGTGAACGAACGGCTGGTCGTACAATGGTGCGGATTTTTCGAGATAAGAAATTTTCAAAATTTCAAAATTTGTTTTGAACCCCTTCCTTTTAACCGAATGTTATTTAACCGAATTTCGTAATTTTTGCTGAACGCTTACTGGGCAATGTGCCGCGGACGGCGGACGAACAGATTATTTTTTCATTCGATTTTTGGAATCACGTACTTATCTTGAATCGTAATTGAGGGTTCACGTTTCAGGGGGGTAATTTTTTTTTTCTTGGTCGATTACAAAGGTTCATTATCGAAGATAATAAACCGTAAGCATGTTAATTTGATAATGTCTCCTCACCATTAATATCTGTCTTGAGCAAGAACTGCTCGAAAATCCTTATATGGACGGATGGATGCATGTTCAAGATGAAGTATGTTCATCATGATGGAGATGATCGAGGTCAGCAATCACCTCAATTACCCTACCAACCTGCCGCTTGGGATTTCGGTCGGAAACTAATTTTGGTAGTGACTGCAACACGCCATATCGCTCATTATTTATATTGGGCTGCATGGACAGCCTTGACCCTGCGGTTTTACTCTTACGTGCTCTTCAGGGGATGAATTGGCAATCCCTAGTGACAGACCAATCTAAATTGCTCATCCGATCTCAATTGATGAACATGAATACTTATCTCGTATGAGCTCAATGATTCAATGGATGCGATAGGATCTAATGGAAATTCATAAGTAGGAGGTTCTGCATGTTTCATGCATCAATAATAACAGCATTCCACAACCTTTTCATCATAATTGGTACACTTAAATTCATTCACGCATTACTGAGTTATGAACAAAATTGCATTGATAGCGGTCGGGTTATTGTTGTTCTGTTTTGTTCACTTTTTTAAGCTCACCCATTTTCTTTTTGGCTTAATTTGCCATCTGTGTTAAATATATAATTCATTATTCAGTAAGGGTCGCACGGTACATGGTTTGAACCATCGGACCTGAAAATCAAAACGCAAACCGATCCGTTTGCATCAGAACTGAAGATACATTCATAATGTCATCCAGACTCGCTGCATCGCCTTCCTTTCCACGTAGATTCAGAAAATTAACAAAAAAATCCGTCCCTCTACCGCCCGCGCCACTTTGCTCAGTTAGCATTGTGCTAAAATTACGAAATTTTTTGTAGTTACAGGCGTGATTTCCCACAACATTGTTAGCTTAGTGTCTGAAAGTGCCGATCACATCTCCATCCAAACACTACAATTGAAATACGTACCTACATCTGGTCCTCCAACTTAACGTCGGTAATAGGAATAATATTGTGGGGTAACCCCACAGAACACATGTTGTTAGACGGTTGTAAAAGATTGGCGACAGAAAATTTGTTGTTGAAAATAGATTGTTACACAGAATTGTCACAAGAGTATTTCATTACAATAGTCACCTATGCCCCAACTCAACAACACTTCATATTTTAGCGACCTAGACCTTCTCGAAATGATGTCGCACGATAAGTTCAACAGGACCACAACGTTTTTTCCTAAGACTTTCAGGACGAGCGTTTGGAGGTCGGAACGTGGGGGAAAAATTGGAAATATAGCTCTAGAATATATATAAAGATATATATAAAAAAATCTGTGGCCCTGTTGCACTGCGGATGCGATGTTATACATTAAAATTATGTCTACACTGTTTATACACACATGGAACAATAATATTTCTGACTCCAACCCGAGATTTCAACATATTATGTTGAAATCTCGGGTTGGAGTCAGAAAGCCCTCAAAACAGGTTCGCATCGAATTTGTCCAGCAAACGACTTCTCGAAATTCCAATGATAATATCGTCGTCCCGCAAGAAAAGTGACACAACTCGAAAAATTTCGATTTTTGTTTTATTTCACAAATAGGATTGGTTTAGTCATGTCTTGCAACAGGAAAAGTGTCACAAACGTAGTTGCACCGAAAACCGCTAGAGTGAGCGATGTGTCGATTTGCCGCCACCGAAAACGGAACGTGATAAGTCTTCAACAACGACACATCTCAGTGCACTGATGATCTCCACAAGGGGTACGTCGTCATTCTAAAGGAATTTACGCAGACGTTCGTACATTTGGAATCGTATTTGGATCAAAATGAAATAGTAGAACACGAAGCTGAAAAAAAGGAAATCTTTATTTTGGCTCCCCTGAAAAATTTAGTTTTTTCGAGTTGTGTCACTTTTCTTGCGGGACGACGATATGCATGTCAGGAATATTTTTAAATGATATAGGCCGATTCAAATTCCGTTTTTAATTTAAATTTGGATTCTGACACAGGAATGTATTGTTATTTCGACACGTACAACGCACCATCTTGAAATATAAACTGACAGGGCTGGAAATATTGGTTGTTCATGGTTCATTATTGTAAATGATTTGATATTTCTTTTAAGCAACGAATTGAACGTCGAACGGTTAAGCAGGATTTGCATTCATTGCGCATATTCATCAATTACGGTTCCAAAGATAATCTAAAATAGAGGTGTCGATGTGTACCATCTCCAATCCAAAATGCAGGAAATCTATTTATCTCTTACAACTTGTTGGTCGTTTACCAATACTGTGAACCAAAATTAACCGGTACAGCCGGTAAGATTGAAATCTGAGAAGATATAGATTTTTATAACTTGAGCACATTGTAGAAATCGATGCAGAAAGTTTTTGAAGCTTAATAAAAATTGTTGACTTCATTAAATGCACATCATACGTGCGGTTCATGTAATGACCCTTCCCTGTATATGAATACTAGCAAACAAATGTGTAGGTCATACACTCTATCAACTGACAATAATCGGAAAGGTTGTTCTCATAATGATACAATAATCAGTCAATGGTTACGCAATGTCAAACGATCAACGTCGTATCTTTCATAACTAACAATTACCCATCATATCAGCTTGTGAACAATCATCTCGTGCACTAGGACAGTAAGAATGTTCCTTCCCTTGTCCTTCGACCACCCCGAAAGATGGAAATAATATTGATTTATGATTACTTCCACGCCACCAAACCAGCCAGCCAGTCCTCGTGTTTTGGGTTGCATACATCAACTCCACCATTCTAACTTATTATCCGAAATTACTCTTAGCCTTCTTGATGTTGGAAGTTTGAAGGTCTTCAAATCCACTCACCGCCAGATGAATTACGACGAAGGCATCATCGATAATGTGTTATTTTTTGTAATCACAATTTGAGTAGGATCGGGAGGTTTTCAAGTTCTCAGTAACGAGATTTTCACACCTGTGATTCGATAAAGATCGATATCATCCAGAGCTTTCACTCTGATATTGAAAGCTCACGAAGTTTGAAAACCTACAAGTCGTAGAGATACGTACATGTAAAATAATGAAAGTAGACAGATAATCAATTGTTGGACAACATGCAACATGCGACTCCATAAAATGCAACAATGAGTCTCGGAGTCACAACAACTCGTACTCTCCCTTTAAAATCGTAGAATGGAGGGCAGAGTGCTTGTTTATAAATTCATGGCAGATTATTTCCTTTAACCCAGTAGAGCTCTGTCCAACCGTTAAAAGGTTTTGTATAATTGAAGTACCGCCAAATTTTCTACTTAGACATTTCCCTTGATTCATGAACCATTATGGGGGATATTTTGCCAAGGGTGGAAAATTTCAATTTGTTTCAAAATCCAACATTAATCCTGTTAGCTTCAATGTTATTTTACCTACAACGGTGCGACCAACAATTCTACTATCCTCCAGATGTTTCCAGTCAGAACCAGATATCGAACATGAAAATTTTATGTTGATTTCTCGAGATGTTTTTCTGTACAAAAATTGTCCATGGGCCACATTGTTTACTCCTGGTATAACGACATTACTCATGTTTTCAACATATTTTCGACTTTGGAGTCGAACTGTAAGGGGTATCCCCCCAAAAAACACTCCGTGTAAAAATCACCCCGCCTCGCAAATATCATTCTTCAGAGGCCGGAAAAAGTTATGATATCCACTTTCCCCGCCCGCCCTTTTCCTCATTAAGGAGCTAAGTATAATGAAAAGCTTAATCACTTCACAAGCACCGTACCCCTTTCGAAATCTCCCCTTGGCGCTATTGCGAGACGTTTTTATTACTTCCACAAGCAACTAATACTTGATGGTGGTTAACGTTTTATACAAGTATTAGTTGCTTGTGGAAGTAATAAAAACGTCTCGCAATAGCGCCAAGGGGAGATTTCGAAAGGGGTACGGTGCTTGTGAAGTGATTAAGCTTTTCATTATACTTAGCTCCTTAATGAGGAAAAGGGCGGGCGGGGAAAGTGGATATCATAATTTTTTCCGGCCTCTGAAGAATGATATTTGCGAGGCGGGGTGATTTTTACACGGAGTGTTTTTTGGGGGGATATCACATTCTTTTGTTGTTGAAGTGGGTCATTTTATAAAGAAGGTCTATGCAAAATTTCAAGTCGATTGGTCCGGTTACCCAGGCTGTTGACTCGTCAAAGTTGCCAAAATTAGCCTAAATTTCAGTTTTTTGTTTCTAAAAGTTTTCGGGTTGAGATAATGGGTTAAACCTTTCAAAAGGCACTGTCTGATGTTGAAACGAAGCTCTGTGCAAAATTTCAAGTCAATCCGTGAAGGTGGAAATGCCTAACTGATTAAGGAGAAGAAGAACAGGTAAGGGTGAAAAACCGGGGTTTTGAAGTTATATAACTCGGCTCCCTTTAAAGATATCGACATGAATCTTTCAAAAGGCACTTGCTACACTTGAAACGAAGCTCCGTGCAAAATTTCAAGTCAATCGGCGAAGGTGGAGAAGCTGTAGCCTTGACCAACTGAAAAAAGTAGAAAAACATGGTAATTGGTTTTTGAAGTTATATAACTCGGCTCCCTTTAGACCTAGCGACTTGAAACTTTCAGGGCTTTCTATTATCCACACCAAAAAGATCCATACCAAATTTCAAATTGATCGGTCTACTAGGAGCCGAGATATGGCCATAATTAGCCTAAATTACCCTAAATTTCAGTTTTTTGTCCCTAATTTTTTTTTGGGTTGAGATAATTGCTTATTTCGTTCAAATGACACTGAGCCATGCTATAAAGAAGGTATGTAAAAAAATTCAAGTCGATTGGTCCTTTTACCCAGGCTGTAGACTCGTCAAAGTGGACAGAATTTTCCTAAGGTTTCTGTTTTTTTGTTTCTAAAACTTTTTTGGGTTGAGATAATGGGTTAAATCTTATATAAGGCTCTGTCTCAAGGTTAAATGAAGCTCTGTGCGAAATTGCAAGTCAATCGGTGAACGTGGAGAGGCTCCAGCCTTGCCTGTCTGAACAAGGAGAAGAAGGAGAAGGAGAAGAACAATCTAAGGCCGAAAAGCCGGGTTTTTGAAGTTATGTAGCTCGGCTCCCTTTAGACCTATCGATTTGAAACTTTCAGGGCTTTCTAATATACACTCAAAGAAGACCCACACTAATTTTCAAGTTGATCGGTCAAATAGGAGCCGAGATATGGATACCTCGAAAACGCGTTTTGTGACGTCCGGTAAACATACACTCGGCATCGTTCGTTTTCTCAACTTCTTTGCTTGGCGGGGCGGAACGCTACCGCGTTTCTAGATATCTTGCCAATACTTGGGATTTTGATTAACCAATAAGTTCACGAATCTTCAATCCCATTGATTCCTTTGATATGTCAGCTGCCTCTCAAAGGCGGTGATCACTCAGTGCGTTGTTCAACGGAGGCCCTCTGAATGGGTTCATACGAGTAGGACTATCAGAATTCGCTGTAGAGGTTTTAATTACAATGGCACCCTAGAGTGGTGGAGAAGCGCCGACACTGCCGGTACAAACTCTCAAGAACAAATAATTTTGTACATTATGATTTGAAATTTGGAGGATATACATTGCATACCATAGAAATGAACGTGACAATATTTGGCGTCATCACTTGCTCTACTGATGCCACTGAGGGCGATGATAAAAAAAAGGTGAGTGTTAGTATCGCTTGCAGTTCTCGACATGCCTAGCATTCCTCACGTTCATATTGATTTTGAGCATACCGGCCTACATGAGACTTCAGCGCAAGCAATTTTCTTCAATTTCCGAGATAAGATGTAAGATTCAGAGCTCTCCGAAGGACAGGCCTCCGGATGTTGCCTCCGGGAACCACACCCTCATAAATATGTGATCATCCTCACAACTTCATCCCGGGAGTTGAGGCCTAGGCCAAACGGTTAGATAATCGTACTCGTAGCACCAAAACCAAGACGTGAATATATATTATCACGAAATTAATACAATACCTATAATTTTCAAAAATAATCAATACACATAATGTACGAACTAAATCACTCGCGACGAAATAGACCCATGCATTGTTTTGTTACTGACGATGGTTTAATCACCGAAACACAGTGTATGTACTCATGTTTCAGTGGAAATAGACGATTTTTTCAAATACCTACTCTTGTTTTTTCCTACACATAATGTTACCTATTTCCAAGAACGATATTTCTACTTGTTTCACAAGGCCCAATGAGAGAGGGAATCGAGTACCTATGTATTTTTTTCTACTGTACTTGCCCTCGAATATGTCACATCGGAAAACGGGCAGAAAAGAGATCACTCCAGTTTGATTGTCAGTCTGATAGGATATACTGAGAGGATGAATGAGGAGGGACTCTATTGTCCCACACGAAAAGTTTTTGATTAATGTTTCACAACCACACTCATATTGATCTTCATTTGTCGGGGAGGGTGACGTTTTTTAATCGATCAAGTGCTCGATCGATTCGAACCATTGTTCACTTTCGTCCGACTTTTCGAGTAAGCTGGAGTCGGGAATGGCACGCGATGAGTGCGTTGTCTCGTCGAGTTCTTTTTTCAAGGTTCATGTCTACTCGATTCTATGAACTCAAGTACGATTCAAGACCTATCAACATGTAGCTCCGATCCTTATTGAAAACCTCTATGACATATGTTTTGCTTCCCAGTCAACCAGGACAACGGAATCACTGTTATCAGTTTTGAAAGAAAAGCCCTTTTTTGGTCCAAAACCAAAATTTCCACTCGCGTTTTGAAATGTGAACAGTAGGTCCGGGTTTAGCCATAGATGGGCCTTATGAACTGCATCCAATTTTATTGGACACTGATTATTATGTACAAATGGAACGCTCCTGACTCGTAGATATAGATTACAAGGGTCATTAGAATTTGTATCAGATACCGATTCTACTCGAGTGGTGCCGTATGAATTTCATTTCGATCATGGCAACAGCTTCCTATGTCCAACAAAGGCCCATAAGTAACTCTGATTCTGTTGTGATTTTTGTTCACTTGATCGCAAGATAATTCTATTTAATAGAAGTTAGGTACATGATTGTACACGAGATATGAGACAGCCATAATAATGTTGAAGAAACATGTGATCCGGGCTCTGTTATTTCGAGAGACCAATAACAACTCATCTGTAGGCTCAGGAGGTAGAACTTGCAACTCTGGTGGAGCCCCTGGTTCTCGGCCATTTAACCCTACCTGGAGAGCTTCCAAAGGCAACACTCCAGTGCTTCTCGTACGTAGAATTCCCTTCGAGGACCTGCCCGAGAAAATCAGACTAAGACCAGGCCCGATCTATCCTCCTCGGGGTGAATAGAAGTCCCAATTGGGACTTTAATAATGATATGAAAGTCCTCCCTGCTCATCAATTAATTCTGTAACTGATTACCGTGAAGAAAACGCCGGAGTGATGACTCTCTGAAATAATACGAGTTCCTACTCCGGGCAATGAGAAGAATTGCACCGATACCACGGGGGAGCCACTATATAGAAAAAATATAAGAAAAATATAACTTCACAACCTTAGGCACACTCACACTACCCATTCGAAGGACTTTGTGAATGTAATTGAGATAAACTATCACTGTAATAGAGATAAAATTCAAGCGAAGTTCAACCGTATAGTGATCCAGAGGACAGTAGATTAATACAATGGTCACCGCTCAAATAAAAAGCAGCCCATAATAGAGAGCGACTTACAACCTAAAATTCTAAAAATATTTTCATTGCCACTTGTATGTTAGCAGAAATCATTTACGTCGTCAGTCGATTGGAATTGATAAATAATGTGAGTGAAAATAAATTATTAATTTTTTTTTTTCATTTCATACTATTTGTTGTCCGGCCTTTATAACTTGATAACTAATTTCTCGTACTTGTAGTGTTGTTGATATTCGTCAGCTAGACTTAGCGATCCTCAGAGCGTCCCCTATTTTTGTTGCGTAAGTCGGATTAAACTAAACGAACAGATGTTGTCCTTTCCGGCTCCTCCTTCTGCTCATCTTCATTTTTATATCATCCGGGACGTGGCCGTTGGTTGGATATCTCGGCATTGTCTTTTTGGACAAACAACAAACAATAACACACCGACCTCTGACAATATACGGCGAAATCTCGACATTAAATTATACTGCCCATCGGGGTCTACGAACGTATTTCCATAACAATAGGCGGTTTATAGCATTGATCGCAGTAATAATAAACAGCGACGGGCTGTCGGACAGAAGGCCCACCTGAAGTATCGTTCGTTTCATATAACTTATTCAACGTAATGAGTGATGAGGCAAATAATGATGTCAGTGGGAGATGTGGCGTTTGATGGCATTTTCATAAAAAGCAGATGTGATGTTCACGATAGAATACTGTCAGTGATCCATAGTACAATTAGCTGCATACTCTACGTTTGCTTCATCATGTTGTACATATTTGTAACTTCTACAATGTGAGGTTTCAGTGAATATATTCTGTGTATTTTTTTTTTTTTTTTTTTTTTTTTTTTTTTTTTTTTTTTTTTTTTTTTTTTTTTTTTTTTTTTTGCACGTAGCAGTGAGCGTTTACGATTAGTGTGTGATATTATAACTTATAACAAAGCAGTTCAACAAGCGTGTTTGGCTACTCGATTTGGTCTGGAAGACGAATTTTCAATAGTAGGCCTAAATGAAAACCCCTTTTTCTCAGAATTCTACTGGACTCTCCCATTCAAACACACCTGATTTATTAACAGAATTTTGTTCCGCACGGACGAAATAAATGTGACTGAAAACAGACGCTATAATTATTATAAGCAGACGTATGTGGCGTGAAAAACCAGCGTATGCTGCGATGCGTGTCTCGTGTAAATCCCACTTGAACAAATACCATTTTAACTCTGATTCTATGTCGCAACTATTGGCCGACATGTATGGGGATTTCGCGTGTTGGAATACCTAGCTTGAACTTTCTCTACGATAGTATTTGTTTCCAAAAAATTTGTAACTCATATGTAAACTCATTCGGAGGTAATTGCAAACAACACAACATTATGTGTAATATATTATTTTTATATTTTATGTACATACGTTGTCAAACATCATATCCATCACAAGTGATGCTTGACATGCAGAGTGTACTTTCAAACCTTTTTCGTACTTCTTTATTCCTAGTAACAACCCCTATTTCAGGAACGGCCCTTTCAAAAACCTCGATCAATTAGCTAGAAGCTTCATCTATTGTAGATCTATAATAGAGGTGACACCCGTATTTAATCAAATGGATAAGGCTTGTGTGCTATGCACAGGGCTCAATTTTCAGCCGAGTTTCGAGGGTATTTTTTTCAATCAGCTCAGTCTATATTTCAGCTGGTGAACCAGGGGTGAAGGAGTTGAATATTATTGAAACAGACTTTCGCAATTAGTTCAAGTCTAAATCACAATAAGGAAAATATAAGTTTGTACAGACGACTTGAATTCAAGAATCGTAAACTCGATATTATGATGATTATGATGATTGATCATCCTGACAGTTGTATAATTTCAAGAAATACAAAACGACTGTTAAATTTTGAAACAGAATGCTTGATAGAGCGTCCCTTGCAACGCATGAAATACTACAATACTTTTGACATTTTTCAGAAACTTGGGAATTGGACCAATCTAATAATTAGTTTTTCAGCTAAAAAAAAAAAAAAAAATTGACCGAATTTAAAAAAAACGAGAACCGCTAAATTCATCCTGGTTCTCCCCTTTTACATACATTTTCCGAAACGAACTTCAAATGTTAGCGGATTTTCAAAGAAAAGGACGTATATGTTCACGGTCTACAATGTTTAAAACTCGAATTTCCGAAAAATTTGTATACCAAAATCCGTTTCAGACCATCCTGAATTCACTGCCAAAATACACCCCGACGCTAACTCTATTTCAGACGGTAACTCTCAACAGAATTGAGATGAAAACTTCAAATTACCCATGAATTCCAAAAACTCTGCAAATTCTTGACAAAACGGTTTATCTTCAGATCATCCTTCTATCTAGATTACTGAATGATAGAATTAATATTATCATTTATTATTAATAATTATTATCAAATAGTGTAATTTATTAATATTTATTTAATTCTGATCCACCTAGGTGGACAGCCGATGACGTCCGCGACGCCTAAAAAACGGCAGTTGGACGGAAATCCAACCTGAAATGGTTGCTTACTTTACTTTTTTTTTTACTTTACTATTAATATTTATTGTTGGTAATTAATAATTTTTATGCTTTATTATTAATAATTATTATTAAATATTATTTATTAACTCGATATTTGAAAACCACGTGCTATTTGAATCAGCTGAGCATGTTTGAAAATTGACCCGACAGGCTGCCTCACGATTCACTCTCATGTTGACGATTTTTTATCTGCTCCAACTTTTAGCCCTCATTGTGAACGAACGGCTGGTCCTACAAAGCCTTTTTCTTTTTATTCGATTTTTCTGAATCTACGTACCTTGAAACGTAAACCAACAAATTTTGAGGGGTGGTTAAACTTTTTTTTTCTTTGGTCCAATGGTTCACTATAATTATCGAAGATAATAAACCATAATGAAACAGTCTGACAGGTGGCACCTCATCTTAAAGGGGTTTTTACGATGAATACGACGGGGAAGTCAAAATTCCGATATCTTATTCCGTTCTCAAAGTGTTCAGCGTTGAAAAATCTAAAAATTGAGGTGTTATTCGGCAAAAAAGGGACAGAATTCGTTACGTATCCTATATCTCACGATCTGAATAAGAATTGCGAATCTTTGGCCCTTTATAATTTCGATGGAGGAGAGAAACAATTGTATACACATTTGAAATGGAGATGTCGATAAAGTTCAGTAGGGAAATTACATGCTCATGTTTTCAATTGAAATTTCGTTATGAGAGAAAGTGATCAGCTAGAACGGAATTTGCAATTTCACGTTCTCGATGACACAATCGCCTTAAAATTTGACGTTTTAAAGGTTTCGAATTCCATTCCTATTTTGGGATAACAAATTCCAACTGTTCACGCACGAAATTCCTCTTTTGAGATACTGAACTGCTTTGTTACAAGATGCCGGGAATGATAGAACCAACGTGAAATTTATTCCAGATAACAAAACGGAAGCGCAAAGCCGGAAACAACATCGAGACTGGCAAATCATCATCATTTGTACCTTTGAGGAGTGTGTTCTGGGCTGGCGAAAAATGATAAATCGAACCTGTGAATATAAGAAAGACATCATGAGATCATATTGTATTATTTCTACTCATATAGATTGGTACGTGGCGTTTGTGCTTTGGATCACATCTTGAACGTGATGGGGATAGGTTGAAGCAAAAGCAATGTAATTTTCATAAAATGACTTGTTCTATCTATGTTTTGGAACATAAAATCCAAAATCATTATTGATGTTTCAATTGTGTATTCCAGTAACATTGTTGAGAGCGTGGCGTGAATTATCAAAATAATGTGAAACATGGTCAGTGTTCATTTTCGTTTGATGAGTACTGGTGAGTGATAATTAATTCCCATCATTTTCGTTCCTGCATGATATAATGCTATTCATCACTATTCCCATCAGAGGTCATTGTAGAAAAAATATATACCCAAGTATAATTATCGACAAAATATCAGTTATCAGGGTGGTAGTCATCATATACATCACTGATTTTCTACGCTGGTAGATTAAATATTTAGTTGGTGCGAGAAAGAAATCGCTGAAATCGCTCCTCGAGTTATGTTTTGCTTTCAACAGAATGGGATCTTACAGGAGGGAGAAAATAAGAGAAACTCTGACAAATTGATAAGAAAGATTGTTCGGTTTTATGTAGATACCTACTTGATGATACTTTCAAATTGAAGCTTCATTGTTGGTTGCATCCCAGTTGGGACAAGATTTGTATGACGCTTGAGGCTTATATGCTCCTTCTTCCATGGAATAACAGCTCATTATTGATGACTATGACGGCATAATTATAAAAGGTGAATTAAACAGCATAAAACATTCAAAAGGGAGCCCTAGGTGGTTACAGAACGTTTTGTACATGAAGGCACTCGCTTAAACTGGGGAGTAAACCAAATAATGGACCCCACCAACCTACGTTCCACTAATCATCGACAACAGTTGTTAACTAACTACCACTCATCAACCGTAAGACTACCGAGTTCAGGAAACATTTATATTATAATATGGGTAAGCATTGATCCGATTGCACAACAGTTCGGAGCGACCCACAAAAGACCCAGTGTTGAGTTGCTGTGCTTCTGGAGGTTCGAGTATTTCATACATTTCGTTTTCATACCAGTGAAATTGAACCCCTATGAACCCCATAAATTTCACCTCTTTTGTTCTACTGGCCCACGAATTATGGCGCATGGGACGGTCACAAAATGTGAGTGAAAATTCGTTATTAACGAGGACATTTTTTGAATATGGCATGAGCATAAAAAGCTACACACCTGGCTGCATGTAGTGGTGGGGAAGCGGAATCCACACCAAGGGATCTGATTAAAAATCGTGAGAAATATTTGACAACAATAGTATGCTACTATGAGCAGTAGAAGGAAGTTGAATCTTCAGCTACTTAACATGTTCTTTGTAGACAATTTATCACCTTATTGGAATTTTAAAAAGAAACATAAACGATTGGAGGTTGTTTTGGTGTTTTTCCGCCGTCCACAATCATCACATTCACGCTCGCCTAGATGTCAAATAGTTGGGAGTGGTTTATGGTTACTGGGAGAATGGATTCCCCTCCACACTGCTACACGTTTACTCTTTTTACTTCATTCCGCAGTCTGGCGATGATGAAAGTTTCAATTAAGAGTAATGGACCACGATGCGACAAGAATTTGATCATGATAGGTAACAATATGATACGAATACCTACGTCATATGACTTATCATGTGTAATGTAGAAATGGAAGCCCGCCATGAGGGTGGACCGTATGTATCCCTCACATGATTACGTGAACATAGGGGGTCCCGAAAACGCTCTTCTTACTGCTATTTTTCTTTGAATGGGATTTTTCTTGGTTATAGTAGTATCATATCGTTCTCACGACGTCCCTCAGTAGCAAGACCCCTAATTACCCCTCCTCCAAATAACCTATGGTTACGATATTTATTCAGGTCGGAATACTATGCTGGCTCCGTTCATCCGTTCCAGTCCATGTGGGCAATACCGGAAAATCACCAGATTTCCACACTTGGCGTTAAGAGGCCTTACAGGTGAGTACATAGACTTAACATTTTACGAGTACACTCGTTCTTCCTTGATTTGAAGAGTCACTCAGTTATTATTATGAAAATTTTGTTCTGTGGGTCCGATTTTCATCCCAACCGAGAAGATGAAAATCAATTTCATGAATTAGTACTAAGATCTCTCGAGAATTTCATCACAACCCCAAGGTAACTTCTATTGAAACTTTCAACCGCAAATTCATGAATGTGATGATGGAATTCGAAGGATGCAAGTTTGAAGGTAACTTCTATTTTGAAGGTAACTTCTATTGAAACTTTCAACCGCAAATTCATGAATGTGATGATGGAATTCGAAGGATGCAAGTTTCCTCCGTGCCTTGAAAACATAATTACATTCCCAAGACCTTTTCACGTGTAGCCATTCGTTCCATGAACTACACTGGCCAAGATCCTTACGAGATATAAAATAACCATTTTCTTACTTTTGTTACAGTTTTATAGTGATACTTCTGATACGAATTATAATATATACATGCACTATACCGTCCAATAGTTTCTTTATGTGGGAAAAGATTTCAGCATCTGATAACTCACCTGAAACAAAACAAAAATTAAATTAGACTCTTCGAAAATCAACTGCTCAAATTGCTTTCCATTGTAATAGCTGTCCTTTGTCACAAGGTAAAGCAGTGTTGGATGATTCCCCTATTCATGCTCATAGTATGACCTAGAATACATTAGACTTCGGTTACTCCGTATATCACTAATATGGATTGAGTGTTGCTGAGATTAGGAGGATATACTTCTTGAATCTAATTGTCCTATTGTATCATTGTATTGTTGTGTGAATACTGTATCCATAACCATAACCAGTATGCTCAAGTTTGAGTTTCGCACAGTCAACCTGCTCACCAGCTTACCATCCAGTGAAGCTAATGAGGTCCAACCCTGCGTCATTTTTTTTTTCATTTTTGTTTTCTTGTTTTATAGTTGTTCAGTAATGAATTACTTTTACATGGTAGTATTTTTCGGATAAAAAGGGCATTTACATTGACAAGATTGAGCAGAGCCGACTTTCGAGTACTTGAGGTCCACGGCACTCTGAACTGGAGTTTTAAAGACCTCTTCAGGTGAGGTCAATTTCCTAATGTGCTCCAATCTTATTACATTTGTTGACATTGTCACCCATATTGCGCAACCTTATTTATTAATCCACGGAAAATGTTTTCCTACAAATGAGAGCGAGGCGACTCTCCACTGAGTCAACCCTTATTCAACCTGTTTTTTTTCTTACAAATTGAAATGGATTTCGATTGGGTGTATGTTAGAGACCACCTCTAGCGTTTTACGATCTGCCGTTCATTCACAATGAGGGCTGACGGCTAGAGCCCGAATATTATCGACACGAGCGTAAATCGAACGATAGCACCCAAGGCCATGGCTGTCAAACTGATACAGCAGATTCAAACAACACATCGTCTTTCTAAGTGCAGCATGACAACTAAATTCCTCCTCATCCTCAGAAGAGCATCATAACCATTTTTTTCCTCTTGAATCTTATCATGATGAAAAGAATTTTGATTCTTTCAATTTGGCCAGCAGTAGTTTGAGTTTTCACTATATCTCAGCATAATTTTGGAATAAAATTCAAAACATAAAATAAAATTACTCTCTTCAGAGATGCGCAACTAAGTTTGCTCATAATGTGAGCGATGTCATGCTGCAGTTAGTACAATGATATAGTTTTGTAAGGCTAGTTCTTTGTTCTGACATACGTTTTGTGTGAACAAATATTTTTTGGTAGCTACTTCTTGTTCTACTCTGGTCTACTCTGACCGCCTACATCAATTAATGATTATTGGGTTGGCATGGAATTTAGCTAGAAAATAGATGAGTCTTTCTTTTGAGCGAACCCATTCGAGGTCCATCTGGTACGTTTTTCAAACTAACACACTGTATTTTACTTCGTTTGTTCAATTATTTTGTACTGTTATGGGACTCAGTGAAAAAAAGTAATAAACCGCAGCGGAAAATGTGCAGTGTTGTTCTGAAGGAATCAACTCTTCTTGGAAACTCAAGTAGCAATTTGGGATATCACTCTGAGAGGAGATGGTGCAATATAAACCAATCTAGAGACCTTCACCAACTTGCGTCCCCCACTTCTTCATATGTGAGGTCAGTATGATTTATTATGAGCGACTTTCTTCACCCTACTAAGAACATTCTGAGACGAAGATTCGTTTGTGGCAACGCGCCAGGACCTTACGAGAGGGACATAGGTGAGGGTTGAAGGGAGACACAAAACCCCGCTATTTTTCCGCGTGAGGTCTTTCCTGAGTGGCCGTTTGAGTGTGTTTCGAGTTTCATTGCTCTATGTAGGCAGCTATCAAGACGTTCTAAGAATCATTCTTTCATGTAATGCATAATTTATTTTAGTAGCATGCTTGAATAACTGTAGTAACTGCTCTTTTTAGATATTTTAGTATTGGAACTCTCCAACAACTATTCATGTTCCTCCGTCTCACCAAATCAACAATGACAACATTATTCCAATCTCGAACATGAGATTCTTGTTGATTGTGGATGATTTTCTCTTCAAATATTATTTGTGGTTGAATCAAGTGACTGGTCAGCGTAATGTTCCATTCATCGTTGAAAACCAATTTACAATAGTTCAATTCCAATGCGCTGCCCTCATTTCTTTAATTGAATGCCACGGTATGAATGAATGGAGTTCTTTCGTCAAGCTAACTTGGCTTACCCGTATATTATTAATAAACAAATCTATCAAATGTATTCGACTATCGGTCGACTTTTTCACTGTTGAGATTCTACGCATACCCATTACGTTTATATACCTGGCGTACGCTAGGTTAATACATTATGCATTATAAACATATACCCCCAAAAAACAATCCGTGTAAAAACCACCCCGCCTCGCAAATATCATTCTACAGCAGCCGTAAAGAGATGTCCTAACCACTTCACAAGCACCGTACCCATTTCAAAATCTCTCCTTGGCGCCATAGCGAGACGTTTCTATTACTACACATGCATGTGTTGGATGTACGCATCCTTTGTGGTTAGGACATCTATTTAGTTGAAAGGAAAAGGGCGGGCGGGGAATGTGGATATCGTAACTTTTTCCGGCTGCTGTAGAATGATATTTGCGAGGATTTTTACACGGAGTGTTTTTGGGGGATATTTATAGATTTGTTTATTTATATTATACGGGTAAGCCAAGTTTGCATGACGAAAGGAACCCATTCCAACCATTCAATTGTGATATTTGCGGGCGGGGTGATTTTTACACGGAGTGTTTTTTGGGGGGATTTCACATCTTTTTGTTGTTGAAGTTCCAAAGGCTTGTAGAGGCAATATACAAGCATAATTTAAGCAAATTAATAAAATTGAAAATAAATTATAATAATTAATAATAAAGCTAAAAATTAATAAAATTAATAAATCAAGCAAAAATAAAGGAGAGGCTGTAGCCTTGCCTAACTGAATAAGAAGAAGAACATGATAAGGCTGAAGGACCTGGTGTTTGAAGTTATATAACTCGGCTCCATTTAGACCTAGCAACTTTTTAAGGCACTGGCTAACGTTGAAACGAAGCTCTGTATGGAACTTCAAGTTAATCGGTGAAGGTGGAGAGGGTGCAGCCTTGGCTAACGGAACAAGAAGAAGGCGAAAGAGGAGGAGAAGAAGAAAAAATATGGGACCGAGAACAATAGCTACATTTTCTTCGACAATTCGCTAAAAGGTAAGGGCGAAAAATCCGGCGTTGAAGTTATATAACTCGACTCCCATAACACCTAGCGTCTTGAAGCCTTCAGGGCTTTCTGCTATCCACACCAAAAAGATCCACACTAAATTTCAAGTTGATCGAGAAGCCAAATCTATTCTATTCGAGTTCCAAATAGAAGCCGAGACGCCTGGAAAACACGTTTCGTGACGTCCGGTAAACATACACGCGGTTCTTCTCAACTTGTTTGCTTGGCGGTGCGGGACACTACCGCGTTCCTAGATAAATATATATAGATTCTATCAAAGATGTTTGGTGTGAACAATCCAGACAAGTCGCAACTGCTTTCTTTGTGTTCTATTTTTGTGTTATAAATCTTACTAATCCACATTACGAGTATGAACGAATGAATATATCCCGAGTTGTCAACCGTTTCAATAGTACTTGATAGTCTTAGTTGAGGTTCAGTCAATTGACCCTTTTTGTTCCTATAGGTGTAAGACAGGATTACCAACAAATTCCACTGACTTCGTTATACTCAAAACCTGGAAACATTATGTTTCAATTATGCTGACCTATTTAGGTGTGTTTCTTTCCATAGTTGATCATAATTAATTTCGTGGGACTTGACACGATATCCTGAAGGGGCGAACTAGGCTCATGAATATGAAAGTACTCTTTTGCCATGGATCAGTGGATCGGATTGGAACAAGGTGTAGGCGGAATAGGAAACCCAGTGTTGGAGGTACAATCCTACTGCCGTTCACAACGCTTGCTCTGAATAGTTCAGAACCATTCCTGGCCCTTGTACATCCTAAGCAGAAGCCCCAACATTCCAAACACCATCAAAACTTCGAGAGCAAACCGCATCAGCCACTTTCCTTCGCATTCATGCGGTAAATTGTTAATGATTTTGAGACCGACGGCGGTCGTCTCGCTCCCTTCTCAAGGAAAATACTGTTTCTGAGCAATTGAAACTAACTTTGGATGCGTGTATGTAGCCTAGTAACTCGATAAAATGAAGAAGCTTGGCTCTCACAGCTCCTTAAGGAAGGAATGTTCCAAACTAACGACGGCATGGAACATTCTCGTTCTCATACCAAACTTATAAGTAAATTTGCTGTTGACTAAATTCCTATCGATGTCATTGGCAGAATTATATTGACGCAAGTAGTCCATGGTGGTTCATGACGAGCATCACTACAGTATTTTGCAACTTTATTAGGTGTTTTCTGGGAGACACATTGTCCCATAAGTTATCATGATCTCAGAATCTCATATCTGATATCCTTTTCATGCCATACATGACTATTTCCAATTTGTTGAATTTTTAGCTGCTACGCTCCCGTACGTTTTCACTCTCTACACATTTTTAACGGATCAAGAGATTAACGTTTAAATGAAGTAGACATACATGATCAGATGAAATAAAATATTAAGTAATATTTTCATTTCATTTTTCACACACTATAATAAAACACTACGTATATCCCTATGGGGACAGATCGATTCGACGATGGAAACCGAGTTTTCAACCTGAAATTTCGGAAAAACTGATGTTATATGGTTTATGGTTCTGTTAGTATATTCGATGTATTTATTAGGTTTCATTAAAGTCGTTCTATGAGTGTCATTACTGATATAGAGCGGTTTAACACAGCCGCTCTCTCCCATACCCCTTTTTCGAAACCGAGTCTTGGTCATCCTAACGCACCGAACCGTGGCTGCTTCTAGGAGTTTTAAAGTGCAGGCATCGAAAGTGTACAATGACTTTATTAAATATTTTGATTTTTCACTGACAACTGATGTTTTTAAGAAGAATTTTAGGGAGTTGTTATTGTCAAAATACTAAATATTAACCTAGAAGTGAACCATTTTCATTTTGATGTTGTTTATTTTTACTTTTGATAAAGTTTTTATGAACATATCAATTTGAAAGATTATTTTTATTTTAAGAGGTACATGTATTTATTTGTAGTCAGGGTTGGTGGTAGAGAGGGTCTCATGGCTCTAACCTCCGCTGATGGTAAAATAAAGTCATTCAATCAATCAATCAATTTTCCTCAGTCCTTCGTGGCTTTACGAAATTTGTTGGTGTCAATTTTCATGTTTGGCTATTTTTTCTTCTGTTTTATGGTGAGTGTAGATGTATGGAAACATAGTGACAGGCTTGATAAAATAATGACAATGAGGCTCGTCGTCTTTGAATAAAACCAAACCAAATGTCTCCGAAGAATACCGTGATTCTGGCCAATGCACAGACGGATCGATCAACCTTCAGCTCAATCATAATAATATAGGTGCGTAATATGCCAGCTAATCTCAGGACAGTTGCGTTTCAGCTAGTCTCAGGATGTCGCCCATTTTCTTATTTCTCAAACCACGCAAGGCAACAGTTTTAGTTGGCATAACGATATGCATTACCTACTTTTTGCATAGTACACAACAATAATAGTACGACCTGAATAGTACGACAATAAACTACATCTCTATTACTTTTTCTTTTTTTCTTTTTTAAATATTTATTTACTTTTTGTGTATAACACCATCAAGTTTGCTTATCCTATGAATATATAAATAAATAACAATAACATGGAACATGAGGAACTCAGTCTGCCCTTTGGCAGCTGAGACACGTAGGTAATTAGTTCATTTTAACAGAAACAGATAGATTATGAAAAGTTAGGTAGAGATATAAACCAGATATGTACATAATAGAGGGCTACGTAGGTCTCTGGGATATGATGTCTCAGGATGTCGCCCATTTTCTTATTTCTCAAACCACGCAAGGCAACAGTTTTAGTTGGCATAACGGTATGCATTACCTACTTTTTGCATAGTACACAACAATAATAGTACGGCCTGAATAGTACGACAATAAACTACATCTCTATTACTGTAATGTAAAGCTGTAGAAACGATGCAGAGTTTGGGACAAGGCGTTGAAAGGGTCATTGTGAGCGGGGAGAGTGGTTGTTAAAGGTGAGTTAGTCCATCTGGGACCAAGATTTTGAACGTGAGTTTTGAATAGGGAGGGATTGAGTGCTTGACAAGTGGCACCCGAGCCCCATCAAACTTGGTGAGGAGATTCAAGATTAAGACATAGGTTTTGTTGTCCATTCTCATTTTTACAAAACAGCAATTGTGACTGACAGTGTGCAATGGCCATACCGTGGGAAATGTATCTTATGCCTCTCAGTGATCCACTCAATTTCTAATTAGTTTAAATTCAAGAGTTAGTTGATCCGAAGATCCTTACAAACAATTTCTTTCAGCGGTAACTCGGATTTTGATGAATTATCGCCGATATGAATATCGCATGTGACTGGAGCATATAACTTACGAAAGGTGGGGAAAGGAGAACTAAAGTACTAATATACTTTTTCAAGCAGCTGCGGTGTCGCCCGCTTCTCATGATTTACGTTTCTTTCCATTTTCCGCCCGAGGTCGATCAAATCTTTTTACGTCGTGTGGTTGTGATTCTAGTAGAAGTAGCCGGTCGATGGAGAGGTGCGGTAACAAGGTAGCTCAGTTCCTCTCAAGGCGCACACTTCGTGACCTCAAGAGCGCCGCTCATTTAGTGACCCAGGATCTGACCTGATTTTTTTTCATTCTCATTTAGAGCTTGGCAAAGGTTAGGTTATCAAAACACGTTGGCTCTTCAACATTCTTGATAGTCATGGAGCTTGTCGATCAAGTCGGGGCTCACGCAAACTTCAGCGCCTCACTGCTAACAGGTTGTTATAGGGAACTATGATGAAATAGCTCGTTTTATTCATATAACATATTTGGGACAAGGCGTTGAAAGGGTCATTGTGAGCGGGGAGAGTGGTCGTTTAAGGTGAGTTAGTCCAACTGTTATAATATTATTATAATCGGTGTTGAGGCATCTTCCGCGGGACTAACTGGGGTTACTATCGATCAATACTGGTTTAGCCATTCTTAAACTGAGATAAGTAATGTGAGGCCATGTCTTATGTTTTCGTGGAATTGTTCATTGCTTGGATTTTTTATATTGCTGGTTTTTGATATCACCAATGAGCGATGGTATGGCCTGAGTAAAATAAGGATAAGAAATATTATAATACCTTGACTGTAGGTAATATTAGTTAAGTGGAACAGAGCAGTATTAGCCTGGAAGCAGAACGTGGAGGATGAAATGGTTCATGACTGAGGGGGTGAACACTGTTTGACCGAAACGTCTCGTTGATATGCAATTGTAGTCTTTGTTTTTTCACCATTAGTGATTCATCTTCAAAGTACAAGTGACCGATTTGCATTAGTTCTCTCAGTTATTTTCGTAATTTTAAGTCATTTTCGCAACGTCATTTTAAGCCAAAAGTCAATTTCGCAACGCCTTCTTTTCATGAATTGCCTTTATGGATTTATTCGGTCCTAAAAGCGAAGGACACCTTAATTGATTTTAATGATTGTGTAGGCTTTACCAGGAGATCTACTCACGTAGAGATGAGTATGAATTACACTTTTCAAATTATTGAGTTAAAGATTCGTTCTTCGTAATAGTACCTCAATAGTACCTCAAGAGATGAACAGTGTCTTGAGCGGTACTACATAACTATATTTTACTAACTGCCCAGCATATCATATTGAATACTGAGCGTTTATTACTTTGTGAATCTACTCACTGTTGTTTCTCTTTACTGGTGACAGTTTAATAACCGGAATTAGTATAAGGTACAAGTAGCAAAAGATGGAGAATATTCACACACTATATTGAATAGCGTACCAAACAGGTAAGTTTTGAAAATATAATGTTGAGACTCTACTACACGTAAGAGGAGCCTTATGCTGTGAGAGGTTCTCCTAATCATCAGACATATTTACGTGCAATGAATTGTAGACGATGAATTGTTTCTAGCACTTTAGTGACGTTTGGGTTCGAGTACGGAAGTTTTTCATACTTTTTTACATTGTTTTGAGCAAAGTATGAGTCTGTATGAGACTATATACAGTCTTTTTGGCAAGACTGTAACACGATGCCCCCCAGCATTTGAGGGGAGAAGTTATGAAATTATGATGAAGAAGGCGCCTCCGGTCTTGTTATAAGGAAGTATGAAGGATCAAGAGGGCCGTGAGAAGGGTTAGATATTTTGTGGGGAAGGCCGGATAATATTTTATGATGTTAGGTAGGTGAGTGGACCACGGGAGACCGCTTCCTGCTGACAACGTTTTTGTCAAGCGAGATTGTGAGCCTGCGATTTGTACCACCGCTTTTGAAGGAATTTCTGTGTTAATACACAGACGTATGTGGTCTCTCATACTGGAAATCGTTAAGAGAAAAAAAGCATCGGACTCCAAATTCTCAACATTACACGAATTCCGTTACATGAATCAACCAGTTAAGATTCTAGACAGAAATGACACAAAAAAGTAGATATAATTTTAATATAAACAAGTAAATATAATATAAATGTTCATATACACACAAACGAACATCAATGTTTTTATGTAACGCTTATGAGTTCTGGAAGTAGTGTTAGCGGTGACATAGTTTTTTTAGAGGTGATAGCGTCAATCGCCAAATTTTTTACATTCCATTGCTCGTTCTAGTAGTTATGTTGCTCGCAAAATAAGTTTCCCTTGTACAAGGAGTTCAACAGTCTGACATCCCTTCGCGATGACATCTCTTACCCTCTTTACGCCCGAGGGACGGATTTGAGTTGTGTAGGGTGTTTGACGTTATATAAGTCGACTCCCTCGAGACCTACCGACTTGAAACGTCCGGAGAAGTTTCACCAAGAAGATATACACCGGATTTCAAGTTGATTGGCTGTGGACCCTTCAAAGTGGCCAAAATGATCCAAAAATCAGCCTAAATTTTGGCTTTTTGTTACCAAAAAGATTTTTGCTTAAATCTTTCATATGGCACTGGGTCACGTTATAAAGAACGTCTGTGCAGAATTTCAAGTCGATTGGCCCTTTTACCCAGGCTGTATCGAATACAAATTTTCAGCTACACACAAACGAACATCAATGTTTTATGTAACGCTTATTTGTTCAGGAATTATCGTTATTTAGAGGTGATAGCGTGTAACGCCAAATGTTTTACATTTTATTGCTCGTCCTGTTAACAGTAGTTACGTTGCTCGCAAAACAAGTTTCCCTTGTACAAGGAGTTCAACAGTCTGACATCCCGTCGCGATGACATCTCTTACCCTCTTTACGCCCGAGGGACGGATGTGAGTTGTGTAGGATGCCCAACTTAGTTATCAGTATAATGTTGACGATGTTTTGGGTGGTTAAACAATAGAAAGCATTCAAGAGGGAGACTATACATACCTCCAGTATCTGCACCAGCCTTTCTAGAGCGATAGTGACAGTGAATAGACTTCAGTTACTGTAGCAAATTCGTAATTATAATGAGTATTACCGGTACACAAAAAAGTATGAATAATTATCGTACGCTAATACTTTTTTGTGTATGTGCCGGTATTCGATTATAATCGAATGTTACACAAATTTGGGATATACTAAGCTACAAGTTGACATGACTAAACATTCAGAATCCATTCTCCCCCCATTGGTTTCACAGGATAAGAACAGGATCAAGAACAGTGAGGTGAGCACATAGAATATTTTGTTCAGGACATGGTATTTTGTTCAGGATAGGTATTGGAACTCGCCCGAGATGTCAATTGAAAAAGCCATCAAATTTTCACACTCCAGTTCAATACCACAACTATGTTTAACGCAAGAAACATAACCTGGTCCACACTCATGGCCAGGCAAAGTGAACCGTAATACCATGGTTCGGCAATTTATCAGTCAGTTTCTATATCTGCACTATTGTTATTGATTCGGTATTCGGAAAGTATGCAGTCAAAATGTAGATTTGTTCAATCATTTTTCGTTCATTTATCCTGCGGCGGAGTCTCTATATAATATATTGAGACCTTTCGTTGATGAGTTATTAGAAAAAATAAGCAGAATATGGCATTTTTGTATGGCGCCATGGCAATATGATATTTGAAGGGCTCTGTTAATAACGTCAACGTGTATCTAGAAAACTCATGTTATTCGGGACTTCTAGAACTAGGGTAAGCGATCTCTCTGGCTTTTTGAGACTTTTTCGTCGCGTAAGGCGTATTTTTTAATATTTCTTCAATATTCACTAAAGTGAGATGATTTAAAAATGAGAACGGAGTATCACACAATGTGTACGGAGTAACACACAATGATCACGTCGATACGTTTGGCAAATCATTAGATTGGTTCTTCGTTCAATTTCCTTTTCTTTATCCACTTCTCCTTTATCATTTCATCGAGTATTTCGTCCCAGCCACAACAGAAGTTCAAGGAACAAAACGAGGGAGAGTAAAAAACCCTTGAGAAGATGCAAGCTATGCGGTTTGGTAGACAGATCTCGAAAATCAACCTCAAACCCTACAGGTACTGCCGCTAACTACCTTCCCCTCGTTTTTATACATCCCTTGTCACTCCCTCAACTTATCCCCGTAGCATTTGCCTAATAAGAACAGCAGGGAGCCGCGAGGCCCTTAGGCCCTTTGGATTCGTCCCAGTTGGGAGTTCTTCTCGGTCAATGAGAATATCATCTTTCCTACAATTCTCAACAACCAGAGAAAAATATAACTATAAAATAAAAATTCTGTTTTTTTTGCAGCTCGAGTATCGGATAACTCATTATACAGAATAGAAAGTACGTCAAACCTGCATAACTACTGCAGTATGCGGTATACTGGTGCGCACCTTCTGGCCAAGATGTGCAGTACGGTTTTCAAGGAACTACCCGCAACAAGAAGTAGGACACTACGATGAGTAAAGTGAGATCTTCGAACGATACGAGGATTTCGAACAAATGTCTTCTTTTTTCACGCGCAAACGTTCCCTGTTCATCAGGTTGGTGGTTACAGAAAACCCCAGGTAGGTACACAGTACTGGTTCCGTTGCGTTGCGAGGAAGAAACGGGTGACCGATAATGATGATATTTGGAACAATTACCAGAACTTTGGTTTTAGTTAAGAGACCGAAAGACCATGTCGGTGCATGAGCTGGTATATGCAGAGGTTCCAATGAATCGCGTGTATGTATAATAACTTCCCCTTTCTATCTGTGATAGTGGTGGAGGTGGAAACCACCAACGCTAGGCCTTAAGTGCTGTCTACCGTTGCGGTATTTTACGTTATGCCTGGAAAAGCTACCCGCGACCCACCCTACTGTGAGCCCTATTTACTGAAGCATCTAGTTCCAAACAAATAAATAATTCGTCTCCAAGTGATACGAACACCACACCTGCTCACTAATGTTCATCTATGTTATATCGCTCATCATGGAGTCCAGGCTATGAAGTTCGGTTTTCGTGTTACACTTAGTAACTAACAATAGTAATTTAAGTAAAGCCCATAATGGGGAACGTACGCTATGGTGGATGATCCGTCTGGTGCTTGCAGAAATTCCAGATCTTAATCAAACCATTTTTCAGTGTAAGCATAGATACTGTAAGGCGGTCTTCTGCTAAAATATATGTGCCTCCGATATCAGGGAGGTTTTTTGAAGAAACCTATGTGAGAATGAAAATTGTAAGTAGAATATATAAATGAGATTATTTCGTATAGTTATTGGACAAATTATTAACAAAATTATTGAACAAAATAACTCAAACTCGACACGTTATTCGAACTTGAATGGCATTATTGTTCAAATCCAAATCACAGAATGAAAATTCGTACATCCCCATAAATAAGGCATTCCGTAACACCCTATCAATTACTGAAGAACCCCTTTGACTATAGTCAACTTTATAAAGTCATCTTGTAGCTTCTATTACCTCTTCGTTGTTGAATATAAATAAATGAATGAAAGCCCAAGGTTTTCTGAGATCTCCCTAATCACCCTGGGTCCCTTATCAAAGATTTAGCCAGGCTCCTCGCTTCAGCTGGTAATCTTGATTAAAAGCGCTTCCAAACTTCCTAATTGAGCAATAAGCCCCCTCCACAGGCTCCTCTCTCTTTGCTAGCCCTCCTTACTCTCGAAACGTTACTTTTTCCTTTCTTTCGGACGTTACTTGATACAACAAGAAGCTGTTATATCCAGAAAAAAAAATATTTTCAACAGTTTTTATAAACTTAGGAAAATTGGCGAACTATTTAACAAAGTACCATCGATTGCATGGCTTTCAATGACTCGCTATACCACCTGATTGTATCAACTTGTACTATATATCACCTTGGAATATGAGATGGTGGTTGAGATGGAAGTGAGGTAATTGAAACATTGTAATATCCAACAAAAAATTCATGTGACGCTACTGTACATATATGACTTTTAAAATTATAAATTCGACTGTCCTCAACCAGACCAAGAGAAAAGGGGTCAAGATGAGAAATTGAGCCATCGCGATGAGCCATCTACATTCGCCGAATAAGTGGGAATAATAGCTGATTCGAAATGAGCCCGAGAAGCATGTATTCTCTGATCGAAACTAGGTTGCAGATGGCAAAAGACACTAAATTCCTACAATAAAAATAGTCGTGATAACAAAAATTTCACTCTATAAGAGAGGTTTATCATTGAGCGGACATGGCGCTGTGCAGTGCTGATTCGATATATCACCTACCTAAGACTAACCGATTTTGAGGATACTTTCTGAGAAAACCATCGACTACTGCAGCGAATCCAAAACGTCAATACTTGATTTTTGAAATAGTTTGCTCACCCGTAGGTAAGATTGATATTGGGAAACGTGGTTTTCGGTGACTAAATGTTTCAACTTGCACATTAGAAGGCCCACTTGGATGTATGGGCTGCTGCTGTGCCGATGGGATATCGCTAGTGCTCGTCCGCAGGCGATAATTCACGGAGGAGCTTCACCGAAGACTAGTCGCCTCACCCGTGTTTGGAAGCCTGATTCCAAGACTAATAATTAGGTCAATTTAGGTCAATTATTAACCTCCATGGTGACATTATTAACGTATATAGGTCAATTATTAACCTCCATTAGGTCAATTATTGACCTCCATGGTGACAAGAAGAAACCCTAACTTTTAATTCCTATGATCAAGAATTTATCGAAATATTCCAAATGTTTTCACTATTTTCTATACACCTTTAAAATTTAATGAATTCGTGGTTTTTTCATTGGTGGGGTGTTTAAAATGTGTAGATGTTGGTAAACTACCACAGCCCAGTCGTGGTTTTCATGGTTTCGTCTCACATAGAAGTTTTATTCCTTCTCAATTCCGCTCTGAATTTTACGAACCGAGTTATGGTAGTTATATTCGTTTACCAGCAGAGTGTTTCGGTGGTTGTGGTAACCATTAAATTACTTAAATTTAAGTAAGAAATTGACTTTGTTGGTATCCTATACCTACTAAGTGGTTGAATAAACCTCTTATATGGCAGGTAAGATCATAAATGATCTTTACAAGAATTACATAAATCCAGCAATATGGGTATGATTGTACACTGTTTGGTTGTGGTATCCCTCATTCTCCATAATTGGAATCAACCAGTTACTTATCCAAGGTTGTGTTAAAACGTGTTCTGACCAAATGCAATGACCACAATATAAGAGGGTATTCAACCACTTAGTATAGGATACCAACAAAGCCAATTTCTTCATCAGGCATCTTAGGTAAGTGGAGCGTCTGATGAAAACGTTACTGATCATACGCGTATGGAAGCCCAATCATAAATGTTGATGAGGGTATTTCATTATTTGCTTTTTCTACCGTTATTTTAGAGTATAGGAATATAACATGTTGGCAGTTTTCAGTTATTTCACTGTATCATTTACCTCCATTTTCATTTTTTACACAATTCATCAAACCAACACGAAGTACGAAGTAGATACATGAAAAATCGTTTTGTAAACAAGATTAATGAGCAAGTGTTATAGGGCTCTCAATTAATAATTAGGGCCCCTGTTTCACAGTTTAATTCCAGATGCTACCCGGCCACTAATGGGAAGAATGTGGGGTGAAGCTCATCACCGCACTCAGCGTGTGTGCACGAGGAGAAATATTGAAAAACCTTTAGTTCAGAATTTCGGTTGGATAAGCTTATTTTGGCTTTGTGTTACCTTTGGAGGAAGAACTCCACCTTTTGTGATTGCCGTATGGGTTTTTAGAGGGTACGGAATCTTTTTGATCATGAAACCAAATGATCTGAGGCAGCATCAAAATAAATTGGCGTTGGATCCCACCGAACGTTTTCCAATCATACAGGGAGGTAAAACGAGCGATGTAACGGTTGTTTCGTTTAATAATCGAATAAGAGAGACGAAGGACTAGTGACGAATGTTTTAATGGGTGAAAGCTAGAGGCTATGTTTTAAGCGGTGGCCACGAACCCAATTATGAGGAAATCTGACAGTACTGAACCTTTCAATCATACCCCGGTAGTCAACTAGGAGCATGGACAAACAATCTGCTCAGAGGGAAAGGACATTATCCAATTAAACGTCGAACATAAGACTTCAAAGCTGTGAAATGGAGAGGAAGTGGATTTCATTTGCTCTTGTCCAACCCTTGTAAACTAAGCGGGTCCGTCAAACCCCCCCTCATCAATAACTAACTACAAGGACCATGTTTATTTAATGAACCATGTAAGGTGGGCGTTCACACCGCACTTTCTCTCCCTCAACACTTCATACATGTTGGGATACCTCAGTAAATTGCACTTGCTGAAAACGTTTTTTAAAGACTAGTTCAACATAAGGTTTGTTCTAATTAAGGACGTTCTAGTCCTTCAAGGACGCGCGCCTGCGGGGATTTAGCCGCAAATGTAAACAAACGCGTGCAACATTCCTAGAAATTGATGATTGTAGTCCAACTTCATCGTACTAGCCGTGAGGGGGTAGGGAAGCCAGTCTCGGATGTCCAACACGTGAACGGTGCCAGTCGTTCCAAATCTGCAAGGTAGGTACTTTCTTTTTCTTTTTTCTTTTTTATTGATTTATTTTCTGTTTGTATTTTTCTCTAGGTACAGTCGACCTACCAGGGCCATTCCCATCGATTCACAATTGAAGGAAGAGTGTATTGAAGACGAAAATGAATCGGATATCGATTATGAACCAGAGAGTGTTGAAAGAGGATAAATAATAATAAAAGTCTGATGCTTTGAGCATATTATATTTTATTGTGCCTTATTTTCCCGAGAAAGGGAAACGTATGGTATCCCTGATAATTATCAATATTTTTGGCTGTTTCCCCCCCCCTTTTTCAAAGAAAATGGGTTTTCACCTCCAAGTTTATACAAGTAGGTGTTATACTCATTTCACCTCTCATTCCGCTATAAACATCGAAAATTTCATGGAAATCTCACAGATTCTGGTGTGCGGCAGATTAGCCGCAGTGCGCGTCCTCCCGGGAGGCAAACAGGCGCCCGTTCTAGAGGGTTAACCATGGTTTGGAGCGTGAGTATCTTTTTTGTTTTTTGTTTTTAATAAGTAAACTTTATTATCAACTTAATGATTCTACAGTTGTGCAAATCGTTTTTTTACAGTAAATTAATTAATTAATATGGTACATGAGTTTGGGTACAACCCAGTAGTTGTCCCTAATCAGTCGACTAGAAGTTCTTACAACATACAATTATAAATAACAGGTATCAAGACATATAATTTAACATTTAAGAAAGGTCAGTATGTGAATATTAACTCATTGATCTGCCAGTTAGTGTAGGGAATCTTGAGGTCTCTTCCGTTTCAATCTTCTTGCGGTGGGCGGAGGTGGCGCTGACTCTGGTATCATTGCTATCTTGATTGTCAATATTCGTTGTATGAATTCGTTAGTCTCATTGCGTTAATAACCGTGGTCGTGCAGCTATTACTAAATACGGATTCGTATCACTGCACTGGGTATCAGAGTTGGGATGCAACATCGGAACCAAATAATCGATTATAACATCAAATGATTAATCGTAAGCTAATAATCGATGTGGCCGATTGATCGGTGATGAATAATCGATGTTTGATTAATCGAAAGCAAATAACCGATTTTTTAAGAACTTATTTCAAACGCATAATTATTTGCTTTCCGATGGGTTTATTCGTTTATAGGTGACGACCTATTGTTAAATTACAAGGCTAATGAAGATAGAGGAATGCCAACACAAATAAAATTGCATGAAATAGTTTTTTATTATAAATGGAGGGTACTATAGATTGGACCGAACGAAGGGCTGGTTGTAAACACCTCCGGATGGCCATAAAAAAAATGCTAAAAATTAAACACTTCTAAAATGTGAACTAAAAAGTAAACCGTTCCATTTAAATTTTTCCCTGCCACCAGAGGGGAGGGGAGGGGTACCTAGAGTTCAAGAAACATCAATTTCTCGAATCCCTTCGTCAACAACTTTCATTTGTAACGGTAGATGATAATCGTAAAACCTAGATGGGTACCTACCTCTTTCCGTCATCCTGGAGGGTAGTAACAATAACAACGACGGTTTCTCTCAATTTGTATCAATTGACTATTATTACTGAATGATCGGTTAACGAATACGTCGGAATTTAAAGCATTTTTTAAGCATATTACAATGCTTCAAATCCTGCTGTATAGGAAAACCGATTACTCGAGCAATAATAATCGATTAATTAAAATAATCGGCAGCTGAACATCGATTAAAATTAATCGATTAATCGGGGTCAAATAATTAATTATCCGATGCATATTATTTTTATGCATCCCTGTAACAGAGGGTGGAACCTACAATTAACCACAATTATTACTTCCGAGTGTACTTACAGAGTGAAAGCATTTTGATCCTTTCAGAAGAAACTGTGAGTCCTCCCGATTAAAAATTTCGACTCGCGTTTTACACTTCACGCCTTCCTGAACACATTTAGTTTCATTTGTGTATATCTGAGTGTCCCTAAACTGATGGATGTATTTAGTCCTAGATGGCTTAATTCATTCATTCAATTCACTAAAATCTGTTGCAAGTGTCAATAAATATTCTGATAGAAATTTCATGAAAACGCTGTTCCAACATCCATCTGGGCATGTGCAAACATGTTATCTTGCCACAGACATAACACATGTCCTTCAAATTCGATGAATCGATCTGATACCTCTATGGGCGGTCCCATATGAATTTCTTCCAAATTTGAATTTGGAATTTACATTTGGTTGTGTGAAATTCTGATTGGTAGTGCAGGTGGGTTTTCAAAGTATATCAAACGAATTTTATAATGGTAACCTTCTTCTGCGCTTACAATAATTAATAAAAATTTACTTTCCTTGATAATAATTAATGGTAATTCGTGATGATGATTAAGGATAATTCATAATAATATCTAATCTATCATTTAGTGATCTTGACAGAAGGGTGATCTGCACAATTTGTAGAGTTTTTCTGTATGCGCTCGAATGAACCCAAAAATCGAGCTATCATAAGATCATTAGGAAGACGTCGTACTCAAAACTATCGGAATGCAATTACCAAGGTGTGTCTTTGGAGCTAGAATTTCGGCAGAGTTCTATCTCATGCAAGTCATTACATTGTGTACAGCCCCGGTTTTCCAATATACTTCACTTCTCGACTTATACAGCCCCTCCAATCAAAAGTTGCCTTCTGCAAAGAAGTTGGCTCCTCTACGGCACGAACTTGGAGAGCTGAGGATAAGTGATCGAACGTTCGTGTCACGTTGTGAACTTTGGCACCTCATTTGCACTTTCGAAATAGGTATTTCCTGCCAAGGAATATCCTCTAGTTCCTCGCATCTTCGAGCAGTTTCTAGAGAATTAGTTAGTATTCGGTTATTTTGAGTAGGAATCTGTAGGAGAAAAATGTTGTGGATGTTGTGCGAGTGCCGTTGTTATGATACCCGGATTCAAATTTCAAAAAGTCTCAAGTGAGCAGTAGCCCGACCCTATTTCTCTATCTGATCATATCTTTTGGGTGACATGAAGATGCTCCTCAATCGAAATTTGATTTCAAGAATATTCAGGAACATGCTGTACTTCCTAAATTCCAAATAGTACAGGAGGATTAATGGGAGGGTGGGAAGGAAAGAGAGAACATTGTCTAAACAACATACTCAGTACAACGTCATGGGAAGGATAGGAGAGGAACAATTAAATTTGGCTTATTCTCAAATTTTACTACATTTACCTATATCTAAAATCACTTGGTAATACCCATAAAAACTTTTTTTTTCTACTTTGTTATCTACCTTCCGCCGTGAAAATACCTTCTAAACAAGTTAAAACAAGTCCACAATACAGATCTGTTTCGATGGAAAACAATTTGAAAATTCTTCCACAACAATTTATTATCTTCAACAGATTGATCTTCTGTCTATATCCTTGGGAGTCCCATAACTATACAAAACAATTGGAGTAATTTGCTAAAATATTGTTCAAATAGGTGACCAGATGGGCCTTTCTGAATGATGGGTGGGGGATCTAGTTCAGTGGTCTATACATTATTTATATAAATGATAAATGAAACATTTGATTTTATGAAACAATATTTAATATTTTGTTTATAATTTGTTTGTAATTTATTTATAATTTGTATTGGAATAATGCTGGGGTTTCTACTTATACCTACGAGTATATAAAACTAGCTGTATACCCGCTCTTCGCAACGGTAGAACAGACACCCGTATCCCTCCTCCTCAACTGGTCAGAAACCTTCCCCAATGTTCACTCAACATATTCCCGAAGTTTCATTTAGATCGGTCAAGTAGCTTTGAAATCCTGGTAATCCCCCCCTCCCCCTACCATAAATGCCTTTAACCCACCACCCCCCATACTATTGACCCACCCTACCTGTTTAGAAACATTCCTCAATGTTCACACAACAAATTCCCAAAGTAGCACTCCAACTGGTCAAGTAGTTTTGAATGCCTGTAGACTCCCCCCCCCCCCCCCTCACAAAACCTGCACCCCGCCCCCTCACACTAAGTACCACTTGAAAGTACTTGTCGAGCTGAATCCAGAGACTACTTACAATCGGATTTACGTTCAACCGTTCGAAAGTTATAAGCAGTCCTCATAGAAGTGATTATAACACGTTTTTTAGTAGTATTTCATTCATAGCGTTTCAACGGATGGACAGATTTAAACCCGGATTTTTCATAAACCTTTCCAGATAAATTCTGCGTCAAATGGTACCAGCCGCAACTTTCTACGTTCAGCCGTTCTCAATTGATGATGAGACAAACAGACATACAGACAGACACGATTTTATTATATAGTATAGATAACAAAACAGGTAAATAATAACAGGAAGTATCTACCATAAAATATTCAAAATATTATTCTTTCCAAAATGTCAAATTATTCTAAACTTTTACTATATTTACCTATACCTTAAATTCACACCAGTTAGTGGGATGTGGACAGAGTAGATATTTCGAATAGTTGCAGGTAGGTATGTGCGAGTACATATGAATCATACTGTATGATTCCGACTTGCTTCCTTTTGATACACGCTCTTGCTGGTGATTATTCATTGGATCTACTATTGAGCCCTCGCTGTGAACGGACGTCGTAGGAAGCTCCTAATGGCCTTAAAAAATTTGCCAAATCAAACTCTATTTAAATGTGCACAAGAAAACTACACCGTTCCATTTGAAATTTTCGACATATGACGAGAAATCTATAAATTCATTTTGAACGCCTTCCTATTGACCTAGGGTTCTGACAAGTTTTCAAGAGTCATCTTCGGGCTGGTTTGAACCCGTAACCCGAATTTCATAATTTAAGGACAACGCTAAATGGGCAAAGTGGCGCGTAAGGCGGACGGACGGATTTATTTAAATTCGATGTTCTCAATCTACGTACATTGAAAAGTAATCCGTCGAATTTTGCAGGAGAGTTGAACAAATTTTGATTCATTACCAAAGGTAGTAAACTAGAATGGAGTGGCTGAGTGAGTCCAAATAATGAAGAGATAGGGTAAAATATGCAGGAATAATTAATCAATCCCAAAGTAACCAATGTTAGAAGAAAATATATTAGCAATTGAATATTATTAAAAAGTCAAAGCCAGTTCAGGGGATTTTAAAATTGTTATAGTTAAGGTTTGTTACATTACCTCCCAGCTACCAGTCGGTCCTCACGGGCGCATATTTCACCCCTGTTGAGGTTTATGTAATGGTACCTTGAAAATAACGCAATGTTCTAATCTAATGATCCGAGTTTTCCCGTGAAACCGTCGCACAGTACATTTCTCAGATAAAGCTACTGCTAACAATAGAACAACCATGTATATAACACCCTAAGAATACAATTTATGCTCGCTGTATCAGTCGTTTAGGAGGACCCCACTGCCACACTCCGCCTTAGGGTTAATTTCAGATGATGTCTCAGCACATGCGACACATGCTGATAGTGCCTCACCGTATGTAGCAGTTGGCGTTATGGCAAGGAGTTGTTATATGTACAACCTCCTCCCTACCATCTGATTTGGTTCGTCTGACAACTTCTCTTCATCGAAATTAAATCCGTTGCCAGAAACTGGGAACCAAGAGTTCACAAAACGGAAAGGAGGTTAACTAGAGTGAGTGTCACTAGTTCTAAGATTTTGATGAATTATAGTCTATCGTATGTTGAATGAGGTTTCCGATTCGGACCATAGCCAGTTCTCATGCATGTAATCGCTCTCAGTACTTTCCTGAAAACGTTTGACATGATCCAGGCAAAACTGACGATATCATTTGTGAAGACATGAAACCCCCCCCCCCCCCCCCCAACAACACCAATCCACTTTCTTGCACGTAGTTGAATCAATTCAAATCAGTAGAACTAACGAAACCATCCAATTGATGTGGTACACCATGATTTTAACTTACAAAATCTGTTTTGCACTAAGAAATACACGAAAAACACACCCTAATTCACCAAGAAACTCCCTGCAACATTCCAATCATCCCAAACCCAGACATTTCGTGAGAAAATAACTTACAAACCATGAAGATTTCATTGATTTGTTGCAAAATCGATCTTTATCGGCATCTCCCCACATTTTAGGGTTATATTTAAATAATAAATCTCTCATTATCTCTCAGACAAATAGACTTGATTTTCCACAAATCACACCTTGGGCCAGATTTTCTTATGAGTATTTACTTCATAAGTATGAGATCCTTAGAAACTTAGAATCTTAGAAATCTTAGAAACTTGCATTACTACGGTAGTTTTCGAACAGTTGCACGAACAGCTGATCTCAATGAGGGCTCGAAGGTTGAATGACAAAAAATCATCAACATGATCATGAAGGAAAAGGTGGGACTTCAGACCAATTTTCATGTTCAGGAACATATGGTTCAAACTACACTTGGTTTTGTGATATTGAGTGCCTTTTATATGACATGTACTTCCCGAGTCTATGGAAAAGAGGCAATTTAGAATATTTGTTGGTGATACTCCTTATGACGTAGGTAGGGTCAAGTGAAAACTCGTATATTTATTGTCAATGCAAATAAATTATAATTCATGTAAGTATTTTATTCGTAATTTATATAAATGAATAATTATCACTCAATCCCTGATCTCAGAAAACTGAAGAGATCATCACTGAGCTAGAGCTTTGTATCTTTATGCCCACAATCCATAAATCGTTTTACACCGATTTATTTCGATGTCGTCAATAACACCATTTTGGGTGGCAATCCAGTTGATGAAGTGACTCACCGTGGTCGACCCATAGGGACTTCATTTATCGTTTTTGTTTTCCCGATTCGATTCGGTCTGAAATGTGTAAAGACGAATATATCTCATTCTCAGTTGTTTGTAATAGGGATAGCATACAAAATGAATAGATCAGTCACACTATTTCGTTGATATTTTGAAACTACGCATATCTCTACCGGATTTTTTTGTGATTCGTCGGCTATTTGTTTTTCAAGAAAATTACGAGTTTGACACATGTACTGACCTACCGGGTCAGTGATCTGGTCTATATAAAGAATAATGAACCATAGTGTAAAGATTTACAGGGTTATTTACTGTTTGTCTATTATTCCATCACAAATCAACTCAAATCATATGACGAGGATAATGCAATATGGGAACTGTGATTGTAGAAGTTCCGCAATTCGAATGTGAATTATGATTGATGGGGTGTTACAGCAGTCGATTTGAACTGTGAGCTGTGTGAGTTGGTGGGGATGGAAAGACTGGTAATTGGATGAGAAGGCGGGAGGGATAAGTCGAATGGTGACTGCTGCCATGTGTACGGCTGCCTTCACTTCCCTTCTTTATGTCACCAGTCGATTTCTGCCACAGGCTCCACTTCATTTCGAGATTCCACTTTTCCGAGTATTCCCTAATTAATCTTCTTCCAAACGAAGATTCAGAACTATGCATTTTTCAGATGTTTATGTGATCATGTAATATTTTCTCTTCATATGTTATCAAAAAATGATCAATCTGTTACTTCCGTTCATCAATCTAAATCACGTAGTTTTATGTTTAGTTTGCAATTCAAGACATTCGGGGAGATTGACCGCATTATACACATTTTCCTCTTCCTGTCTGCTCATATATCATGTTAGTTTGAACTACATTCCTAACCTAACCATCCAAATTAGATGAAACTAGAGGAATATATTGATTGTATATGTAACTGAGAAGTCGAATTCGCGGTCAGCGACTGCGGGAACTACCAAAATTGGATCGGAAGGAGGATCCTTAAACTTTTACGCTAGTAGGTACCCATTTGATTGTCCGTCCCGAATAGAACTTTTGGAATATATCAAAGATTTTATGATATTCGCCATATAAATATTTTGGATCATCTAACTACCGAAATTGAATCACAAATATTGATAGTGTGGAGAGTGGAACGTGGAGTAGGAACTTGTGGATATCTACACAGGACTACTCTGACATTAGTAGTGAGAGCGTAGGGTAAGACCTTCTGTGTTTGAGGTAATGTATCAGAACTAATACGCACCCCTTGTTATCAACATATGCCATACTAATCATATCCTGTTAACGCACGGCTCAGACTGCTGGCGCGCCAAGGCGGTAGAATACGAGTAAAAGGATGGTAATACTCGTTGATCACCCTTCAGCGTACTTGAGTTTACCTCGTTCCCATTTATTTATTTTTTATATGAATCTAATTCCTCGTATTGCGTACGTATGTGATCAAATCAAATGCAGCATGGGTATAAGAGCGATTTTTAGAAGAAATAACTGGTTTTATGTAAAATGTCTCCATTTTACTGGTTTTATAACAAATTCTGTCTTCTGTTTTTGCCGATTAACACCTCCGTTTATAGATTTTTTCAACGCTGAACACAATGGCGAAGTCGAAATTGTGATATCTCATTCCGTTATCGGATTAGACCATATTAACATCTCAAGTAACTACCACGTTTCTTCATCTTCAAAGTGCAATTCTGACTTCACCATCGTGTTTGGCGTTGAAAAAATCTGTGAAATGAGGATCCACTTGTCAGACTGGTTCATTTTTGGAAGTTATGGGTAATTTTTCCCCCCTTACAATACCCCTAAACTCTCCTTAGAGAGGCCCGATTCTGTCCATCTACGAACTTAGTCTTTTGATTGTCAATACAGATTTTTTGGTGTCTTTTGGCAGTGAATTCAGGTCTGAAATTTTTATATTTCAGGAATTCGGGTTGTAAAATGTTCGGACCAGATTCCTTTTCTTCGTAAATTCGCTGCAACGTACCCTCATCAATTCCAAAGGGGATAGCAAACGTGGAAAGAGATCCAGAGCGTTTCCCATACTTCTTTCACATCAACTCCACATTATCTTTATCTAAGATTATCTGTTCTATATTCCTCTGAATGAGGAATGTTTGACAACAATTAATCTTAAGATGCAGTAGTATCCAGGAGTCATCGAGAATTTGGAACACTTATCTATGGAAAAAGGACCACTCATCTCTATTCTCATTACAATTCCAGTTCCTACGGAGGAGAAAGCACGATTTCGACTGCACTAGTGATAGCTGTTAAATTTTATTATTGCTATTGCGCGTCATCAAATCTATTTAGGTATTTCATTTAGGTATACTTAATGAAATTGAAAAATCAACCTCACATCACTCCATGAGGCGTCGGAAGACATTTCTAAAGACTATAAAATTCAATTCCTGATCTTGTTACCGTAATCTTGTTACGTCAACAGGATGTTTTTAATCAATATCATGATTAGCCACCAATATGTAGCACCAAACAAATTACAGGTGCTTAGCACGGCAGTGGTTCAACGGCCACAAATACAAGGGATGTAAGTATACAAAAATGAAAATATAAAGTCGCGAGTAGTGGATTAAAGAAGAATAAAATTAAAGAAAAAATCTCAAGAAAAAAATTAGCCGAGATGTTGATAGATTGAATTCAGATGTTGCTGGTTTAGCTCTGGTTATTTATTGATTAAGGAGGACGTACGTAGAGAGCCCAACCAGAACGATGAATGCTAAAAGAGATCATTTATCCAGAGAGACCGCATCATTCGGCAGTTAGGTACCTGTTATTAGAAATTGATAAGCCAAACCCTCCTCATGCCTGTAGAGTGTGAATCAATCACACTTGAAGTCCCATGTAAGATGTCAGCCCCGCCTTCACTTGGTTGATCACTATTTGATGCTCAATATTGTTGCATATCGTCAACGATGACAGTGAATGGACTACAAAATGAAGGCTCAAGCTGAACGAAATAAAATCAACTCACATTAACTTCACGAATAAACTCAATGGCAATTATATCGCCCTAAGGCTGAACGAACGTACAGCTGACACCACTAAATGCTTGGGAATGTCACTTGATGCAGAATTGGAATGGAAAGAGCACGAAAAAAAAGGAGAATTGAAGATAAAGTTCATCGTTCAAAGATAAAGTTTATCGTTCAAAGATAAAGTGTATCGGTTACTCGTTAGGCATTCTGAGAATTCCATACACAACTGATTGCAATATACAAGCAAGTCCTGAAATCCTTCCGGACGCTTGGTATACAGCTTTACCAGGGGCTTGTACTCAGGGGCTGTACGAATGTCTATCACCAAGATTACACAAACTTCCCACAATAAAGTATTCAGGAGCATTGTAAACGCCCCTTGGTACAAAGGTACTTAACGACCACTAAACAATTAAACACGAAGTTCTGCGCCTCCTAGACAACAACAACTTCGTTCGGCGGCTTGAAAGGACGAAACCCTTGGACATAGTGATGGCACGTACATGTTGGAGTGTTTGGGAACTCCAAAGTATAGGTACTGACTCTATGATCGGTTTCAACAGATTTTTTTCATTTCATTTTATTTTTCCATTTATTACAATAATTATCAATTGGTTACGGCAAAATGTCAACAGTAACATATAATTACGTTACGTGATAATATTGTAAATTTATAATACAAGTACCTATAATAGTAGTATACCTATAAGTACTATCCCGATGTTCCAATATTTTGCATTCTTCAAATATTCTATCTGGTGACCTGTTCTATCTTGAAAGGGTTGTGTTCTGCTCTCTCTCCAGCGTACAGAGGATAAAAACTCTGCAAATTCTTGACCCAACGGTTTATTATCTTCTTTATGCAGATCACCCTTCTGTCTAGATCACCAAATTATCATTACGAATTATCATTACCTAATTATTGATAATTTTATCAATGGTCTTAAAAAATTCTAAAAAAATAAACTCCATCTAAATTAGATTTAGATTTATATTTATAATTAATTAACCTTAATCTAATCTAATCTGAGTAATCCTAATCTAATTGAAGAACTGTTAGATGAAAGTCTAGCTCATCATCCAAATTAAATTTAAAATACCATGCGAATTTCTTTCATAACATGATATTATCATACCATAATGTACTATACCAAATCATACATACAATAATATACCATACCGTACTCATACCATGTCATCCAGTTCTGACCTAGGGATATTTAAAATTCCAAGTCTCTAGCTCATCATCAAAATTTAAATTGTTTAAACAAATAGGTATTATTTGAACAATTTTACAGACAAGAAACCGAGTGAATATTGCATTGTGATCCAGTTCTGATCTATTTTTAAAATTTCAAGTCAATAGCTCATCATCAAAATTTAATTTGTATTATTACAAAAAGGTATTATTTAACCAATTTTACAGATGAGAAACCGAGTGAATATTGCAATGTGGTCAAGCCTCACTACTACAAGTTCATTTTCATGAGACTCGGTTTTGGGTTTACTTTGTCTATAATCGTGCAGTGTTGCAGTCCCTTGGTATTCAAGTAGCTAGTACCGCCTTTGATTCTGTGACTAGTTAGAGTTTGACCATAAGTAGGAGGTCGGTTGCAGGGATTTGGTTGCAGTTAGTTGGGGCGCCCATTCTCGCAGCTTGGACGATCGTTTCACAATAGATTGCAATGATCGGGGACCCACTGAATTGCGATTAGTTTTCCAATTTCAGTTGTTATTAAAGCCTTGAAATTTCATACGGGATGTATTAAATACAAATTTTGTAGACTCTTCCCATGTGTATTTTTGCGAGGGCTTGACATGCAATTTTCGAGTCGGTGAGGATAACTATTTCATTTGTACTGACTGTGCACTGATGGATTCTATTGCTGATTTCAATTACGTAAAAATTATCTTATATTCAAAAGCTGGGGCGCCAATGGAGTTGGAGATAACACTGCGACATAATTATTGCCGAGTGCAATTGGAACAGTGCGAAATACTACCACATATTTCATCCACAGAGAGCGAGAGGAAAGTTTGAATGAAACATGCACAATTCATATTTGGATGAAATTGAAAGATTTCATGCCCAACAATATTCGACTTACATTGAAACGCGGGGTACACGTGCAAGTCTGTATTGACGAAGGAAAAATGAATGCTGGTCGGGATATGGCGGAGTTATTCACAGGTTGAAAAAAGTTGACCTGAAGACCTAAGCTGAATCAGTTTACTGGGAAACCAGTAATTATCGGAGAGAGCTAATTTCAACGTTTGAAACGAATGAATAGCGTATTCCTACGGTTGAGGTAGAAGCATTGACACGATTCCGTCAGGTGGAGGATGTGAAATGGAAGGGGATGCTTCCCATTAACCAGGTGGGAAAAGAGATGTGTGTTAGCCACGAGAGGAGAATCGGTCAACACCACAATTTTCATCGAGCTGTTACTCAAAAGAGGCGCCAAAAGCCCAGATGCAGGCCAAATACATTCATCCGACTTAATCAATGTTTCCTTTTTCCATAACGTCCATCTTTCATGGATATTGAACTCTAGAAATTCGAAATTCAGAACTTGTGAAATTTAGAAAATCTTCCTAACAGGAAGATTTTTATTGATGATTACAAATTAAGAAAAAAAAACCAGTAACTTCCCCTGTAACAGTGGAACAGTGCGCTACAATGGAAGTTGAATGACAATGAATTTTTATGCTTTATGCTTAAAGCTAAATTGAACAATTTAGCCTACTGGATGCCTCTACACTCACGATCATTAGTTGGTAAACAAAACATTAGAACTCGTATTATGCCCATAGCTCTGCTATCCGTAGGGTCACAAACGTATGGTGAACAATTTTGTAGGTATAATTTTTACAATTCTATAGCGTGGAACATTTTGCGAGTAGATCTATGTGGATAAATTTGTTCAAGGGTAGGGCCTATTTCTTCATGAGAGGCAGGATAGGGAACCAGAATCTAGGAAGTGGCCATATTATTGGAGTATATCTCAAGACGTTAGTTGGATTTCGGAAAATATGGGGTTTAGAGTGGAGTTTTATTCTCAAAGTTCACTATAGAATAGAATTGGGCATGTAAATGATACAGTCCCTTTAGAAGATAGAAAATACATAATACATAAATACGTAATATTTTGAAGTTTGGATATGGTATTAAATATGCAGGACAGACAGGTAGTAATCTAAAGGTGGGGCTGGAGGAACCTAGGGATGACCTTACACGAGGCTTACACGAGGTAGGGAGGCATTAGAGAATCATTTATTTGAAGTTCAACATAGAATCAACTACGAAATAGGTAGGAATAACTCATAAGTTGAGATGAGCCCATATTTGAGGTGAGGGCCCAAAACTGGATGCTTTGTAGTCTTGGGAAATTCAAAAGAATTACCATTTGGGCGTCTCTGTAAATGATAAGTAAAATCTTACTACCCTTTGATTGACCTATTCCTGTAACTGATCCTTTGCTCCTTAGCCAATCCAGAAGGCACTAGTCCTGCTCCCAGCGAGATAACTTTCACTTGGTCTCAGCCAACCAGAAATACCTTTCACTTTTGAACCGTATATGAGTAGATGTGTACTAACTGCATCATCAATATGTGTCGTACTGATGATGGAGTAACAGCCGAAACCAGTCGACACGGTTTGTGGAAATGGACTTTTTCATTTTTCGTACGCCCTCCGCGGCATTTTGCCCAGTTAGCGTTGTGCTAAAATTTCGAAATTAGGTTTACGGGTTCGGACTAACCCCACAATGATCCTGGAAACGTTTCATAACATTCAATAAACGGGAAAGGGTTCAAAACGAATTTTGAAATTTTGAAAATTTCAAAAATCGCAAAATTCATGTGAAACGGTATAGTTTTCAGTCCACATTTACATAGACTTTATTCTTAAGAACTTTTTAACACCATCCGCAGCTTGGTACGACCAGATATTCGTTCACAATGAGGGCTCAAAGTTGGGGCTGATCGAAAATCGTCAACATGAGAGTGAATCGTGAGGCAGCCTGTCGGGTCAATTTTCAACCTGGCTCAGCTGATTCGAACAGCTCATTGTTCTCAAATATCGAGATAATAAATAACATTTAATAATAATGAAGCATACAAATTATTAATAACCAACAATAAATATTGATAATTTACACTATTTGTTTTATTTCTGAATAATATTATATTGTGGATATCCAATATTTCGCCGCAATATTGTGACTTACATACCTATACGAGGGAATAGTCGTAGGTAACACTGGTTTACAAAAAAAAGGACTATTTGACGGGACCATGGTATTGCGAGGTACTTTTGCGTCCTGAATCCGATTCCGAGGTCAGAAAAACGAGATTTCAGAAAAACGAGATTTCAACGTCAGAAAAACGAGATTTCAAGGTAATTTAGAGGTTACGAGGAACGATCAAAAAGTAAGAATACAAAACGTTTTGCGCAGCAGGAAAATCTTTGTGTTCATATGTGGAACCCCCTGCGTTATGGGCGGGATAATTCTGAACAAAACAAGAGGTCCGGTGTTTAAATGTGACCGTTAGTTTGCTTTTGAGTGCATTTCGAAATGTGCTAAAAAATCGCTCCCGCCACCTCCGACCCCTAGGACCCGCCGCACATTGGTCCGAATTACGAATCTAGCTGATCATAAATCGTGGCTAATAGAACTGTGCCCCAACTTACAACGTATACATGCTTCCATATAGGTTTGAAGCAACTTGATCTGATGGTCTACCGCCGCTCTTCAGTATTAGTCAATGAATGGCTCTTCCAATAGGCTAATCGGATATTTTTCTTCATTGTAGGTACTCGTCTAATCATTCCCCACACCATGGGGTTGTCAAATATAATATATTTGAATCCTAATGGAAGCGAGATTCCATTCAGTATATATATTATATATACTGAATGGAATCTCGCTTCCATTAGGATTCACATGGTAGATAACCAGAAGCAAAGAGCAATAAACGTCGTCCAGATGAGTATTTTAGAGGTTTGTATGATCACCCGACGATCGCGGGAACGAAAGCTGCTGCGATTTTCCACTCCAAACAGGGAAGTATTTACTGTCCGCCAGCCTCCCAATTTGTTAATCAATCCTTCCTCTTAAAACGAACCCATTCAGACGAAGCCACGCTCATTTCAGCGCTGTTTGCCAACTCAATACGTACATGGAATCAGATTCTTTTACCTCAACCAGAATTTGGAAACCTTCCGTTACATGTGTCACCACTCTGTATACGAGTGGTCGTCTTGCTCATAGTTTTCTCTAGTAACCGTTCGGACTGTCTATTATGAGTGGTGTCTAGGCCCTTCCGATGTTGGGTCCATTGGACATTTCTAAAGCAAGAAACTCTAGCATTACAAATGGGATTCCAAGGTCTGGGTCTGTTTATCAACATATCAATCAACAGCGACACAGCTTGGACGGTGAAATTTGAATGTTGAGGTTTGCTTCAGAGAATAAGAAAGATTTCTAGCTTCATCCAGAAATAATTTCAAGTAGTGTCCGAACGGGTATTTGCGCCATTTATTAGCCAGTTCAAGTCGACACTGCAGTGTGGAATAACAGTAAGGGTAAGCGTATATACCCTTCAGGGAACAACGAATTCAGAATATTGAACAGGAACCGTATTGAACAGGAACCTTTCCGATTCATCAATCAGAGTAAATTCTCATTTTTCAAATCATGAAGTTGGAGCTGGAACAGTGAACCATGTGGTCCATTAACGGAGTTTCATTAGCTCTCATGAAGACATAACAGCCCAGAGCACGATAGTGCTATAAATACATATTACACTAAACGCTGATTAGAAAAGAGCCCAAGACGAATGTATGCTGCATTGACCTCTATTGTGGTAAATCTTATTGATTAACATTATTTCGAGTCAACTATACTATAGCATATTGCAGTCAATATGATATAGTAAATTAGAATTCATTTACTTCAACTTTTAACACAGTGTACCAAAAATATATGGATGGTTAAAATGGAATGACACAAGCTCGATTCCATGCAACTTCACGATCGCTTGTGTCTTTCAGCACCTGTCATCCGGAAACGTTAATTCTACGTCAATCTCACCACAACCCCTAAGGATAACCCGAAGTATCACTTGCTCTTGTAACTATATACGAAACAGTGATGAAAGTATGATTTAGAGCCAATTTTTATTCTCTTGAAGTACTAAATACCGCCTTTTATTGGTCCATTACTAATAGCTGACAATTTTAACTAACTTTGAACAAAACAAATAGTAGCACTTGAATTCATCAATATACCAATCAAATCCGGCTCCTGTCATTGAGTATTTATTGAAGCTTGACAGATTACATTGGTATTTATTTAATTTTAGTTAGTTACACCATATAAGTATTAAAACATCAGAATCTATGAAACTAATGCTACACCTTGTGGGAGGATGGGCATGTTCATCAAGGAACACGCTGATCACGTGGCATAAACTGGTTTTACGAAATGTTGGGTCGGTATCAACGTAAAGTCCCTTGCAATCGTTATGACTTCATGACCAGCTGTATATTTCGATATGTCGGATTGGATTTTGGTTTACTATCTTCATTAATGAACCATTGGATCGCCTAAGAAAAAAGGGTGATCTGCACAAAAAAAAGATAATAAACCGTTGTCAAGAATTTCCAGAGTTTTCCATCCCTGTGCCAAAATGATAGCTGGAATTTGCAAGTTGACCTTTCATTAATGAGAAATATTGGCAATTTCAGAATTGTATACGTAGTGAATAAATATAAATGGTTTGGTGTTCACATGGCATAGTGTTGGTGTTTAGACGATTAGGGGCAGAATTGTGTAAATGATAGAAAGGGAATTTTCCGTTTATTTCAATACATTTTTTGGTACGGTACGCAGGTTGGCGCTTTTTTAGTATTTGTTGGAAATAAGATTGATTTTATCGAGAGTAACCCAATGGCCTAGGCTACAATCCTTACTTGAGCCTCCTAACGTGTATCGTTTGTCTGGCCAGTATCAACATATGGTCTTGGTAACGACTATACCCCATGCATTCGTTATGACTTTATGAGCCCTCAGTAGAGCAGTCCAGAACTAGGTAGGTACATTTCGACATTTTGGAATAGATTGTTTCAATTCCTCACCAATTTCAGTAATTATCCTAAGTACTGTCCCGTATGGAAACTCAAAACTTGTTTATAACCCAGAACGATTGCACGAAAAAATCTTTTTTTTTTTTTTTTTTTTCAAAGCATCCCTTGCCCAAACGATATCTGGAGTTTGTGGCAAAACAATTTCTCAAATAAAATGCCGAAACCTGTCTTGAAAACTACCTCTTTTTTTTCAAATTCATACTAAAGCGATGACCGTGAAGAGATAAATGAAAGAAGCTCAAATATGCGAGTACTTCGAATGGTACACAATTGTTAAGTGACCCTGACGTGTATGAACATCGGGCTCCTGGTGCTTTCTTGTCTTGCTTTGTGCTAAACGACCAAGTACAATGTTTCGAGCGTTGGCGGTCATCCCACAAACAAATGGAACGATCTTGTTGTAAGCCGAGTTCATTGAGGTCGAACCTATTCCACACGTCCGAAATAATGAACCGACCGACACTGCAAGTAGCACGTGCTGGTTGTTGGAATTCGATAAATGTACGAAGGGCAAGGCGTTACTTGTACCTTCTCACACTCTGGAATGTGTAGTATAACGCTCCAAGACATATTTCTGCAGTGAATACGAAAAATTGTGATTTATTTGCCACAACCCCCCCCCCCCCCCGTTTTTTAGCTGTCGTTAGACTGAAATCAAGTTACACCGAAAAACGGATAGCACCACGTTAATCGGCGCAAAAAAAAAAATGAAATTTCATGTGCCACACTTGGGGTTACTTACACAAAATTGGTATTTTGGCCCAATCTTGGCCGGCTGACAACGTGGGTGGTGTGCGACCGAAAAAATTGGTTGAGGGGTCAAATGTTCATGAAATTTTACGTAGAACCCAAATCTAAAATAAAAAAAAGGGGGTTCCCACTCAAAAAAACGAAGTCGGTGTGCATTGGGCCAATTTGGCCCTGTCGGAAAAAATTGAAAATAGCGCAGTTGAATGGAGAATAAAAAATTGGAAACAAGGGGTTTTCAGTTTTTAAAATCCTTCACAATAATGAATTAAAATTCATATCCACTAGTTGAGGACCACCCTGTATACATGGTTTGGTGTTGTGAACATTACATAGTGATGGACAGTTAGGGTACAAATTTTTGTAAATGATTTTTCAATGATTCCATCACTATTTGTTGGAAATCTACTTGATTTCTTCGGAGGTGACTTGATGACCTAGGCAACAGTGCTTCATTGAGTCTCCTCACGTGGATCATTGGTTGGGTCAGTATGAACGTAAAGTCTTAATAACGACTATAATATAGGGATATTATCCCTTGTATACGTTATGACTTCATGACTTGGTGAGCCAACTTATACAGCAGCCCAGAAGTATTTTTCAGAATGGGTTGTTTCAATATTTCAGAAGGTAATTATCCGACTTTCCCGTATGGAAACTCAGAACTTGTATATAACCTAGAATGATTCCACGAAAAAATCATTTTTTCAAACCATCCCTGTGCCAAAACGATAGCTGGCGTTTGAACTTGACCTTTCATTAATAATAATTATCAAAATTTCTCAATTTCATAGATTGTGGACAGAAATAAATGGTTGGGTGTTGGTGATCTGAGTCATAAATTTGTGTAAATGATTTTACAATGATTGGATCAGTATTTGTTTGAACTCAGATTGGTTTCTTCGGTGGTGACTTGATGACCTAGGCTACAGTGCTTCCTTTAGCCTTCTCACGTGTGTCATTTATTCGGTCGGCACCAACGTAAAGTCTTGATAACGACTATATCCCTTGTATTCGTTAAGACTTCACGACTTGATGAGCCAACTTATAGAATGGATCGTTTCGATTTTTTCACCAATTTCAGTAATCATCCTACTCTCCAGTATGGAAAACTAAAAACTTGTTTATAACCCCGGAACGATTGCACGGAAAAATCATTTTTGCAAACCATCCCTGTGCCAAAACGATAGCTCGCGTTTGAACTTGACCTTTCATTAATAATAATTATTGAACATTTCTCAATTTCATAGATTGTGGATAAATATAAATGGTTGGGTGTTGGTGGTCTGAGGGGAAAATTTGTGTAAATGATTTTACAATGATTGGATCAGTATTTGTTGGAACTCAGATTGGTTTCTTCGGTGGTGACTTGATGACCTAGGCTACAGTGCTTCCTTTAGCCTTCTCACGTGTATCAATTGTTTGTTGACAGAGAGACGTGATTATGGTGCTGATGTACGTACGGAGTGGAATCGGAGTCCGGCTCTTGCGTCTGATTGTTGTGACGAGATCGGCGCAGTCTGAAGAGGGCGTCCCGCACCCTTGATAATCCGTGGCGCGCCAGGTTTGGGCCACTGCTCACCCCATCGGTTTCACAAGTCAACTCTTCGAGGTGTCCGACTCGCTCACCAGCGGCTCACGCTCCCGACTGACATCCGCTGGCGTTCTTTCCCACCTCCCGCCGCCCCCAACCGGTCTCCGCTACACTCCACCGCCCCCGTGGTCTCGGTAATTGGTGCATTGGTTGTGTGGGGGAGGCGATAGTGTGGTACGTATCAACTTGCTTTTCCTCCGTCTCAGAAGCTTTTCTCTTTCATTTTGACCGGTTGTGGCACTTCCAACCCCGCTCAACTCAACAACATAAATCAAGAAATATATGTTTCCCCTTGCTCTATATCCAATTTTCGGTCTGGATGCCAAAACACCAAACAAAATTCAAATTTGAACGTTACGAGGGTGAGGCCTACCTACCTGAATTCTTCATGTATATTCATGTATCTGTCATGAATATATTAACACCACTTTTTAACCACGAACCTACTGATGAATAAGACCTGAATTACACAGCTCCACGAGAAAAAAAGGGGGAAAAAAATGTTCAGATCCTCAAACTGGACCCGCATGTCTCTATGTATTTTTGGTCGCTGAATCAGAATCCGGGGTCAAAAAAAGCCGGACACCCCTAAAAAAAAAGTTATAGCCGAAAAACACCACCACAATGGGGTGAGTCCTCGGAAAACTTTGAAGTAGGCATTATTATCTTGATGCATCCTGTTTTTAAGTACTCTGATGTGATTTTAATGTTATGCTTTCGTTCTATATTACATCTTGGCCTAAACGCAGTCATTGTGTCCGGTTGTCCTGTTGAGATCAGTCGAATACACGACATGTATTGTAGGAGACCCCACGTCTAATATATAACATAATGGCGACAAGGATGTGATTATAACTGTCGTATGGCGCGATCTAACTTCTCTTCGAACTTGCACCTTATAGACAAGGATTTCAACTCCGCTGATAAACACACTGACCTGATTCATCGGGCAACTCTTTTCGTAAATGAAACTTGAACGTTTCAGAGATAACTCTTGTGGACGGTGCAAAGTGTTGAATGAGACTACGTTCTTCGAACGTACAAAATGACGAACAGTCGAAGGAGAGTAGCCATACTGTTTCCTCACAATCTGGGTCTGATTTTTGTGATAATAGACCATGGTCTTTATCATATCATTCCTAAGTGCAGTTAGGAATAAGCGTGCACCTACCAGGGTATCCCATTCAGATTTTGGACAGTATGTTTGAATATCATTGTAACGAATTCATATACATATGATTCAAATTCATATACATATTCATATTTATATAAGTACATATATATATGTATTGACAGGATATTATTGATTTTATTTATTTGATATTTTTTTAGACATACCTATGTTTTAGCGAATTTTCGAAGAAAAGGAAGCTATTGGTCTGGGTCCCAAATTTTTAAAACTCAAATTTCCGAATAGAATAGTATACCAAATCCGTTTCGAGGGCCTTTATTGCTGCCTGGCTGCCCGAGTGAATGACTACCTTCCTTCCTATAATCTCCTTCTCATAATCTCCGCCACACATTCTCGAAACGCCTGGTAGACATTAGCATGCACGCACAGCCGCCAAAATGCCTCTGTGCGTGGTCTCATGCCACTGATCCCAGCCCCTGACCTTATCTATGTTTGCTCGCGATATCGGGATTGACATATCCAATGCGAGTCCTAGTCGTTTGGTATGCCATGCACTTTTGGTTTATCATCTTCGATAATGAACCATTGGGATCGCCCAAAGAAAAAATTTTTTTTGGATGGGTGTGGTTAACGGCTAAGGTTGACGTGTCTGAGCTTCAGTCTGCAGTTCAGAAATCCCATTTGACAACAGCGTTAACCCTGCATTGGTGAGAGTCGAAGAAACTTATGGCATATAATGAAATAACATTATGGAAATGTGTACAACATTTGTGATAAACCGACTTCAGCAGAGTGAAATCTTTTCCGAAAGACAGGCTCAAACCCCGGTTTGAAGTAGTCCGAAAACTCCCACTACTGCATTATGACCGGATGAAGTTGGCGAATCGATTCACCATTTTACTCAGGGTTCCTAAGAATAAATCATGATAAAATGTAAACTGGTTCAAATGCACAAGATATTACAATTACAAATGGTTATCATGTTTGTTGTAATACGGTTAACTACAGCCAATATGCAACGCATCAAGCATCAAGTGGACAAGTAGTCGACTGATGTGTTGTTGAGCAAAATGTACAACATTAAATATTGCGCATTTGACAAGTTCTCAAAACTGGGAGGTTGAGATTGAGTGTTTAGGCAATAACAAGGAATAATAAGTTCTTGAATCTGGGTGCAACAGGTGCAATTAACCTCATTCACTGATTAGTGATTACCATCACTAGTTTTCATGATGAGAAGTTACCATTAAAATAAAATTTACCAAAAACTAAAACGAAATAACATCATCATCAAACCCCGGGAATTCCGCTATTTTTTGTACAAGGTTCGTATTCCGATCGTTTCAATCAACTGGACGTTCCGGTATTCGTCCCGCATTATTGTTTCGGAACCTTCTTGCGAATTTCAAAAGACTGATGATGAAACGACTATATTCGGTCTGAAATGTTTTACTGCAACTACCTACCAGTGCTTTTTGTCTGCTGATATTACAGAGGGCACTTCAAACTTAGACACTCAAATGAATCAAATCATAAACTGCCATCGGGGCGAAAAACTGTCGTCAATGAACTAGAGAGACAGCGCGACCCATTCGTGTCCTCGGTAGTCAGTTTTCCAGAGCGCTTTCTTCATTTTTATTATCAATCTTAATGTTTATAATACGAGTATAAAACTCTGCAAATTCTTGACACAACGGTTCATTAGTTTTCTTTGTACAGATCACCCTTCTGTCTAGATCACTAGGTCTAAATGTCTAGATCCTAAATGTTAGATTAATTATTATTATGAATTATTACTAATTATTAATAATTTTATAAAGTACCAAGTGAAAATTATTATAATTTATTGTTAGGTATTAATAATAATAATTATTAATTATGATTAATTAATACGATATAATTCTGGGGTTTTCAATACTACGTCGGTAATAATTTTTCTATAAAAGAAGTAGGTACCTACCAACAAACATTCGAAATTATGTACCTTCATTTCCGTAGCACGAAACGTACCTCAGAACAAAAAACTCGACATCACTAAAACCATATGATGTTCCAAACAGCTCCTTAGTACCTTAGTATGAAAATTGACCTGTATTTCAACCGTTTGATTCACAATCGTGTTGACAGGCTAAACCTTTGAGCCGTCATTGTGAACGAACGGCTGGTCATACAAATCTGTGGATGGTCTTAAAAAATTCTAAGGAATAAACTCTATCTAAATATGAAATAAATAACATAACGTTTGATGGGAATTTTTCGAGTTTTGAAATTTAGGGTTATAAAAAATTTCGAGGATCATTGTGGGGTTGGTCGGAACCCGTAACAAAAATTTCGAATTTTTGCTAACTGGGCATTGAAAGAAGCGTAAAGCTCCCTGCTGGTGTAACAGAGGAAACATATTAGGTGAAACCGAGGGGGACTAAGGGTGAGAGGGGATTGTGGGAAGGAGACAGGGAACAGGAAAACTTTGACGGTGGAGGTTAGGGGTAGGAGGATCAGGTTTCTATATGCACAGTCAACAGCGGGGTGCGAAGCACCGAGCACCCTATATACGTGGCTGGCGGGCAAAATGGATATCATTCCTTTTTGCGGCTGAGGTTTTTTGGCGGGCCAGTTTTTACAACGGAGTTGTTCTTGGGGGGATAATACAATGTACCATAGAAGAGCGCACAGCAGGACGGCGTACTTCTGACGGACGGATTTTTTTTTATTCGATTTTCTGAATGTACGTATCTTGAAACGTAAACCAACAAATTTTGAGGGGGGGGGGGGTAAAAAAATTTTCGTTTGGGCGATTCCAATGGTTCTCTATAATGAACCATTGGAATCGCCCAAAGAAAAATTTTTGACACCGTAATTCAACCCGTCTGTTTCTTTCCCACCTTTCGCTCATAATAATTCGCAGTTGTGTTAGAATCGGGAGGAATTAGGAGTATTGAATAATAATAATATTATTAATTATAATAATAATAATGACAAACCACTCTTTGTCAATCCTGAGGTAGTATCTGTTATGAGTGGGGCCTGTCCTAAAGGGGGTGTCTGTTCTACCCTTGCGAAGCGCGGGTACACAGCTAGTTAATAATAATTAATAATACTATCGAAGATAATAAACCAATAATATTAGATATTGATCTCAATGTTAATAATATTAAAATATTATTAATATTATTATTAATTATTAATAATAATATTAATTATTAATGATAATATTAATTATCAATAATAATATTAATTATTAATAATACTATTAATAATTATTAATAATAATACTAATTAATAATAATATTAATTAATAATAATAATAATTATTATTATCTAATAATAATAATATTAATTATCTAATAATAATAATATTAATTATCTAATAATAATAATATTAATTATTATTAACTAGCTGTGTACCCGCGCTTCGCAACGGTAGAACAGACACCCCCTTTAGGACAGGCCCCACTCATAACACATACTACCTCAGGATTGAAGAAGAAGAAGAAGAAAAATGTTTTATTGAAACCAAAAAACAAAGTTTAAAAACATAATTTAAAATAAAACAAATAGGATTTGGCAAATTTGGCCATGAATCCGAGTCTGCCGGTGTAGAAAGAAAAGAGATAGGCATTCAAAAAATAAATAAATACATAATTAGCTTCCGCTCGAAGTAAGTACCAAAAATCAAAATAAAATTTGTTATCTCTTAGCGAATTTGTTATCTCTTAATTCAAAATAAAATTGGTTACCTTATAACTCAAGCACAGAGTACATAGTAGATACATCATTTTATATGACATAGTAGGTAGGTACATCATTTTTTTATTTTTTTTAATTTTATTTTTTCTTATTTATTATTTTATTTTTATTTTTTTTTTATTCATTTGTTTTTTTCTCTTTCTTGTTATCTTTCAACTCAAACACAGAATAAATAGTAGGTACAACATTTTTTCTCGACTTAGTAATTAAATTCTTGAACTAGGGAATTCCTGTACATCCAAGCCTCCTTAATAAAACTATAAAGTGCCATCTGGCGCGTACAGTCACCGAGAATAGCTAGCATTTCAGTGCCTTCAAAGGTGCTCCTACCAAAGTACTTGAACCTGAATTCCGACAAGACTGGACAGCCACATAAAAAATGATATATATCCTCATCTTGACATGTGTTACATAAAGAGCATTTAGCTTCTTGAGTACCGCGATTCCATATTTTACAATTAAGGTTGAGCTGTTCACAACGCACTTTTAGCAGTAATCTCGCTACATTCTGATTGGCATGCTTTTGTTTAACGACAAATCCCATGTCCAAACTTTTGTACAACAAAAAAACCTCAGACTGCTGTGTTGATGTTAGAAACTCATTTGCTTCGTATTTTTTATGCCTTGCCAATAACAACGTCCCTAACAACCGTCGGTTTGAATTCGAAGCCATTTAGGTCGGCCTCATATTTTATTGCCATAATTTTCCAATCTGCATACCAAAAGACGCCAATCCTGACGCACTCCATCGCAACCTGGAAGGGGAGCCTGAAGGATTCCATATTACTCACCTTTATAATATAGCCTAAGTGAAGTTCAAGGAAATTTGTGAATAAAGTCCCTACTCCACATTCACGATGAATCATGTACGTAGGAGTACAATCCGGCAAGTTCCATACTTTTTTCAGGAAGTATCTAATAAGCCGTTCTACTTCTTCAAATTTACGGGAACTCCAAACTTGCGCAGCTTAGCCAATCACACACTTCGCAGTAGCATTGAAAACCTTGAACCTCAGGATTGACAAAGAGTGGTTTATTATTATTATTATTATTAATAATATTATTATTTTTCAATACTCCTAATTCCTTCCGATTCTAACACAACTGCGAATTATTATGAGCGAAAGGTGGGAAAGAAACAGACGGGTAGAATTACGGTGTCATAATTATAGATCATTGGTATTTACTTGAATTGATATTAGTTCAGATGAGTTCACATATCTGTCAATGAGCAAGGGCAACTACGAACCTGCGACAATAAAACTGTGCAGTCACTACCTATATAGGCTCCACCATTATCAACTCCTGATATTTTGATGTTCAGCTAGTAGGTTCATGGCGAGGGTAATGGAATGGCTGGGTTTCACAAGAGGGAGAAGATTATGTGTGTTAGAAAGCTTTTGTACTTGAACAGAATGGGAAGGGTTAGCGAAACCCATGAGCTGATTGAGTTGTAGGGCGTACAGAGCATAGCACCGCGGAATGGGTCGGCGTGATTGGAAAGGTACCCCATTCCCCGCTGCCGGGGCTCTTAGAAGAGAAAAAGAGAGAGGAAAAAACCAAATACATTTATATTCCCCTTCTTCCATACTCGTCCGAGCCCTCGAGTTGGGGGTTATTACCACGTTATCCGACAGCTCCACTCTACTCTCATTGGAAGATCACCTCGTTTCAATCGTATTATAAGTCTTTCCATTTGTTACCCACGATTTCAAAAAGTACATAGGTACGTTTTTTGACAAAGCAGATAAAACTTACCTTTGTTACACTCGCATATTACCCCTCTTGGCAACACATTTTATCCTGTTTAACCTCACATCACTACATCAATATCATTATGTGTTGATGCTTCTTCACCATTGGGTGGATTGCATCTCGGACCAATCACAGATTAGCAACACCGACAACGGATCACCCAGATAATTAGGTTATTATCATTATTGTTGTATCATAATATGTATATCATACATTCCGGCTTATTTTGGTTTATTACCCATTGGAAACAACAACAGAATAAATATTGTCCTACCATTGGATTGACCAGAGATGTTAGTTTAGTTTAGCTCAATGGGCAAACTAATTTACAAAATGTTAGAGCATTATGAGTTGGACATTTCATTCTCAGAAATACAATAGAAATGCAATGCACTGTCAATCTGGAACCCTCATATAACTTACTGCTCATTCAAGATGAAGAACATTCAGATTTTACACCCCTTGGGGCAAGTAGCCTCATACTTCTGCACTACTTGCCCCAAGGGGTGTAAAATCTGAATGTTCTTCATCTTGAATGATCTCGATTTTTTACCGGCCGTCCAAATTCCAATAGTGAACCGCAGGTGGGAATGGGACCTGGCACACACGCCGACCGCTGATCGGCACCGATAAAATGCCGGTGAGCAGCCGGCCACTGCCACTGTATACCGCCGGTGCCGGGACGTGCCGGCGATACAGTGGCGTACATGACTAAATACACGCTTGCACACACACCGATTGTTTTCCGACCGTCCGCGGCAGTTCTCGCTACACCACCCTCCATTTCAACCATTTTAAAATTGTTACTAAAGAAAGTGTACTTTACATATCACCTTAACATTTAAAATTAGCTTCAAACAAAAGTTCCCAAAATCATGACGAAAGCATATCAGAATTTTTGGGACTTGGTTGTCATTTTATTGTGGATGGTATCTTGTTATAATATTTAGTACATTGGGATCATCACTAAAAAGTGTCATATAATATATTCATATTCCGATTCATATATAACATATTCCAAATGTCTATTGCATCCTTTGACGAACTCCATGAGAAGTTGAAAAATGAAATCCAACATCAGAATACTAAAATGAGAAACTCTATTCCTTCAAAAGAAAGGCTCGCTCTAACATTGAGGTAAGTAATCAAATATATTATATATTATAATATATTTGATTATATATATTATAATATATTTGATTACTTACCTCAATGTTAGAGCGAGCCTTTCTTTTGAAGGAATAGAGTTTCTCATTTTAGTATTCTGATGTTGGATTTCATTTTTCAACTTCTCATGGAGTTCGTCAAAGGATGCAATAGACATTCGGAAGTAGTTAAAAAACTTACTGCTATCAAGCCTTAGTTCTTCAAAAAGTGTGTAGAATGTTCCCGTGTTTTCTCTGCTTTGATTGATTGGATGAATCCAACACTTGATTCTTACGCTTAATACGACGATACTATAACCACATAGCAACCACTCTTTTAGGATTCATTATTATTCTATAATCTCGTGTCACAACAACCCAGCAACTGATTGTTTGACCGGTAAAAATCCGGTATCGGTATCGGCCGATTTTTTCCGGCCGTCCAGAATCGGTGTGTGTGCAACTAGCCTGACCGGGGCGAAGTATGCGACACATTTAGTCCATGTACCAATCGTAATGATTGATACCTCGGTCGGACCACCATCTTCCGAGTGAGTCTGAACGATGTTAATGGCTGTTTTATTCACGCAATTCGAGCGCAACCCTCGAACCCATTCATCAGAAAGAAGAGGTGTTGGTAAATAAAAGAGCGAGCGGGAGGGATAAGGACGTATTGTGTCCAGAGAAGAAAACGAATGGTGAACGAATACCTGTCAATTTTGGTAGTATACGCTTATCCTGTAATGTTTTGGAAAACAAGTAACGAGTTTGAACGTGTGGAGGACCTGTCACTGGTGGGACCTATCTCCTTGAACATATCGCACGCATCCTAGAAGAGGGGTGCAAGTCTGAAACTTTTAGTCAAGTCTCCCCCCACTCCTTTCTCCTTTAGAAAAGAATATTGTTGTCCTATTAGCTGTTGGAGCATTAGTGTGTGAAACGATTTCCGCAAAGATCACTAATATCAGGCATGTTGCTATGTAAACACAGCCTTTTATGTAAGAGAGAAATTTGAACCGCGATTCGTGGAAATCACATTCTTGGACTTGTACTCGACTTATAGGATAAGTGCGATATGACGTGGGGTCCTCTCATTTCCCCGATTCAAGTAGAATCTTGAATCTTAGATTTATCACTGCTCTTGTAGAATCTTGAATCTTAGATTTATCACTGCTCTTGCATTCCGGCCTAATTTCAGTTTTTAAGGCCTATCAAAAATTGTTCAATCAATCAAGGGTGGAGGCTTACATATGACTGGGGTATTGTTTGAAGGCAAGCCTAATAATGAACAACAAGGAATGAGAGCAGAAAATTTCATTTCGGAGAAAAATGATTTTCAGATTTATAAATGTGATTACAAGTTAACCTTGGTTGACATGGAAGGCAAACCAGAATGGCGTATGCCTTTTCTGACAAATTATTAGCAGGGACGATGAGGATCTATTTATATAAAAAAGGTTATTAATCACCAGAGGGTAAGAGGATGCCTCTAAGTTCAACGGCCAGTGATTAATGGACGTGAAGTGGGCCGAAGCACAAGGGAAGACAGAGTGGATTGGCGGTCTGTGGCAAGTTATTTCCAATCAACTGACTTGCTGTCTTACGCATGACACAAGTTAAGTTGTTCAGTGAATTGCGGTTTCATGAACCAGGCCCAAAGTTGCCTGAAGGGTTGGAGTTTTCGTATCAAGTGAAAGCTAGTAATTGATCCATGGGTCTCATTATTTGACATTATAGCTATCTGATAATGATTTTATTGTACCTAACCAGCCTTTCTATATATATAAATCTCACATTATATTAAAATATATCTACAGTAGGTATAATACCAATACCGCATTGTAAAAAGAAAATGATAAAGATGAATAATTTAGACAATTCCTAATCAAATTGGATGGGTAACCAAAATCCATCCTAATGAATGTTTTATTGACGAGAAGTATTCTTGTCTTTCCAGGCCCTAGTCGATTGCAATATGGTCAGTGCACTGGCATGCGGTGGTGTACAGTGATCATGCAAGGCTTCATGATGATGTACTGAATCATCTCAATTTCGTATATCCTTCAAATGATTATTAGGTATATAAATTATTGTAGGTAGGCCGTTTCGGAAGTCAAACTATCGTCAAAAGCAAACAGTAACTGAGATCACATAGAAGGGGTGCAAATGTGATATCGGATGTAGAAGTAAAAGGAAATTTGAAGGAGGAGGAACCAAAATGAAGGGGATCGATCCAAGCGCTAGTACGAAAGAACGCAACAATACAGCCATACTATATATAGTAGGTATGGTTCTAGATATACATCATAATTAAATCATTCACACATTTACCTAACCTGTCTTAATTATTTTGAATTTACCGATATCATATCGAATTCGGAATCACTTTTAAAAAACCCCTCAATAAGTTACATGGTCCTGTAACCATTCCATGAACTTCCAACCAGTTGGACGATCACGCTCCAGTTCAAACGAGGACTTGAATGACACCCCGACCCTTCTTGAACGTGAATTTCATCTTGAACTGAACCTAATGAAGATTTGAGTCAGAATACCTTTAGCATAACAAACTATTTAGCTCATTTGATAATTTATGCTCCAAGTTTATGTGTTTTTTGAAAGTAGAAATTTGTAGAAATATTTTCAGGGTGATTAAAACAGTGATTTTCATTCTTAAACAATACAACCCTTGTCCTTCTTGCCTAGGGGCTGTCGTTTTTGCTTGCTTCTGATCTTCTGGGCATTAGGTAGTATGTTTTCATCCCAAGTAAACCAGCAGCAGCTTCAAAGGTAAAACGCTGTCCCATCAGAACAATGTGGTTATGTGGGATTGTACTTCAACCTTTTTCCCAGCGCAGAATATAAGTATACCTAGTTACCAGACAGGCTCTTCACGTTTTGGAAGAAAGTGGGGAACGATGATGGTAACTGAGTTGACGCTGATGTTTCTGACTTCTGGGTCTAGTTGAAGACTCTTCTGCTTCGCCATCTCTGCAAGGCGATTCCTTCCTCTTATGTACTTTCAGTCATGCCTTGTTACTGGCAATGGTTTCATCAACGAAACTAGTACAAGGAGCTAGTTGTGGGGTCAATAATCCCATTTGGAAATGGCTTTCTACGACTTTATCGCGAATGATTTTAGTTCGTAGACGGAAGGATCTATCAAATTTATCGGAGAACATTCGTTTGATGAAATCTCGTTCGATACGTCATAGATTTGGGGTTATACTCCGTAAATCTGTACTCTAGATTATGTATATATACCTTGTACTTTCTATACCAGTTTGCATCAATTCGAATACTTGTTTTCAACTGCACCTCTTTCATTTGAATGGAAAGCTCTTTTCCTGATATCACTTTGTAGTATGTACACATTACGTTGGGATCAATATCCTGAACAACGGTTTACATTGGTAACATGTGGAGACAATAATAACCTTGCAATCTTCTGTACACTGGAAACGAAAAAAGTGTACACGAACTTTGACCCATTTCGAGACCTCTAAGACGTATCAATTTCAAAACGGAGGATGTCCATTACACCAACCGCCAAAGTATACTAGAAAACAATACATCAAACGCAATTCGAAGTACAATTCACCGTCCGTTTTCTTCAATGAAGAGTTCGTCGCAATACTGAGCTTTCAACGCAATACAGATAATAACCATCACTTTTACGTTTGAAGGTAGACGATAGAGTGTTGTTGAGGATTTCGTCAGAAGTAGAGCTCGTCGATTGGTGATACGCTTCGAAGCATGGAGGATGTTCAGGTTAATCAAGTTGATGGAGGGCAATTTATCAAGTAAACTCGGTCACGGCAATGGGCCCCTCAAATCAGGAAGCTTCACCACAGAATCTGTATGGGGCGACCGCAGGATGAGTTGGTCGGCATTTGAGTCCGAGAAACAGCGAGTTCATAGTATTTCAAATGAGAGTTGTCATAGTATTATATTTCAATTCGAATTCCTTGCCTGTTACGACTCCCTCGTTTAGGCGATGTGAGTTAGTTAGTGTGGAACCTTGAAGAGGTACAACAAACGAGTTTTTAGAATGACTACTATGAAGTCAGTCATAGTAGTCTATGTAGTCATATTACACTTGTGGCATAATAATATATACCTTCATATTATGAAGGTATAACCAAGAAATACGAGTATTTCGACTTCACGAAAGAATCTGAATCACAAATATATTTTAGTAGACATTACAGTTTGTTTGTATACAATATATATATATACTGTATACAAACAAACTGTAATGTCTACTCAATGTATATAGATTTGTATATCAATCCATACAAATATTACAGTTTCCTACTTTATTCCAGAGGAGGAATTCTTAGAAAGGATTGGTTTCATTATGAACCAATTCCATGAGGGATTGATAGCTAAGTGGTCAACATCAGGCCGAACCAAATGGCGAGAAAATATATATGTGGATTACATGGCTCGCCTCATAACAGGATTACATCTATGGTTGCATGGCAGATTTCCATCTGCAGTGCACATCTAACCTTATTAGCGACATAGGTTAGTTTTTTTCCCTTCAATTTCGATGAAATTCTGTTGAGACCATTGATGACGCTTCCAGAGTTTTTTTTTATAGAGCTGCTTGAGATCGAAACACCTGCTGATACAGATCCGTTATCCCTTCCAAGCTGAGCGATAATGTTCCTTTATGATTCCCTCGGGGTACATCACTATCCACTCTACATCTGTGCGAGGAGGTGTACTAAGTTGTATGGGTGTCTAGTTTACTACTACCCTATCACATGGGAGCAGAGTGTGGTTTGGCGGTATGTGCTGAACTTTTCACCATACTCCATCTACTTTTTGTGGGGTTCCCAGAGAGAACAGCTCCAGGTTTTCCACAAGGATACCTACATCAGCCCTCTGCCCGATTATTACGAGGGTCTCACGACAACACCCCACATCGTCACTTTTGGCCAAAATGAGTTATGCATACCATTCGAAGCGTCTTCCCCCGGCGGATCGATCTAACTAAGTACTATAGGTTAGGTACCTAAGTTAGGTAACACTAAATCTCACGATTTATTTTACTGAATTATTCAGTAAACATAGTCATTGACAGATAGTTTTTTGGCTCTGCTGACAAGTCACCCAAATGACGATGTGTGAAGATGCCGTGAGACCCTCGATTATTAAGTAAACCTTGTAATGGATCAATTTCATTTTCCCCTTGCTCCAGCCAACTGAGCTAGCATAAATGGCCAATTGTCATTGTTAAAATCAATCAAGTCCTTTGTTATTCCATCCAAACGAAAAAGGGTGAACACCTAGACTCTACGTGCTAGAGGATGTTCTGAAGACATCTGACAAGTCCGACACATTTTTACCCACCTGTACTGTAGTAGAAGCCTTGTTCTCCTCAAGTAAATAGGATGATAACTTAATTAAAAAACTCTCCAAATTCTTGACACAACGGTTCATTATCTTCTTTGTACAGATCACCCTTCTGTCTAGATCACTAGGTGTAAATGTCTAGATTGTTAGATTAGTTATTATTATGAATTATCACTAATTATTAATAATTTTATCAAGTACCTAGCGAAAATTATTATAATTTATTGTTAGGTATTCATAATTTGTATTTATTATTGATAATAATTATTATTAATTACGATTAAATAATACGATATAATTCTGGGATTTTTAATACTACGTCGGTAATAATTTTTCTATATAAGAAGTACCTACCAACAAACATTCGAAATTACCTTCATTTCCGTAGCACGAAACGTACCTCAGAACAAAAAACTCGACATCACTAAAACCATATGATATTCCAAACAGCTCGTTAGTATGAAAATGGACCTGTATTTCAACCGTTTGATTCACGATCGTGTTGACAGGCTCAACCTTTGAGCCGTCATTGTGAACGAACGGCTGGTCGTACAAAGCTGTGGATGGTCTTAAAAAATTCGACGGAACAAACTCTATCTCTGGCTGGTAAGAACACCTCACAGGATATGACGTACGTGGACCGGTAGGGGGTGGATGACGTCAGACAAGTGGCCGGTAAGAACACCTCATAGGATATGACGTACGTACGTGGACTGGCAGGGGGTGGATGACGTCAGACAAGTGGCCGGCAAGAACACCCCACAGGATATGACGTACGGGGACCGGCAGGGGGTGGATGACGTCAGACAAGTGGCCGGCAAGAACACCTCACAGGATATGACGTACGTATGTGGACCGGCAGGGGGTGGATGACGTCAGACAAGTGGCTGGCAAGGACACCTCACAGGAGATGGCGTACGTGGACCGGCATGGGGTGGATGACGTCAGACAAGTGGCCGGCAAGATCACCTCACAGGATATGATGACGTACGTTGACCGGCAGGGGGTGGATGACGTCAGACAAGTGGCCGGCAAGAGCACTTCACAGGATATGACGTACGTGGACCGGCAGGAATGGATGACGTCAGAGGGGTCAAGGGGAGCGAAATATTTTAAACCTCCATTTCTTCCTTACTAATATTAATAAGCATTATGTAAATACGGATCGTAATCTTGAATCTACTTGTACTCTCAACAGTTCCATTATATAAAATATCAAATTACCGTTGAGTTAAGTATTTTTTAACAATTCCTATTTCCATCATAAAAAAAATGGTTTCTTCATACAAAAGTTGCTTAACTCAACACTTCCTTCGTTAAATACATTTAAAAATAAATTGTGTCTTCCTTAAACATAACAGTTTTAAAATCTTTGTACAGATCACCCTTCTGTCTAGATCACTAGGTCTAAAAGTCTAGATCCTAAATGTTAGATTAATTATTATTATGAATTATCACTAATTATTGATAATTTTATCAAGTACCTAGTGAAAATTATTATTATTTATTGTTAGGTATTAATAATTTGTATTTATTATTAATAATTATTATTATCAATTATAATGAATTAATACGGTATTAACCTTTGAGCCGTCATTGTGAACGAACGGCTGGTCGTACAAAGCTGCGGGTGGTCTTAACAAATTCTCAGGAATAAACTCTATCTAAATATGAAATAAAAAACATACCGTTCTATATGAATTTTTCGAGTTTTGGAATTTTCAAAATTTCAAAATTCGTTTTGAACCCCTTCCCCTTGACCTAGGGTTATGAAAAGTTTCGAGGACCATTGTGGGGTTGGCCGGAACCCATAAAAAAATTTCGTAATTTTAACTCAACGCTAACTGGGCAAAGTGCCGTGGACGGCGGAAGGCGTACGGCGGAAGGCGTACGGCGGACGGACGGATTTTGGTTTATTATCTTCGATAATGAATCATATGGTTAAAAAATTTGTTGGTTTACGTTTCAAGATACGTAGATCAGAAAATCGAATAAAAAAAACTCTGCAAATTCTTGACACAACGGTTTATTATCTTCCTTGTGCAGATCACCCTTCTGTCTATACCAGACTGTGTTGCAAATCAGCACCATACCATATTCTCACCGTACTCATACCATACCTTACGAATTTCTTTCCTATCATACCATACTGTATTATACCAAATCATACATACCTACAATAATACACCATACCATACTCATACCATGTCATACAAACCGAGTGAATATTGAAATGACATCCATTTCTGACCTATATTTAAAATTTCAAGTATCTTGCTCATCATCAAAATTTAATTTGTACTCGTATTATTACAAAAAGGAAGATATTATTTAAACAATTTTACAGATGAGAAACCGAGTAAATATTGCAATGTGGTCAATCCCCGACTCACGGTTAAAATTTCTAGACTGTAGTTTACCGGGAAGATGAAAAAAGGTAGTTTTATTCTGGCCGTCTGGGGGTTGGGTCACAAAACGGCCGTTTTCGACGCGAATGTTTAGTGTTTTTCCTAAACCTTTGCGCGCTCACTGTGAACGAACGGCTGGTCACACAAAAATCCAATTGGTCTTAAAAGATTCGTAATTTTCCAGGTCATTCAAACGTGAACTGAAAATTACACGTTTCAGTTAAATATTTTGAGATATGACATTGTCGAAATTTTAAATTTCGTTTTGAACCCCTTCCCCTTGATCTAGGGTTATGAAAAGTTTCGAGGATCATTGTGGGGCTGGTCCAAACCCAGAAACCAAATTTCGTAATTTTAGCTCAACGCTAACTGGGCAAAGTGCCACGGACGGCGGACGGCGTACGGCGTACGGGTGACGGACGGATTTGTTTTTATTCGATTTTCTGAATCTACGTATCTTGAAACGTAAACCAACAAATTTTGAGGGGGGGTTAAAAATTTTTTTTCTTTGGGCGATTCCAATGGTTCATTATCGAAGATAATAAACCAAAATCTGTCCGTCACCCGAACGCCATACGCCGTCCGTGGCACTTTGCCCAGTTAGCGTTGAGCTAAAATTACGAAATTTGGTTTCTGGGTTTGGACCAGCCCCACAATGATCCTCGAAACTTTTCATAGCCCTAGGTCAGGGGGAAGGGGTTCAAAACGAACTTTGAAATTTCGACTATGTCATATCTCTAAAAAGTCTCATGAAACGGTGTACTTTTTAGTTCACTTTTGAATGACCTGAAAAATTAAGAATCTTTTAAGACCAATTGGATTTTTGTTCGACAAGCCGTTCGTTCACAGTGAGCGCGCCAAGGTTTAGGAAAAACACTAAACTTCGCGTCGAAAACGGCCGTTAACCCCCAGACGCCCAGAATAAAACTACCTTTTTTCATCTTCCCGGTAAACTACAGTCTAGAAATTTTAACCGTGAGTCGGGGATAGACCACATTGCATTATTCACTCGGTTTCTCATCTGTAAAATTGTTTAAATAATACCTTTTTGTAATAATAAAAATTAAATTTCGATGATGAGCTAGATACTTGAAATTTTAAATATAGGTCAGAAATGAATGACATTTCAATATTCACTCGGTTTGTATGACATGGTATGAGTATGGTATGGTAGGTATATTATTGTATGAATGATTTGGTATGGTACAGTATGGTATGATAAGAAAGAAATTCGTATGGTATGGTATGAGTACGGTGAGAATATGGTATGGTGCCGATTTGCAACACAGTCTGGTATAGACAGAAGGGTGATCTGCACAAGGAAGATAATAAACCGTTGTGTCAAGAATTTGCAGAGTTTTTTATTCGATTTTCTGAATCTACGTATCTTGAAACGCAAACCAACAAATTTTGGCGGTGGGGGGGGGGGGGGGGGTTAAAAATTGTTTTCTTTGGGCGATTCCAATGGTTCATTATCGAAGATAATAAACCAAAACGAAAAACTCTGCAAATTCTTGACACAACGGTTTATTATCTTCCTTGTGCAGATCACCCTTCTGTCTATACCAGACTGTATTGCAAATCGGAACCATACTATATTCTCACCGTACTCATACCATACCATACGAATTTCTTTCCTATCATACCATACTGTATTATACCTAATCATACATACAATAATATACCATACCATACTCATACAATGTCATACAAACCGAGTGAATATTGAAATGTCATCCATTTCTGACCTATATTTAAAATTTCAAGTATCTAGCTCATCATCAAAATTTAATTTGTTTAAACAAATAGGTATTATTTAAACAATTTTACAGACAAGAAACCGAGTGAATCCAGTTCTGTGATCCAGTTCTGACCTATTTTTAAAATTTCAAGTCAATAGCTCATCATCAAAATTTAATTAGTATTATTACAAAAAGGTATTATTTAAACAATTTTACAGATGAGAAACCGAGTAAATATTGCAATGTGGTCTATCCCCGACTCACGGTTAAAATTTCTAGACTGTAGTTTACCGGGAAGATGACAAAAGGTAGTTTTATTCTGGGCGTCTGAGGGTTGGGTCACATAACGGCCGTTTTCGACGCGAAAGATTAGTGTTTTTCCTAAACCTTTGCGCGCTCACTGTGAACGAACGGCTGGTCGCACAAAAATCCAATTGGTCTTAAAAGATTCGTAATTTTCCAGGTCATTCAAACGTGAACTGAAAATTACACGTTTCAGTTAAATATTTTGAGATATGACATTGTCGAAATTTTAAATTTCGTTTTGAACCCCTTCCCCTTGATCTAGGGTTATGAAAAGTTTCGAGGACCATTGTGGGGCTGGTCCAAACCCAGAAACCGAATTTCGTAATTTTAACTCAACGCTAACTGGGCAAAGTGGCGCGGACGGCGTACGGCGTACGGGGGACGGCGTACGGCGGACGGACGGATTTTTTTTAATTCGATTTTCTTAATCTACGTGTCTTGAAACGTAAACCAAAAAATTTTGAGGGGGGGTTAAAATTTTTTTTTCTTTGGGCGATTCCAATGGTTGATTATCGAAGATAATAAACCAAAATGCATAGGCATTTCGAACAATTTTCCTTGAAAAATAACGGGATCCACTTGGGCTCATTTACCTACTTATAATTCCAAGAAAATGAAGCGCATGGTGAGATCACCTACGCAATAGATCATTTTTGGTTTGCGAAGTTATAATTGCAATAAGGTTCAGCCTCTCCTGAATCTTCATCAACGAAACCCTTATCTAATTGGGGGCCGAGCATAGAAGTGGATTGATGATAGGTTCCACTGCCCAGGCTCTGTACAACGTACAGAAATGGTTGAAATAATCCTATGGCCTACCAGGGAACAGTTCTCAGATACTTTGTTTGGATAAATATAAACTCCAGACTTGAGCTGACTAAATGTAAGCGAGGCTCCGATCCTAACGGATTAGTCGGGCAAGGACGGGGTCGAGGTGTAATCTACCGGTATTATAGCGTTACGTCCCACGAGCGGATTGTCGGCTCCGATCCCCGGATTTCGTTTGGTAACCCATTGCAACTCAGTGAACATCTGTAGCCTAAGCGAAGCAAAACGTCATCGTTAGAATACAACTCGAAGAACGAACCACTATTTGCAAACATGCTTGGACACTGAATCGACTTATACGGGTAGCAGGAGAGGGATCACGCCCTGAAAGGTGACATGACAAAACCCACTTTGATGAAGGTGATGACCGTCTGGTTGAAAAACGATGGGCGGGGGTGGAGGTATCATACACGTTATGAACCCACTAAACCCACTTTCGTGTAAACATTTAAACGCCTCTTGAAGTCCTATCAAAAGGCTCTTTGATGGACATGTTTGGCCCAAAAACTGAATCGAAAGGGCACAAGCACACTGAGTGTAATAAATTCTGAGTAAAACACAGTTCATACTGAAATGAAAAATAAAGAGCAAAAACTACCAACTCATTGCAAAATATAACATACACTATCAAGCACTGAAAAACAACAATTAACTCAAATTGAAAACCCTCCTTCATTCAAACTGGAATAGAATTTGATTCAACTAAGAAATACTGATAATAAGCAGTATATAAAGAATAAAGTGCATTAGTGTCATACTCCACAGGCGATGCAAACACTGAAGTAGTAATGAAGGTACCTGGCCGATCCACATCTTCTGGACAGCCCGGAAACAGAAATGAATTATTTTCAGTTATACATCAACTTGGTATTTCATCATGTTTTTAGGTTCTAAAATTAGCTTCTAAAATTAACACAATTAATGGTCCTCCGTGAAACATATATCATACGTAAACAACACAAAATTTATAATATATATTTACATGTATGTAGGCAAAATCGGATCGCACGAAATCAATCATTACAACTTTCAACTGTTCTATCTCTAGAGTAGAAATATATCGACAGCCCATCTTGTAAACAGAGAATCATAAACATGAACATTCGAATAATGTATAAAATGGTCGAGTGGCGAGCACCTTCAAATGACTGATATCCCCCCGACAAATAACCGGATGGTATCCAGCGCACTCGTATTACGAAAGTCCATCAACCGTGAATGACTCGGATAGAATCCAACGAGGGTAGATTGAATATCAAAGAGATACATCTCTTTGATGTTCAATGCTATTTAGATTTTCAATTATATTTTATACCATGAACAAACAATTCCTCTAGGGTGATTTCATCACACGTTAGCAAGTCATAAATTCTATACTCCTCTAAAATAATTTATTATTTCTAAACCGGTGAAATATGAAACGCTTTGAAATGGATTATTAAATAGTTACGTTCATGTTTTGATATTTGTATAACTACTCAGTGCGTCTTGGCGTTCCGCTCGCTGCGTAGGAAAGTCGTAGGTAGGAAACTGGTTGACCGGTCATAGTTTCGGTTTTTAGCGACAAATCACGACGGTTCTGATACCGTGTCCCCCGGTAAAAGTGAGTCTACAAACCCTGAAATTTTCCCACAACGGATTGCCATTTTGTATAAATCACTGTTCTGTAAGTCACTGGCCTATGTGCAATATCCTTGTTCCATGGCTGTAAGAGATAATTTGAGTAATAAGGTGGGTAGGTGGGGTATTATTGTTCGCGTAAGTCACCGGATTATGGACTCCGAAATAGGAATTGCTTTATTCGGTATATAAAATGTTTATCTATCATGCCCGTTATGAGCTCCGACCCCGCCAAGGATCATCCTTGAATCTTTTCATAGACTTGGTTAGTGGGGGAACTATCGGTTATTTATAATCCTCCTCCTGTTAAATCCAAAAATTAAAGGGAAACACATGTTCGTGGTGAGAGGGGGTGACAACGTTGGCGACAGTCGATTTTGGCTAGATAATCTCGAAAAACACCATAAAATTACATTTTTTCATAGTTTTTAAAGTTAGAGAACAAACAAACGGTGATACGATAAATTGGACTTCAGATTTCAATTATACGAGAAAGAAATGCGTCGAATTGTTTTTCAAAACATTTTTTAGACATAGATTAACCTATGAAATAGCTCGGAAACCGGCGCTGCATCGGAAATGTCGTAATGAAACTCCAATCCTATCATCCAAAAATCAACTTTCGTCCTGGAATTCACCTACCAGGGGTTTTTGGGATTGCTGATCACGAATATAATGTCAGATTCGTAATTTAGTAGCTCCAGTATGCTTTATTTAATCAATAAATATGTTTTTCTTCTTTCTTCTTCTTCCTGATACTACGTATCTTGAAACGTAAACCATCACATTTTGAGGGGGGGGGAGGTGCAATGGTTTTTTTTTTAGTAACAATAGTAACAATTAACGAAGACAATTCAAATGGAAGAAGTGAGCAATTGATATCAATTTATAAGTCTTCCTTATTCCTTTAGTGGTAGGTGAAACTGATCGTCCGGAGAGGGAAAGGGAGAATAAATCAAGGAAGGAAGACTTGAATCAGTCAGGAAATGGTGGGCGGAACCATCACCATGTCACATCGGTCTCACCTTTCTCCGCGCTTCCCGTAGTGTTAGGGTTGCGAACTTCCCGGAGTTCCTCGTTCGCTTGATCGTTTTTTCTGTGTTTTTCTTGAGCGTTGGCTGGTGGTAATATGTTGCCAGAGTCTGGTGACAGTGAGAGACAGCGTCAGCATTGATTATGCGGTTATCAAAAATCGCCGGCCTCCCACTTTCCCCGCTATCAAAGCTGGGCCTGCGACTCTTGACCACGCCAACTGATCGCTGAGCTCGTCAAACGTCGTTATCAACCGTTACCTCAGCGACGGCGATTCGCCCCCTCAAATATGGTGGGCGAATGCCCACTCGAATATATAGTGAGTAGATAGATAGGTAAAGAGTATTTATTTACAAAAATGTTCGCACAACAACAGAACTGATAGCAATCGCTTGACGATGCAATATAATATTGCTGATTTGTAACAACCAGAGGAAATATAACAAAGAATAAATTTTATTATTTGTACGATTTCCTCTGCTTGTTAGTTCCTGGCTTTCATTAGCATTAGTTAACTTTACATTTTACAAATCAGTTTTATTCGAAAGTTCTAAATTGCACACAGTTTCTTGTTAGCGAATTTTCGGAGAAAATGAAGCTATTGTTCATGGTCCAAAATTTTTAAAACTCGAATATCCGAAAAATGTTCGTACCACAACCACGCTATGCTTTTCAGACTATCCTGAATTACATGAAAAAATACTCCAAACATCATATGTATATATATTTATGTATGTGTCATTCCAGCCGATAACTTAAGATAAAATATTTTAATTTGCAAAACAACTCTGTCTTGGTATTTGAAAGAGTGGGTTGGGCAGCATCTGCCCACTCTAAGGGGGGCCTAGGGGAGTTTCAAAGGGGGAAAAATTACCCATAAATTCCAAAAATGAAACAGTCTGACAAGTGAAACCTGATTTTAAAATTCGGTATTTTTTCACGCTAAACACGATGGTGAAGTCAGAATTATTCTGACTTCACCATCGTGTTTAGCGTAAAACAGCATGTGCTTTTCTCAAACTGTTCATCTCAGATGAAGAAACGTGGTAGTTACTTGAGATTTTCTTCGCGGTTTCACGGATTTTCTTCACTCTAATCTGATAACGGAATGAGATATCGCAATTCTGACTTCACCATCGTGTTCTGCGTAAAACAACTAGAAATAGAAGATTTAATATGACTCCATTCGATTTTCCATCTTTTGATTAGACGATTGTCCCGCATTATCGGAACTGTATTCCTTACAAAAGAAAAACTCGCTCCTATCCTTGGACAGACAAGATGGATCACTTTATCGAAAAGCGAAAACATTAACCAAACAGTACGATAATATACCACCCTTAAAAAACGGAAACGCGTGGGCTTCGACACCTGAAGAAAAAGCAGTTTTGTTCTCTGAAATACTAGTGGACCAATTCAAGCCAAATCCAAGCTAAATGCCGGAATTCCATAACGAAGTAGAGGAGAAGATCACTCAACCCCTAGCCCTAACACGCTTCAAAGAATACTTCACACCCGCTCTTGTCAAGAATGCAATAGTCAGATCACCAACGAAGAAATCTCCAGGTCCAGATCAAATCACCCAGCAACTCCTCAAGAATATTCCTCGTAAAACCCTCGTACAGCTAACTCAAATCTACAACGCGACGCTGCAAACAGCCTACTTTCCTTCCCACTGGAAACACGCCGAGATAATCATGATCTGTAAACCCCAAAAACCCTGCAACAACCCAACAAGCTACCGCCCTATAAGCCTACTTTCTCTTTTTTTCAAAAATATTTGAGAGACTTATGCTGCCGAAGCTGCTGCCATATCTCGCTCCGGCCATACCGGGCTTCCAATTCGGGTTCCGCGCCCTCCACTCTTGTCAGCAACAACTTCACAGGGTTGTAGAGGAGATACTAGAGGCATTAGAAAACCAAGAAGTGTGTCAAGGAGTTTGCCTAGACACTGAGAAGGCTTTTGACAGAATTTGGCATCCGGGCCTGCTGTATAAGGTGAAACCAATACTACCGGACACTTATTACAGAATAATACAGTCGTTCATCTCAGATCGCACGTTTCATGTAAAATGCGAAACAGCAAGATCTCCGAGCAAGGGTATGAGCGCGTCAGTGCCGCAAGGAAGTGTGTGGGGCCCAATTTTGTATTTAATACATATATGCGAGCGACATTCCAGTCTCACAAAATACCACCTCCGCCATGTTTGCTGATGACCATGCTATCCTTTCGCGCGATCGTTCCGGCATTGTTGCATCCAATAACGTCCAACAACATCTCGACGAAATCCAACATTGGACAAAACAGTGGCGAATATCAATAAATGAATCAAAATCAACTGCCACGACATTTACCCTCAAAACCGACTTTCACACCAACCCACTGATGCTTAATGACACCCGGATTCCCAAAGTTGACTCAGATCGATATCTGGGCATCTACCTACAACAACGGCTCACATACAACCATCATACAGATGAGCTAGTCAAAACACTCCGCTCAAGACTGAACCTTCTCAAACCCCTGCTCGGTCGCGATTCGCCTCCATCACTGGATACAAAACGGTTGTTGTACCTCACTCTGGTGCGCCCGATTTGGCAGTATGGTTGTTCCGTCTGGGGTTTGGCCAGCAGAACCCAAATAAAGAAGGTCCAGACTCAGCAGAATAGAGCGTTTCGCCTCATTACGGATGCACCCTGGTACGTCAGAAATACTGTCCTCCACAAAGATCTCGACATCCCCGAGGAGGAAGAAGTTTTGGGAGTGCTATCAGAGGTAATGGGTTCTCCGCAGCCGGACAGTCGGTAAGTGGTTGTAGATAGGGGGTATCGATTAGCACTGTGTTCTTTGGATAGTTCTTCAAGGAAATATCAACAAGCTAACCATATAACCCACAATATCTCGCTAGCTATAAATGCTAGCGATAAATGTGATACCTACGTCGCTGCCGATAATCGCACTCTGGAGCGACTAAATTACAAACCTAACATTATATTCGTGACCAACGATCCCTAAAACCCCTGGCAAGTGAATTCCAGGACCGAAAGTTGGTTTTCGGATGATAGGATCGGGTTTTCATCTTATTTAAACAAAAACATCCTAAATCACGACATTTCTGATGCAGCGCCGGTTTCCGATCTATATTATAGGTTAATCTATGTCTAAAACAAGTTTTGAATTAGCAATTTCGACGTACTTATTTTATTCCGTAAAATCCAAAATTGAAGTACTATCGGAACCAACTGAAACCCCACATGTTCCCAGAAAAAACACGTTCTTAATGCACGTGGAAATTGAACAAAATTACTCGTACCTGAGAAGAAGAATCCACTCCTCTATATGTTCTTAGCATTTTGTCTTCCAGCAGTTATTCGTATTAGAACTAGTATCAAGATTATCCTTACCTCAAGTTATTTTTTTTTAAATATATACGGAATTGAAGGGCCCACGTGTTTATCCCTTGTTCGGTTAGTCTCAACACAGTTCATTCAATACAATTATCGTTAATTTCTAGCCTTCTTTCTTAGTTGCCTTTTCCAGTACTTTCCCAGGCGAAACTGGTCAAACAAATAAAAAATTTAATCAGACCTGACAATTTTTATTCATTATAGACTTGGGTGTTTTCCAAAAATAATTTTAAAAAAATTCACAACTCAAAATCGACATGTAAGTGACCTAACCATAAGTCGTTTTGGTTACCAAGGAACTTTTATATTTTTATTCAGCAATAAGCCTTTCGCATGAATAACGCATCTGATTTTGGTTTATTATCTTCGATAATGAACCATTGGAAACGCCCAAAGAAAACCCCATGTCACCCCATGTCAAAATTTGTTGGTTTACGTTTCAAGATACGTAGATTCAGAAAATTTAATTAAAAAAATCCGTCCGTCCGCCGTACGTCGTCCGCCGTCTGCGGCACTTTGCCCAGTTAGGTTTGAGCTAAAATTTCGAAATTTTTGTTACGGGTTCCGACCAACCCCACAATGATTCTCGAAACATTTCATATTCCTAGGTCAAGGGGAAGGGGTTCAAAACGAATTTTGAAATTTTGAAAATTTCATATCTCGAAAAATTCATATAGAACGGTGTAGTTTTTAGTTCACATTAAGTTTATTGTTTAGAATTTTTTGAGACCATCCGCAGCTTCGTACGACCACATGTTCGTTCACCATGAGCCGATATGAACCTGTCAACACGATCGAGAATCAAACGGTTGAAATACAGGTCAATGGTCATACTAACGAGCTGTTTGGAACATCATATGGTTTTAGTGATGTCGAGTTTTTTGTTCTGAGGTACGTTTTGTGCTACGGAAATGAATGTAATTTCGAATGTTTGTTGGTAGGTACTTCTTTTATAGAAAAATTATTGCCGACGTAGTATTAAAAACCCCAGAATTATATCGGTACATTTTATTTGTAATTAATTCATCATCTCTATCATTCAGGTTCTGCACAAAGGAAACCAGTCGATTTCAACAGCCGGATATCGTATTAATTAATCATAATTAATAGCAATTATTATCAATAATAAATAATAATTATTAATATCTAACAATAAATTATAATAATTTTCACTAGGTACTTGATGAAATTATGAATACCTAATTAGTGATAATTCATAATAATAATAAATCTAACATTTAGGATCTAGACATTTATACCTAGTGATCTAGAAAGAAGGGTGATCTGTACAAAGAAGTTAATGAACCGTTGTGTCAAGAATTTGCAGAGTTTTGTGAATCTAGGAACGTGGTCAGAAAATTTACTATCAGACCCAGACTCTCTTTTAAACTTTTCGTTTGTCGTAATACGTAGTTGATCTTGTTGCTTTCAGTGAAACGATTCTCTCACAATTTTTTAATATGAACTTGTAAATTGTGGATGTCAAGGCGGTAATATGTACGTAAACTAGCAGGATAGTTTTAGGTTTAGTGTGGAAATATATTGGTTATAAGTGCTGTAATCAAACTTTTGAACTTCTGCCCCACCACGGCAACATATTCTAGTGATTATAATACCTACTTTACATATTCAACCTGATCTGATTATAATTAGGTGTTTTCATATCTTGAAGAATATGGGGCCTTCAAACTAGCGTGGTTAGTAGAGAAGTACTATGCCATTCAGAGGACTCATATTGATTCTCCGGATAACCGACTTAATTCACGAGGTTCAGAGCGGATGGGCTTGAGATAGTTGGGGCGTGGAACGGGAGTAAAGTTGCTGGGAGAGACGAGAGATGGAAGTAAGACGATCTCTAAGGAATGGTTACCCCAAATGACTGCTAACCCTTGTTAATTCCGGGGGCCCATGAAATCCAGCTATGAATTATTATACCCCTAGCGCAAGTGGCCCGGAGCTTGTAAATTGGTTCGTCGGAGCTATAAACAGCTTTGAAGGCTTCATTTTTTTCATTTCTAGACGTACTTAGTTTTGAAACAGTTTGAAATTGATCAGAACTCAGCGATTGAAATTATGAAGTATTTATTGTCACTGTATTTTTCAAGGTTTTATCGATTTCATTCGAGTATCACTCAATAAGTAGGCAATCGGCGCCAAAAGTCCAAATGTCCATTCCATTCAGTGAGTTGTGGTAGGTGATGACAAAACAAACGCCATTTCCCAAGGTGGGTAGATGTTATCATGATATAGAAAGGGTAATTAATCATGTGAACTCACAAGAACACCTTCTCTCCATAGCCCCTAACATCTCAACTATTATTTATCTGCCATCAAATATGAGTGTTTCAGTCCATATTGTTTTTACTAATCAGTTATATTATTCAACATAAACCTTATTATATGTGCAGGTATCCCTATACCTATTGATTGACCACCAGCAACGTTTTATACGCATGGGTCCGAATTCGGCAGGTATTCCTTCACTCTATTACTTTTAATTTCGGATTCGTAGGATGGAACTAGTGAAATTTATTTTATCTGGTGTTATTTATTTTATATTTTTACATATATATTTATTTGGCATTAACATCTATTATACAGCCACTTCTGGTGTTACTAGAATCTTGACAACAACGTTACTTCTCGCAGTACTTCCACCATTATATAACACATTTTATACAAGGAAAAAAATTACCGTATCTCAGACTGCGACAACGGCGTAGATACGTCGCTTCATGTCAATTTCGTAGATGACATTGTTTAGTGCCCACAGAGCATTCAAAAGCATCTCATTAGCAATATCTAGGGAGAACCCAAATGATGTACACCTACCTTAGGTTGGCAATTGAATAGATTAGCAATTTCATATCGCAACAGTATTAATGAAATACAAGATGGATTCAGGAGAAAAGTATTATTAGAAGTAAAAGGGGTATGAAAGGGGAATCACTACGACATAATGATGTAAATAAATAGTGGGCATCTATTTCAAAACTAAGAGAATAAGCTGGACGAAACTTGTGTGTTGGTTTACCGTAGTTGAATTCATTTAAAAAAAAAAGGCGCATTTTTCAATAGTAGGTGACTATTTCGTATGATCTATCAAGAGTTTCAAGTATACAACGAAGGATAATAGACAATTCCACAATACACATACATTCACAACACCATACTTCTACTTATTAATCATGACGTAAGTAACTGATAGGATGAATATAACCAGTTTGAGATTACATACCCTTCTGGCTCTTGCCACATTACCTGTCTGCGAACGAAAAATATGTTAGCATAATCGATATACAAAAATATCGAACTAGTAAAAATTATTATATCGGCATTTTCATAGATAGTCCAAACAAGATTCTTATACTGAACGTTTTATTTACACGCCTCCAGTAACGCATGCAATTCTAAACAACAATAAAAGACCCATATTTCAATAGTAGGTGAGTACTATTATTCTGTTTTTGCCTTTCTTCAGGGCGATGTAGTATTGGTTGCGAGGCCTCCAGTAACCGTATCTCGCTCAGCTGAAGGTATTATTGCTTTAAAGTAGAGGGCGACAATGCTATCACAGATTCGCTGTACCGAGTATGAAAATACGAGCTGCTAACATTTGACACATGAAAACGGTCGGTCCTGCGATGATTTTTAACAGAGGATTCAAGGCATGTTGGAGGGTGATAACCCAGAGTCAAGAAAAAAACTAACCACTTGAAAATCCATTTCAGACCATTCTAAATGCAAAACCGTAGAAAAATATCAAGTGTGAGACAACAACTTTCCTTACCCTTACACAGTTAATATGGTGGCTAATACAATCTGAGCTCACATCCTGGAAGAGTTCAGCTATCTGTGAGTTGAGTGCTTTCTAAAGCCGGGAATACACTTGAGCAGATCAGGCCGCGCACCGCACGCGCAGCCTATGCGCGGCGCGATGCTCAAGTGTGTACGGGTCCCCAACACCGCGGCAAACAGGCTCGTGCGGTGCGCGGCCTGAGCCATCGACTGTCGGTCCATCAAAGTGAGCACGGACCGCGCCAGGCTCGTGCGGTGCGCAGTGTGGACGGAATTCAGTCGATTCAGAGCTGCGAACAGAGCCGCGGCACACGTAAGTGATAATGTGTGATAACGTGTGATAACCTACCTACCCACTTTGAAATTACCTACTAGGTACTCGTTTGGTTATAACCGTTTTGTTAATTATAGGCTCGTTTTGTATAATTGTAAAAAAAAAGTACGAAGGTAATATGGACCGTGTTTTGTAAAAACCAGCCAAGTCGACTTGGCGGCCACATTGAGTTAGCTTCATAGTCTGATTCTGGAAATAGTTCTCCATCGTATACAGTTATCGTTTTCACGATTTGACTGCCATCGGCTGTAAATTTTTGAAAATAATCAACCATAGACGATGGAGAACTATTTCCAGAATTAGAATATGAAGCTAACTCAATGTGGCCGCCAAGTCGACTTGGCTGGTTGTTGCAAAACACGGTCCATATTTGAGGTAAGTTGTGTACAGCACCTATTTAATTAAACATTTCCTTCCACGCTTTTGCTCCACGCAAGGATCGAATTTTTGAAGAAAAACAAAAGTAAAGTAGGCTAATACGCTATTTTTTATTATGGACCTCAGTATTTGTGATTTTGGACCTCTGGGTGCAATCAAAACGGGCCGCGACTACTTGCAACCAATTCAACATCCTACAAACGTGATGAACGGCTCACAAATAATTTTGAATTACATTAAAAATTATTTGTAATTAATGTAATTCAAAATTTTTCTACAAAAATTCGCTGAATCATTAAAAAATATAGTACGCCTGCATGGCTTTTTGGTTTATTTAATGCTACGGAGGCTCACGAGTCCTACTACGGGGGAATCGAGTTTTTACCAGCTCTTATCAAACAATAGGATCTATGACCCTGCTTATTACAAGCTTAATTCGGGTAGTAGAGATTATGATCACGGAGAGGTTTTCTTAACGATTCAAGAACAATAAAGAATAGTAAACCCATGTGAATAATTTGCAGCGTTTTTTAATCAGACAGTAATAGCGGGAAATAAAATTTACAGGTTCTTTTGAAGTTTCATGCGGAAGTATGGACCAAGCAGCACGAGTAGCGGTGGCCACAACAGCCTTCTTGATTGTTGTACGTGCGGTCGAAGCAGCAGAATCGAGAGAGAGAAAACGACAGAGGAGAAGAAGGAGACAATGGTGGACCTCAGAATTATATAAGAATCGTCAGAGGAATACGCGGTTACTGACAGATTTGACATGTGAAGATGGCAGCAAGTTCAGAAACTTCACTCGAATGTCTGGAGCAGACTTCATGTTTCTCCTGAACGCAATTCGACCGCTAATAGAGAAGAAAGACACGACTTTTCGAAAAGCTATACCAGCAGAGGACAGACTGGCCATAACGATGCGTTTCCTGGCTTCGGGAGATTCCTATGCATCCCTGGAAAGTACGTTCAGAGTCTCCAGACAAATAATTTCAAGAATTGTGCCCGAAGTTTGTGCAGCTATTGTCTCTGCACTCAAACATCATGTCAAGGTGAGGCAATACAATATTTTTTATCACAATATTGTTTTATTGCTAGTACAAGAAAATCAGTTGGAACACATCTTGAAAACTTGAGCATTGAGGATAGGAGCGCATCTGTACATGGGATTTTTTTTTGGTTTATTATTCTTTGAATAATACACCTTTGTAATCGTATAGGAAAAAAATTTTACAACCTCCCTCAAATTTTGCCACTTTACGTTTCAAGGTGCGTTGAATCCAAATCTGCAATGTCGTCCGCCGTCCGGGCCATAAATGTCCTTTAGAATGATCCGAAAATTTTAATTTTTTCCACAACAATTTCTCCTGGAGTGTAGTTGGTCCTAACATCTGGCAAGCCCGATCGCCCAACAACCATGGGCAGGGGGGGTTAAAATGTGTGCGAAAAAATGTTATTTTCGAGGTTTTTGTCAGTATGGGCATGTGGGGTGTCGTTCTCTATGTAATTTTGGACGTTGAATCGATTGAGATGGGTCCCGAAGCGGTCAGCCATCACCCATGGCTGCTATGGGTGAAAAATGGGTGTGACTCGATTGAGATGAGTCTCAGAATCATCTACTCAGACCAGTGAGTGCGATGATATAGGGATAATAAACCATTGTGTAATAATTTGCAGCGTTTTTCATTTAAAATTCAAACAAGAAACGTATGACTAATTAACGACATACAAATTCAGTTCCTTCTCGGAGAACTTGAACACAAGAGGAGGAGAGCGTACATTCTATAAAAAACAAAATCGAAATCATATTTATTCCTCTATAAAGGAGCTGAAGAGAGTAGTCACGTTGTATTCATTCGCCGCCGTAGAAGGAGGTTCTGTACTTGAAGGTAAGGTAGGAGTAAGGTCATATGACCTTTCAGTGGGGTAATGGGGCGTTCCAGGAGATGTGCATTCTGGAGTCTGCGACAAGTACTGATTTGAACTGATTTCAGACATAGTAGAGGCGCGAGAACTAGGACGAGAATATTGTGAGGAAGGAGAATGTGAAACGAACGCCTGTGAGAAAGGATAGTTTGACGGAGGAGCATTGTGAATAGGCCCAGGAGACATTACCTCATTCTCCGTACCCATTTCTAAGTCAAATAACACTTGGTGAATTCTGTGTTGGGCAATAGCCCGAAGACGAGAGTTGAGCCGCCGTAGTTTTTGTGAAATGAAGTCACCAAAAGTGGAGCATTCATCTTTCAACTGTGGCCGGGCAACTTCTTTTAACATGCCCAGTGCCTTATCAATATGTGTTTGATGAACACTCTGGCCCTGAATCAGGCTCGGGCGTGAGTGGCTTCTTTTCTGAACCTTACGAGGGGATTTGAATTCTTTCTGTGGTTTTGACTTTGGTGTCGCATTCTTTGTGGATGTTGATGGACTCTGTAACTGGAATGACTCCATGGATGTCTGTGTATCCTCCATGGAAGCGTGATCTGTCTCCGTGGTAACGTCGAATACTTCCGCAGTAGGTCTGTTAGTAGACTCATGCGCTCCTTCCTGCTCACAATAAATTGCTTCTGTGTCTCCATCTGGGCTGTCGTCCATTAGATCACTATCAACTGTCATTTGAAGGCTCTGTGAACAATGAATATGCACTAAATTAGTACTGTAGTACCTCATGATTACAAAACACTGTTTCTTTTAAATTTGTCCTACAGATGCCAAGTAATGCTGACGAATGGAAGGAAGTTGCCGAAGGGTTTGAAAAGCAATGGAATTTTCCCAACTGCGTGGGCTGTTTAGACGGGAAACACGTTGTGTTAGTGCAACCTGAAGCGAGTGGAAGTGAATTCATCAACTACAAGGGCACATTCAGCATCGTACTTTTGGCGATAGCAGACGCGGACTATAATTTTATTTTTGTAGACATTGGGTGTCAGGGTCGTATATCCGACGGTGGAGTCTTCAATAATTGCGAGCTGCACAAACAAATGGAAAGAAACCAATTGAATCTACCTGCCCCTAAACCACTCCCAGGAAGAATAGATGCAGTTCCGTACGTCTTTTTAGGGGACAGTGCATTTACCCTATGTGACAACTTGATGAAACCGTACGCTGGCATTCATCCTAAAGGTTCTCCTATGCGCATATTCAATTATAGACTGTCGAGAGCACGTCGAATTATTGAGAACTCGTTCGGCATTCTTTCATGTGTATTTCGAGTACTTCGAAAACCGATGCTCCTACAACCGGAAAAAGCTGGTCTAATTGTCATGACAACTGTATGTCTTCACAATTTTCTTCGGAGAAGTAAGACATCGCGCCACCTATATACGCCCCCAGGTTTTGTCGATTGTGAAGCAGAGGGTGAATTAATCGATGGTACTTGGCGACAACATGGAACTTCACCCTCTTTCACCAATTACTTTAGAAATGTTCCAATTCGAACCAAGGTGAGCGCTCAACGCATTCGAGACGAATTCAAAGAATATTTTTGTAGTAACGGGGCAGTTTCCTGGCAAAACACACACTGCTGAACTTTCAAAAATAATTTTCTTCTGCTTACGTTTACTGTTTTCCTTGGTCTCAGCGCCTTGTCGTCGAGGAATTTCATTAAGTTGAATGCAAACCACTTCGATGTGTAAGCATCGTCAGTGCCTGAAAATAATATAAGTAATTAGATAATGTAATATTAAATATTAAGTAAATTCTACTATTTTCGTTGTACTGCATTCAATGTAAACATTACAAAGATTTTTTGTACCTGTGCCCGTTGAATGAGTTTTTTTTTCTCGTGCTTTTTCACGACGATAGGACCCTCGTAAGGACGACATTTTCTTCTCGCAGTCCTCCGCCGTTTCCTTCATCTGCCTGGAAATTTCTTGCCACGCATCAGCTCGTTTGAGCTTGTTGTAGTAGTCGGGATGGGAAACGTCCCAAATTACACTGTTGGCCCTCACCTCCGCAATCAATTCGAAGCATTTTTCATTGCTCCAATCACATCTGAAACGCAAATGATTGATTAATTGATTGTTTCAATTCCCTAACTTCTAACGAACAAATTCAATGAACTCAATCAAACTTACAAAGCTTTCGCCGACATCTCATCAAATCAGGTGGACGTAGATAGTGACGGGCGATATTTATCGATATGAGTATGGTATCTGTTGCTGATTCAAATTTAGAACTGGTTGTTGATGAAGACAGCGCTACTTTTAACTGTTTCTATTCGTGTATACGGTTTTCACTATGTGTTTTTCACAATATGTCATAAAATCATTTATAACCTCCTGACTGGTTCACTTGATCGATGTCTTCACGATAATCGATATCTCCAACATCGATACCACATATAATCGATATTTAGATCATTATTGTTAGGTACCCTACATGAAGTATGTTACGATATGAATAATGACTTCGAGTCTAAATAAACACTTTATCTTAACTGAAAAACTAATTTAAAAACAACACATCAGCCTTTTAAAATGCTATACTTAGGGCCGGTTTATCAATTGCATTTGATCGCCGATTAAACTCCAACTATCGCTGAATGACACCGTCGATGTCAAGTTTTCCTTCTTGGCCATTCGTTTGATCTTATAACTAACTTTTAGATGTAGAAATGCCCTGTTAACCTTGTTGAAAGTAAACAAATAACGTAAGGGTTTAATAGTGTTTTTTCTATCTGTTATTTCCATTTTATTAAAATTTAATTCACTGTGTGAAAAAGTGCTCATATGATTCGATAGTCTTCAGTATCGAACATTTTTATTCGATATCTGAGTAGTATCGAATATTTGTTTAGATACTAGTATCGAGTAATGGTATCGAATATTTTGTGGTATCGCCCATCACTGGACGTAGATGTTGTGTTTCTGCCACTTCTCTGTCTTGATCCGTCGTAGTGGACACCAGTTGCACCGCGCAATGTTGGATCAGGGCTGAGCATGTGCGCCTCGCTGTAATTTGAAAATTTGTATCGCGGCACATCACATCGCGGCACATGGCATCGCGCCGCGCATAGGCTGCGCGTGCGGTGCGCGGCCTGCCTCTGCTCAAGTGTATTCCCGGCTTAAAATACCTATAGTTATCAGTACAGGAGTTACATTTGTAAGGATATCAGAAACGAGAACAGATGGTTCGGTCTAGATTTTACGAAAAATATAACAGCTTTCTGAAACCGCATCTTTCTGAATATCTCTTGGTCAGTTACAAAAAACTTCCATGAGGATATCCATATTCTACATTCACTCTTCAGATTAAGTTGGAAAAATTAACAGTTAGCTTTCAACACTTTTTTTTTATATTCTTCCCAGCCTGGTTGAAAAAGTCGATAAAATTCATCTGGGTTAGTATATGAAGTGAAATAAAGTGTAAATTTAATGAGTTTCCTTCGAGTAAATTCGGATAAATTTTTTAAGAACGCGTTCTTTGCCTATTTCAGTAGGTCACGCCGCCATTCAAGGACTTAGAAGTAAATTCAAGTTTAAAAAAATTTCGGACAGAGAACAATAGCTTCCTTTTCCTCGAAAATTCGCTCTATCTTATGTTCATTACTGTCACGGTTATAAATCGAATAAATGTTCCAGTGGTCGTTACTACAGATTTGAAAACCAGAACAGTCCTCCCCGTACATCATCCATCACCTATCATCAGCCTGAACGCCAAGGCTTCATGTTCACAAGCGTATTGTATCATAGTTCATCTGAAGAAACTGAGACAATGCGGTTGCGAATTTTACAACCCAAATCGAATGAGTAAAAACGCTAACTACTTACTTCTAAGGCTCATTATTTGTACAGCTATGCCAATAAGAGAACACTCAGTTCGTTGTGAAACAGCCTAAACGACTGAGGGCAGAGTAGGTACCTACAATGAAGTAAAGTAGCATACATCTATTTTTAGCTTAACTTCGATCAATCTGTTCGACTTCAACTATTTCAAGCACAGTTCTTTACTTGACGTGTGCTACACAGCTATGAGCAGGGTAAGGGGATACTGAGGTGGCTCTGAAAGTTGGGGGTGGTTGATTCCCTTAGATCACGCGACACTAACTGGGTATTCAGGTCAATATATACGTTTTGGGGTTGGCTCCTTCCAAGGTCAACACCGTCTAAGCTCGTATCAGTCCTGGGGCTCCTAAGCATCTCCCATTACATGAGGGTTCCCCCTTGCTCATTTGCTCTTCTTTTTTATTTATTTATTTATTTATTTTCATGTCCATAATTTCGTCATGAAAGATATTCGTGCAATAGCGAACCACGTCTACCACGATTAACCAAGTATAGTTGAGAGGGGATCACAGTCACAACTTTGAGTTCTACCAAATTGTAATGCTTTAACGCTAGGCGGGTGAATCCCTGCACTTCCTTCTTTCATTGAAACTATTTCATTTGAAACTATTCTTCACACATATTCAATTCGTAAGATAATCACAAATAAAAGGTAGGTGTCAACATAATACATATTTATTTTTGATTCAAAAACGTTAGTACGCCAAAATCGTAAATCGTAAATAGCCAAAAAATTAGTATCGCACTAAAATAATAATATTATGTTCGGTAATATCTTATATTACCGAACATATTTCAATTAATTACTCCTTCGTGAAATTCGCGTTCATCAACAAACAAAACATACCTACTAATTTTTCAATTGAAACATGCGTGGATATAATTTTTTCCAAGTAGTACACAGTGTTATGGAATGTGAATACAAATACATTTCAAAAAGGCAAAAAGACGAGAGTAGTTGAAGAAATTGTCTATTCCCACTAATGTACGAGTTTCGTGTTGGACCGATGTCCGTGATTAAACCATCGTCAGTAACAAAATAATACCTACATATTGTATACAGTATTGTCGCGAGTAATTTAGTTCGTATAAATACATATTTTCCAAGTACCTAGTACACAAGATTATGAAACGTGAATACAAATACATTTTTTGACTTGCTTATGAGCCGTATAAACCTTTATTTCAATGAAAAGCCTTTAAATTTCAATAAATGAAGGAGCTTCAAAAAGAAAAAATAATGAAGGTCTGCGGTTGGTTGATACAATCTTCTCGCCCTAGGAATAAGTGAATTCTCAAAACATATCCATCATGGATGAATATAAAGGTTTACAGCTTCCCTGCAGGGAAGTGATGAGCGAGAGAATAAACGAAACTCTGCAAATTCTTGACACAACGGTTTATTATCTTCCTTGTGCAGATCACCCTTCTGTCTATACCAGACTGTATTGCAAATCGGCACCATACCATATTCTCACCGTACTCAAACCATACCATACGAATTTCTTTCCTATCATACCATACTGTATTATACCAAATCATACATACAATAATATAACCATACTCATACCATGTCATACAAACCGAGTGAATATTGAAATGTCATCCATTTCTGACCTATATTTAAAATTTCAAGTATCTAGCTCATCATCAAAATTTAATTTGTTTAAACAAATAGGTATTATTTAAACAATTTTACAGACAAGAAACCGAGTGAATATTGCATTGTGATCCAGTTCTGACCTATTTTTAAAATTTCAAGTCAATAGCTCATCATCAAAATTTAATTTGTATTATTACAAAAAGGTATTATTTAAACAATTTTACAGATGAGAAACCGAGTGAATATTGCAATGTGGTCTATCCCCGACTCACGGTAAAAATTTCTAGACTGTAGTTTACCGGGAAGATGAAAAAAGGTAGTTTTATTCTGGGCGTCTGGGGGTTGGGTCACATAACGGCCGTTTTCGACGCGAAAGTTTAGTGTTTTTCCTAAACCTTTGCGCGCTCACTGTGAACGAACGGCTGGTCGCACAAAAATCCAATTGGTCTTAAAAGATTCGTAATTTTTCAGGTTATTCAAAAGTGAACTAAAAATTACACCGTTTCATGAGAATTTTTAGAGATATGACATTGTCGAAATTTCAAAGTTCGTTTTGAACCCCTTCCCCTTGACCTAGGGTTATGAAAAGTTTCGAGGATCATTGTGGGGCTGGTCCAAACCCAGAAACCAAATTTTGTAATTTTAGCTCAACGCTAACTGGGCAAAGTGGCACGGACGGCGGACGGCGTACGGCGTACGGGGGACGGCGTACGGCGTACGGGTGACGGACCGATTTTTTTTTTATTCGATTTTCTGAATCTACGTATCTTGAAACGTAAACCAACAAAATTTGAGGGGGGGTTAAAAAAATTTTTTCTTTGGGCGATTCCAATGGTTCATTATCGAAGATAATAAACCAAAAACAATGAGTGGAAGAGACACTAACATAATATGTTATTATTATAAGCGCCTACACGCTAGCGTCTAGATACCCGCGCGTTGGATCTGCTCACGACATCGGCTCATCAAGTATCTATCGTTCGTAGAGAAACCCTTGGGGAGAACAAGGGTTTTCATCTGGAAATGGTCAGAAGAAAGATAAGTTGAACCTTGGGCGGTCACCGTTTGAGTGTTTCAATGTTATTTCAGCTTTTCTGAAAAAGCGGGGTAAATCCACGCCTATCGTATAACTGAAAAAAATGTTGTATAAATGAGATTTTTACGGTTTTTGTTTTCATGGTTGCCTAACAAAAACCAATAGGTACAGTTTCAAACGGTAGTCACAGAAGGCCTGCGGACTCAGCCATGTTCGGATTGTTGTTTGAATGTCCATTAAACTTCTGAGCTGTTCAGGTCTCTTCTCTAAGATTCAATTAGTTTCTTAAATGTAAGCCATCGAGAGAATAGCTGAATTGGTGATGGTGGTGGGCTTCCAGGAAGACAAGGCCATGCGTGAAGGTGGCCACAATGGCTGTAGCGCACAAAATAAAAGCAGAAGTTGCTACAATAGGAAATTGCTGCGGATGGTATCGGAATCTACAGTTGGCATCACAGTGATGGAGTAGGTCCGTACTCTTAAATTAAGCTCATTTTTTGTAGGATAGATATAATGAAGCATGCATCTAGTGAGAAGAGTGCGGGGAGTGCTGGGTATGGATTGAAGGCGGTAGAAACGCTGCATAATCCTTCACAACACGATGAGAGAGGGGTTTTCTGTATAGATGACCCTCCTGTGTAGACCACCGTTTTTCTATTGGCACGAAAATTTCTTGGCTGGACAGTTCGCCATTTACTTACCTGAAATACACGTCTCCGTGACAATGTGTTGTAATGCCAAATAATGAGTTGAAATATTGAGTGCATGTGTGGTCCCCTCCGCATACGTGATTAACAGAAATACACAATGATGTGTGCCCAAGTGTGAAGAGTTCGAAACTCGAATTGAACGTTTGGAGCTACGATATTTCGAACATTTAAACTCATATTTTCCACTCCTCTCTGCTCATTGAGGCTCTTAAAACGATGTTAGGATCAGTCTTTTCTTAAAAATACTACGAGTACGTAAACTTTGAAAGCCCACACATGATGTGTTACTAGTTTTGAGTCAAATTGTTTTGGTCAATTATGAAACTTTATCGGAAATAATCAACCAAAAGTATCACTTTCGTTGGAGAGTGAACGGTGTAGACTACAGTAGTGAGTAATGTAAGAAAGTATGGAAAAGAACGGTTCGGAAATAAGTTGAAATATCTGTATGTACAGCGAAATGAAGGGAAAGGAAATCGGTACAAGAAAACAAACATTGTTGAGTGATGTTACACGGGACCATAATATATTATAATATAATATAATTATTGCAGTTACCCATCTTGATTGGGGGATGCGATGATAGGACTTTGTAACCCAACTATAAGAATGAACGGGACTTACGAGTCAACTATAGAAATGGAAAAGATTTACGGAAAATACCTACCTTTTTTCCGACGCCGACAAAAATAGTTACACCTCTAAAATGTTGAGCGTAAAACGAGTGACGGAAAGGCGTTGTCACTTTTTTTGATAGTTTCCCGTATATTTATTTTACCCAACCCATCACTTAATGCTAAAATCCCGCATATAGTCAATTTGAAAGTCAGAGGAAATGACGGATTAGCGTGGGCATCACGTTACTTTGTTTAACCTGTAAACACTTGATATAATCGCTTGTATAATAGGTAGAATTCAGGATGTGTTGGAGTGGAACCTCTCGGTTGGTAACGTATTTTTTCCGCAGTGATGGGTTGATATTGTTGATAAGTGGCTCGGTAGGCGAACATGGTTTTTTGGGCTCCTTGGACCACTTGAGATCATCTATAAAGATGATTATAGTGCATAGTAGTTTAATGCATAGAACTAGAACCCTGCGTTTTGATGGGTGACTCATCTATCAGCGGGGGGGATAACTTTACTATTGTACTCCAGTGCATCATTATTTTGTTGTACTTGTTACTGACCGTTGTCTTGACTGACATCATATACTTGACAACCAGATTTTCTGTTTTCTGTTCCATCTCAAAATGTGAATATATCTTTTTACGCGTGCAATTGTATATCTTTCTAAACTTCACTTCACTCAGTCACAACAAGTTGGCGACGAGGATGTAAGTTGCCGCTCAGTTTCAAGTCTCACGTCAGCCAGCCTCGACTTCTTTTCATTAGCCACAAATCTCATCGAGTGTTCGAGGAATTTTTTCTGCAGGTATTTACCCTATCTTATTCAAGATCTGTACTAGTGGCCCTGGTAACAACAGACACCAAACTCAAATTCCCGAAGCCATTCGTGATATCGAAAAGTGAAATTTGAAAAAATAGCACCCCCTTTACAAATTACAACTTTGTGAATTACTACGTTGTAAAATTTCAACTTATCCTTTGAAATTTTAATAGTATTTCATACCCTGCCGGGATACGTCAAATACAGGGTTTTTCGTATGAACTGTTTTCATGTTTCCAATCCCGTTCTCTTATACAAACCAACTTCGTGCTGAGGACCTTTCATATTTAACATCTACTGCATAATAATGACTAACATACAAAGGAGTATTGTGAATGCGTACCAACACAACCGACAGGACAGTCTAGCTCGATAAATAACTTTTCATCTCCGAAGATTCTTCAAGGAAAAGAAAAGTTACAACAGGGTTCAGTCTCATTTCCATAGCAAACCTATTTACAAATCATGAACAACACAAAACAGCCGAATCGCCAAGTCATCCGAAATCTTCACGCTCCCTTGTCAATTAACACTCGACGGACGAGAATTCTTCCCTTTTGAAAATCTTAGTATTCTATACCAATCTCCTCCCGTTTCAGGCAAATGACATACTTTTTCTCTTCCAAACCCTCCATCCCAACCTCTAGCAGCTCGCTAAATTCAACCCTGCACTTGTTGGATTACATGGAGCGTAATGTATCAACCACGCTTTGGTAGGCTTGAATACTGTAATTTTCCCATTGTTGTTCTCTCAGTTCCCTGCTAGAAAACACTTGTCCCTCCTGACTCCTTCCGAACCGAGCAATACGTGGTCCTATCGGCCTGTGCGCATCCAAAGTAGTGCTCGATAAAACTCGACGGTACAACAGCTTCACTCGACTGCGAATACATAAGCCAGCACAATGCCTTTCACGCAACAACAAAAAAGTCAAGATCTACGTCATCTCTTCGCAAATGCCAAGTTGCACATAAAACATAAGTCGATTGGGAAAAATCACCTCCATCAATTCATGACGCCATTCAACTTAACAGCAATGTTTTTATACCGAAAAACGCTGCTAATTCTTGGGCAATGGTGTATTATTTTCTGTACAGATTACATTTATGTGTAGATCACTGTTCTATTTTATTTTATATACTTTATTTATATGAGTGATGAATTGAACATTTTTATTGAAGATAAATTATTCGGCATTAATTTGTATTAATATAATTCTGGCATTTTTCTTGTATCTACGTCCGCAATCATTGACAACAGGAAGACCCTACCATCAAGTTATTTGAAAGTACTCGGTACTTTATTTGAAAGTACTATCGGTACTCACCTATTTACTTACATAAATTTTATATAATTGAACTATATTTTATAAAATTTAATTACACATATAAATTAATTATAAATTACAAATTAGATAAATTGTATAACCTTGTTTTAGGTATAATTATAAACTATTACCTTACATTAAACTACCTTACATTATTCATAACAACATGATATTAGCGTGTTTATTTTGACTGTCTGCGCAATTTATTCTTCATAAGTGGATACCTAGACCAGTTTTTACAACGGAGTTGTTTTTGGGGGGTAAACTATTACCTTACATTAAACTACCTTACATTATTCATAACAACATGATATTAGCGTGTTTATTTTGAGTGTCTGCGCAATTTATTCTTCATAAGTGGATACCTAGACGAAATTTGAGATACCAACTTATTTATATTTTCATTGCATGCTATGATCGGTTTCGTTACCCTCTATTGGCGTATTTTTGGTTTATTATCTTCGATAATGAACCATTGGAATCGCCCAAAGAAAAAATTTTTTTAACCCCCCATCAAAATTTGTTGGTTTACGTTTCAAGATACGTAGATTCAGAAAATCGAATAAAAAAAAAATCCGTCCGTCACCCGTACGCCGTCCGCCGTCCGTGCCACTTTGCCCAGTTAGCGTTGAGCTAAAATTACAAAATTTGGTTTCTGGGTTTGGACCAGCCCCACAATGATCCTCGAAACTTTTCATAACCCTAGGTCAAGGGGAAGGGGTTCAAAACGAACTTTGAAATTTCGACAATGTCATATCTCTAAAAATTCTCATGAAACGGTGTAATTTTTAGTTCGCTTTTGAATGACCTGAAAAATTACGAATCTTTTAAGACCAATTGGAGTTTTTTGCGACCAGCCGTTCGTTCACAGTGACCGCGCAAAGGTTTAGGAAAAACACTAAAGTTTTGCGTCGAAAACGGCCGTTATGTGACCCAACCCCCAGACGCCCAGAATAAAACTACCTTTTTTCATCTTCCCGGTAAACTACAGTCTAGAAATTTTAACCGTGAGTCGGGGATAGACCACATTGCAATATTTACTCGGTTTCTCATCTGTAAAATTGTTTAAATATTACCTTTTTGTAATAATACAAATTAAATTTTGATGATGAGCTATTGACTTGAAATTTTAAAAATAGTTCAGAACTGGATCACAATGCAATATTCACTCGGTTTCTTGTCTGTAAAATTGTTTAAATAATACCTATTTGTTTAAACAAATTAAATTTTGATGATGAGCTAGATACTTGAAATTTTAAATATAGGTCAGAAATGGATGACATTTCAATATTCACTCGGTTTGTATGACATGGTATGAGTATGGTATGGTATATTATTGTATGTATGATTTGGTATAATACAGTATGGTATGATAGGAAAGAACTTCGTATGGTATGGTATGAGTACGGTGAGAATATGGTATGGTGCCGATTTGCAATACAGTCTGGTATAGACAGAAGGGTGATCTGCACAAGGAAGATAATAAACCGTTGTGTCAAGAATTTGCAGAGTTTTTTATGGCTATGTTTCTCCTGCTAGTTGTGGAGGAGGAATCATCCAAGAAAAGGAATACGAGCGAAGGTGGTGAACCCACTGCTTTGGCTTCACAGTTTTCGTTCCCAAATAATTCCGCAGCATGAATCTGCAGTTTTTTCAACTGCAGTATGAAACAAATTGATTAAATGTTTTAGCTGGTTGTTATATTCTACTCTATTCTACTCATTCTTGTTTTGTAAAAACTAATAAACTATTTTTACATGTTTTGATAAGGCATTTTGTGAAATTTCCCTGTTCATCACCTTTGCTCAGACAGTGTGTCGGACACGGCGCACAGCACTGTAAATAGAGAATGCTAACCAGCAACACGCCTATTTTTTGACATACGCCGCCTACGTCGGATGAACAATAAAAGCGAAATTTTGAAAAACAAAAAATACATATTTATCCTAATTTTATTAGCTATACAGTCATATAAAAAGTTTGGGATTTCATTACAATGAGATTATCGGCGCCTGGGGACGCGCCATGGTTTTTGAGGTGGCAGTCAAAGTGTTAATATGATTGAAGTTATGGCTTCGTCTATGAATGGGCATGAAGTAGGTACCAGCCATCGACAATGATCACCACGAAGCGCAGCTGCTAGATAAAAGACATTCTACGGATTTCTATTTATGCAACTTCTTGTCAATATTTTTCCAGAAACCAATTTCAACTTGTGCTTTTCATTGAGAATTTCACAAAAGTTCAGGAATTTGTGATATTTGTGACAGCATATTTTTGTCGTATTCATTTTTATTGGAATATTAGTCAAAATTCCTAACAATGGTTGTACGTGGTATATAAAGCCATCTTCATAGTACTGTTGATTGAAAATATTAAATTATCAAATACCTAATCAAATTTTATTAAATTATTCGAGGTTAGAAATTTCTAAGCCTTTAAAGGATTGCATTCATGCAAATTCAAAATCATGTTCGACTTCCTACCTATACATTTCCTTTCATTGAAGTAGAAATTTCGAAAAAATGCAGTTTTGCGCTGGCGCGATAGGATAGAAGCAGGTTAGATTCGTGATTTGAAAAGTTTACAAAATTGTTTGGTGTTCGTCGATTTAGTGTGAAGTTGTTCCAAACTGATGACAAGGCTTTGGCCGGATCTGAGATGTCTTAAATTTATAATTAGGATTTGAGAGATATGGTCATCAACTTGCTCTCATCAGAGGAGTATCGTGTAATTGGATGTAAAACCACGACCCTAAGGGTTAAATTCAACTCGGAAACAAGTTATTGGAGCCGTCTGGGGAAATATCTATTAGCAGGATGAATGAGGTGGTTTCTCACAGGTATAATTTTATTTCTTCGGCGAGAGACAACGAGAATGGGATCCGAAACCTCGCAAAGACGTATGAGGAGGCTCAGAGACTGTTTAAGAATTGATTTGAATGGAACCTTGGGAGGCATTCCACCCCCAACGAACCAGCCCAAGAGGTACAAGCAGTGCTATCTCTTGACATCAGCCGGCACTATCGCCGACAGCAACTTCTTATGTCCTTCCCATCTTCTACGGGGCGGCTCAATACTACATCCTTCTACATGTACCTACCTACTTCTCGATACTATCGGCATTGGCTCCTGGCAGACCGCCGAAATACAGTCATCTTCGAATTAGAGCCGCCAAGCAAGTGAATATATTGTCATCCTCGCCGGGTTGGACGAAAATTGAGGCATTTCGATCTAACCAGCTTCGAAGAGGGCTCCTATTTTCCCCTCAAACTAGAATATCGCGCATTCTATCGACAATCGAGTGTAACACCTCAATTCAGGACGACCTGGCCACCAAGGGAATGCGTTTCGTTTCGGTTTTCACCGTAAGATGACCTCGTTTCATCAAAATTTGACGCCACTCTCTTCAATGAAGTTTTTCAGTTATTATAATACCAACTTAACTTTTTATTTTTGTATAAATATATTTATTATAATATTAACTGAAGTTTAAATGCAGTCTTATACTGGATGACTGATCTGTTTTATTTCATATCATTTATTTATATAAATGATAAACTAAACATTTATGTTGATGATAAGCTATTTAGAATTAATTTGTATTGGTATAATTTTTAACAGAATCATTTATAACAGGAAGTACCAACCACAAATTATTGGAAAGATCCGCGATACCGCAGACACAAAAAATATCTTGGAAAAGAAACTCGACATCACATAACCGTGTTTTGTTCGAATCAGCTGTTTCCCAGTATGTACATTGACCAGCCACACTGCCGTATGATTCACGCTCATGTTGACAACATTCTGTCTGCTACACCTTTGAGCCCGATGACTGGACGAATGACTGGTCTTAAATTATTCTCCGAATTGAATTATATTCAAATGTGAACTAATAAAACTACCTTCCATTTGACATTTTCGAGATAGGACGGATTTCAAAATTTCAAAATTCTTTTTTAACCCTTCCTATTGCCATAGGTTTATGAAATGTTTCGAAAATCGTCAGTTATGTATTTTGGTGTCATTCGGTAGTGAATTCAGGATGGTCTGAAACGGATTTTGGTATAAAATTTTCCCGAAAACTCGTTTTTTAAACATTTTCGACCGACAACGAAGTTTCTTCCAAAATTCGCTAAAACTGCAACGTTTCGGCAAATATCGATTATAGAATGATGTGTCCGTTATCATTGATGAATTCGAAAAACATTTTCCCACCCTTGTGAGATTCTACGAAAATCAGCACTTTCCCTGAGTATCCGCTTTCCGCTTGAATATCCACGTTTTGAATATCCGCTTGAATATCCACGTATACTCTCATAGTTTGCCGCTTTTAACACAAATGTAAAGAATATGATAATATTCTTGTTAGAATGATGAATTTATTCGGATCTATCGGATCCTACGATCGTAATCGATTTGTCGGACGTTCGTGTTTCAAGACAAACAGCAGTTTGACACTTTGAAAGTGACTTACCAGACTGTGTACAAAATATAATAGACCTTTGAGTAATAATATGCAGTCCTAGAATTTGACTAGACGTTGTGGTGAATTGGTGTAGGGAGAGAAACAATGCAAATAAACGTTTTAATGTTGAATGTGTCTGTTCAAATGGGTATAGCATAGTTCCCTGCTCAGAGTAACCATCCCGACAAGGGGACCAGGACAAAATCGAATTGCGTCCATACGTCAGTTGGCTAATTGAGATAGTGCAATGTTCATGCATATGTAATAGGTAACTTCTATTATTTACCAGTCTACATGACGCATATATCAGTGTATGAGACGACTTCCACACGCCATAGGTACCTAATATTTGTCTCTGGACTTCACACAAACAAGACATAATAACCTACTATATTGAGTACATTCATTTCTTCAGCGCTTGAGAACGAATTAGAAATTTTGTTTTATTACTGATGTAAATACGTCTAACACATGTCATACTATCAGAACCTTAGTTTATGGTATCATTACAATGATCCCAATAATGCAATTGTATGTTCATTTTCAATTTCATGGTATTCGTCTAAATTCTGAGATTTATGTATTTTGTAAGCTTGTCTGTTCACGGACTAAAATGGTTAAGAGATGAAGAGTGACATTCAACATGAGTCATGTTACATTGATGACTCGTTAGAATAAATCATGAACCATTCATGAATAATTCATGAATAATAATTGGGATTCGAAGAAAAGAGTAGTGAGCAAAAGCAGTGAAAACTAATCGTTTGGTTCTTAGCAATTATGTGCCGTGGGAAATTTCCTTGAATAGGCAGTCACTATCAAATACGAAACAAAGAGAACTGAAGCGCCAGATTACTATTGCAACTTTGCGTACCATACGGTTTTGGTGGTTCAGCTCGGAAGGAACGTAAAACTTGGAAGGAAAACATCTGCTCATTGTAGGAAGGTACCGTTGGTACGAGTATCACAATTTGCAGATTAGAACTTATTATTAATGTAGATCAAAATGCAGCTAAACGTCATACAGATCGTTACCCACACCTGAAATAGTACTACAACTTATCTATGTGTCTGTAATCTAATTATACATTTTTCTAAGTTAATCTCAATCCTACCAGGATTTATAGCACATTAGAAACAATTACAAAGTTATACTTGTATTACAAACACCGACAATACCACGATACCCTGCAAATTCGAAATCATCTGAAATGTTTTCTGTGTAAGTGAGGTTTTTCTGTGTTCTCAAATACTGTTAATAAATACAGAAATAATCCAAACCGTCATTAACAGTCCGATTTTTTTTTCTTGATACCACTCAGCGCACCTACCAACAATGACAGCATATCTATAGTCTTAATGGACATTATTCCACTTTTAAAATCAGCATTAAACTATCTGTCTTTCAGTGTGGTGAACATCTCAAAAATTGAAGATAAAAATAGTAAGAAAGTGTTGGTAATGTCTAAAAGGAATCGGCGATTTTCTGTATTTCGCAAAAAGTCGAATAACTCAGAAACGAAGCCCAAAAAAGAAAATTTCATGGAGGCATTTTCTGTTCCAAATTCAACCTAGAATCGAAAAAAGCAATAAAAAAGGGGGGGGTCAAGAGGAAACCGTAAATTTCATTCCATAGAATGAACTTTTATTTTGCTTGTTTCATTGGTTACACTACACAATGTGTAGTGTAACTAAGGGTCTCAAATCATTGACAATATTGCATGTCATGCAATATTGTCAATGATTTGAGACCCTAAAACATGGAAAAATCAAAATCGGACTTCCGCATCGTGAAGCTGAGTTGAAATACTATAAAAAAGGTCCAGTTCAATTTTTCGATAGCTCGCACCTGTAATTTCCCGATGGGCCCGTTTAGATGGGACACCCTGTACATATAGCCAAATAACCACCGAATCACTGATAAAAATGTGGGAGAACTTCCTACTTGTCAAATACACTATGCAGTTCTTCCACGACGCTGCTACCGGATCTGCATGAAAACTCCATGCACACAAGTTTGATGAAGCAAAAGTAAGCTGCTGTGAAGACTCAATAAAATTCAGTTCGAGAAAAAAAATACGAATAATAGATTGTTGTTCGCCTGTCTAATGTGTTCGTGCATTGAAAAGATGACTCAAAACGTCTTACTTCTGGTTCCCACAAAGAATTTATTAGTTCTACAAGCTGTTTTATTTTTGTATTGCTGTATGAACTTGACTCATACTGAGGCTCAAATTAGCATTTTGGTAAACTTGAGTTGAGGTTAAGATGGTGAGGAACGAAACTTGACAAAAATGTACAGAAAATGCTTTAAACTATTGCTGGGTTTTGCAACCGATTATGAAAATTCTGAGCGCTATGTGTACGTACTCGTATTAGCAAAACTGAAATGGCTTCAATCCAAATTTTCATTTTCGAACTGAGTTGCAGGTAAAGTCGAGTGTTAACAGAAACATCCGGAGGGTTGAGAACACGTTTACAATAATTGTTGATAATAATAATAATAATCGTTGACAATAATCAATTATTGATCTCATGCACAGGTAAAGTAGCCAATACTGTCCTAAGTGGACAACTAAACCATTCCAGATAGTCGAAAAATACTTTAACGAACGACCATAAATATCGTATTATGACGGTTTAGTTGTCCCCTCGACGTCGTTCGTAGGCAGGTATTTTCAAACAGACAATCGGCCGTTCCACCACCAGTCAAGTTCGAACTTTCGACAGCCTTTCATACAGGTAAACGGCTCAAGAGGTCATTGCATCGCATTCCTGTCAAACTTTTCCACTTTCAGCACTAATCAGGAGGGATAAGAAAGGTCTTCAAGTCCATGTCTCAACTCTATTTAGAACTTGAAGCGATTTGTCACGAGGAAGTTGGTTCAGTCCGTCAGTCGTTCACGGGTTCGCACTGAGTACACATTGATATTACAGAGCCAGAGTCGAAGTTGACATCTTCGACCTAAGTAGAATTCTTCTCGTTTCTCACAGATTCGGTTTCCATCATCTAGGTTCCCATTATCCAGTGCGATGCGGGAAAATGGTTGCGTTCTCATCGCCTTTCTGTGCATTTTCAAGCTCACATCGACATACGTACTTCAATCTGGTAAGTAAATAATCATATGGATATTAAATTGAATCATTTTTTCTTTGTTCTATACGGCGCCATCTTTTTCTTTCCTACACGACCCACCTTACAAGAAAATGATGAGGCGTTATTAGAAACAATTCATTTTCATCATCTTATGATCATTATAATTTCTTGTTCCTTTGTCTTCCATCTGAATATTGCAAAAAACTTCGAAATTTGGAAATACATAGCTCAAGTTTGCACTAAAGATTTTACTTATGTATAAGTAAAATCTTTTTTAGTGCAAACTTGATGGATCGTATACGAGTTCGGTTCTGTAACAATGGATCGTTTTCAAACAGACTTGAAGTTGACTTCGAACAGAAGTTCGTCCTAGCAATTCCATCTGTAATGCTCACGTACTACTTTCAATCTTACACATTTGGTAGTGATGCTATGCAGATGGATATTGATATGTAAAACTAGATTGAGTCAGTTGTGATATTTTGAGTATTGTTCACACTGATAAAACTCATTGCCTGGGCATTCATGAATTCTAATTTCTTCTGGTTTACGACGAACAATTATATGGGAAGGAATCGTTGCATGAATAGCAGACAAACTTAGTAGGTATATTAAGAAATGATGACAAGTTGGTGGGCAGCATAGCTTTCCAACTAATGAATAATAATACGTTTATTTTGGATGTACGTATAGATTGATACGTGCAAAGAGTTATCTACCCATGATATTATAGATACATTTTTATAGATTTATTTTTTTTGGCTATTATAGATAGATTCGACGCAGCATTTTCTAAAATTATGCATCTTCAAACTGATCCTTTTGTATTTACCTACTGATACGGGGGAGAAATATGGTTCTTTCAACATCTAATAATCGTCATATATCGTCTAGTGCATAATATGCCTAGATATCTTGGCAAATCATATATATCAGATATCAAATAATCAAATCAGATAATCAAATAATATATATGGCAAATAATATATATCAGATAAATTGTTGGAATCTTGGGATGGATAATGAATACTCTGGAACTGGTTTGGATGTCGAAATATTTAAACAAGTCATGGTTTCTCGATGTAAGTCCTCAAACCAGTGCAGTAGTATGACGGTTTCCGCTACATCCTCTTGGACAGCAGGGGGAAATTCGGATTTCAATACGCCGCACTTACTACTCATACGGTCCGACTGTTACCCTGACGAAAATGATTATTTTGGTTTCAGGTGACCCTGGAATTTCGTTTCGTCAAAAAACAGCTCCGGTGAAGGAACGGATCGTCAATGTGAACTCTGACAGTATTCCTTCCATGAAAGATACGGAGTTGAGGTAATAATCGTTTTGATAGTTTACCAACTTATTATGAGGGACGTCAAGAAAGTAGGGATGGGTATCGGATACCCGATGTTTTCAAACATTCCATGTTTTTCTTTAAACACCGATGTTTTTCTTCCAATCTTCATCACAAACCGATGTTTTTCCTTTCTCCCAAAATACCTATACTTACAAACCTATTTTACGTTTTAGTACCTATGCCATTTTTGAACTCTCCACTCGAAAAATTCAACAAAACGTCTTGGTATTTTGGATTTGAATATATCATAAGTATGGTATATCTTAGTATGATATGATACATATATTATAGGTATCATAACACAACATTTATAAATGTGAAATAAAAATAACCTAACATCATAAAATTTACATCATTTAATGATGTACCTAGGTAGTATGTAAATGTGAAGTCGCCTCCTCTACTTCCGCGGAGAGGCCTTTTTCTCAAGCGGGTTTAATTTTGAACTTTCTTAGAAATCGAATCTCCGAAGATAAGGCTGCAAAACTGCTATTTTTGCATTTGGTCAACAATAAATATTCGGAATAAAGTAAATTGCTTGTTAAGTTTTGCTAAATCAATTTTTTAACGTGAATTTGTAAATTTTTCATGTTTAATATCTTAAAATACGAACAAAAATTACCCCAAAAAGTTGACAGTTAGGTACGTAGGTAGACCACAGTAGGTAAGGTATTTTCGGGGAAAACATCGATGCTTTTATACGATGTTTTTGAAACATCTTGCAAAAAATATCGATTTTACTCTTCCACACCGTTCGCGTGCTGCCAAAACCTGCTGTAGGTGAAGCGATTGGAGGACGAACTGTTTGACGCGTTTGACTGCTATGACGACATTTCGTTACGGATTTGATGATTGGTGGTTTGTTTTGACTGTTAGGAACCTCTCGACCTACCAGTGGTGACAATTCTGAAAAACGAAATTCCCTTCGTCCTTGTAACTTTCTAAACGTTCCTCGTACATCCCATTCAGAATTTAATAACCATGAAGCTGACTTGAAATAGAATTTTCGGTAGAAGATATCGTGAACATTCCAACTTGCTAATCACATTTGCGCCTGTCAATGTCAATTACGAAGGGTATTTCGTTTTAGGTTATGATACCTACAATATATGTATCATATCATACTAAGATATACCATACTTATGATATATTCAAATCCAAAATACCAAGTCGTTTTGTTGAATTTTTCGTCCAGAAAGTAAGGTTATTCAGAACTGAATTATTCAGAACTGTATCAATGTCCCACTAATAGTTTCATACTAGCTGTCGGGCCCGTCGCTGACAGGCAGATCTCGGGGTGTGTCCATCTACCTCAGTTACCTGTCCTGGACGGGCAGAACTCTGGATGGATCCATCTGCCACTATTACCTGTCACTTTACGGATTATACCGCTTACATGTCCCTTTACTAACCCTTATAATCTTAAATACCAAAAATAAAATTCATCTGTCTCGCGGGAAGGAAGAATTTAAGATTTTTATACTCCGGCTTCCCCGTAAACCCCCACCCTTATTTATCAGAACCCCCTAAGTCCTTCCCTGGTCACAGGAACATTTAAATACGGGAGAGAAGTTCGATCCACTGAGCCGTTTTCGAGAATTTAAAATTTTTATAGTTCGCCATCCCTATAAACCCCCACCCCTATGCACCGGATCCGGGAGTGAACCCCCCTATGTCCTTCCCCGATCACAGAAACATCTCAATACGGGTAATGGGTTCAATCGCTTGAGCCGTTTTTGGGAATTTTAATTTTTTTATATTTCGGCTGCCCTATATATACCCCCCACCCCAATGCATCGGATCCGGAAGTGAACCCCCCTATATCCATCCCAGATCACGCAAACATACGGGTGAAGGTTTCGATCCATTGAGCAGGTTTTGCGTGATTGAAGGACAGACAGACACCAAATTCAAAATCTGCATGGTTTGACTCCACTTCACGCGAAACGAATAACTGTAGTGGAATTTTTCGAAAATACCCAAGGAACACGAAAATCTTCTTCAAATTTAGTTATATAGATACCCGTTAGTTTCATTATTGGACCAGCCCGAGGATCATCCTTGAAACTGTCCATAACCCTATATTAATAGTGTGAGTTTCAAATGAATTTGAAATTTTGACAGTTTAGAGAATTTCGCCGTTTAAGCGGTAACATGACCTATCTCACTTTTTGCTACTTTACCGGTGACACAAAAAAACTCGGCTCGAAGGTAGAGCCGATAAAAACCACAAATTGAGCGTGAATAGAAGTCGAGTGAATTTCTATACTGGTGACCAGCTGGTTCAAAGAACACTTGGGTTTGTGATATCGAGTATTTTGTTCTGACATACTTTTCGTGACTACGGAAAGAAGGTAATTCCGAATAGGTACCCAAATCGATTTTGAATAGTCAATCACCAATAAATGGCACACAAAGGACAATAGAAAACAAAAAACCCACAGGCGCTTATGTAATTGTGAAATACTGTACACTGGGATTAAGGTTGCTAAGATTGACGAGAAGGAGAAACGCCATGACGAAAAAGGGCAAATTTTGGTTATGGCCAAACCCTAGGGATGTAGTGTGGTACTGCCAAGATCAAATTGTAAGGGACATTAGCCCACCAAGACACATTGGTAATTGGTTATACTTGGTCAATATGAAGCGTTGAGGAATGAGGATCTCTTTTTGGTTTATTATCTTCGATAATGAACCATTGGAATCGCCCAAAGAAAAAAAAATTTTAACCCCCCCTCAAAATTTGTTGGTTTACGTTTCAAGATACGTAGATTCAGAAAATCGAATAAAAAAAAATCCGTCCGTCCGCCGTACGCCGTACGCCGTACGCCGTACGCCGTACGCCGTCCGCCGTCCGCCGTCCGCCGTCCGCCGTCCGAGGCACTTTGCCCAGTTAGCGTTGAGTTAAAATTACGAAATTTGGTTTCTGGGTTTGGACCAGCCCCACAATGATCCACGAAACTTTTCATAACCCTAGGTCAAGGGGAAGGGGTTCAAAACGAATTTTGAAATTTTGAAAATTCCATATCTCGAAAAATTCCCATCAAACGGTATGTTTTTTATTTCATATTTAGATAGAGTTTGTTCCGTAAAATTTTTTAAGACCATCCGCAGCTTTGTACGACCAGCCGTTCGTTCACAATTACGGCTCAAAGATTGTGCCTCACAACCCGATCGTGAATCAAACTGTTGAAATACAGGTCCATTTTCATACTAACAAGCTCTTTGGAACATCATATGGCTTAAGTGATGTCGATTTTGTAGTTCTGAGGTGCGTTTCGTGCTACGGAAATGAAGGTAATTTCGAATGTTTGTTGGTAGGTACTTCTTTTATAGAAAAATAATTTTTCTATAAAATAATTATTATTACCGACGTAGTATTTAAAACCCCAGAATTATATCGTATTAATTGATCATAATTAATAATAATTATTATTAATAATAAATACGAATTATTAATACCTAACAATAAATTACAATAATTTTCACTAGGTACTTGATAAAATTGTTAATAAAATTAATTTTATAAAACTAATTTTAGTGATAATTGATAATAATAATTAATCTAACATTTAGGATTTAGACATTTAGACCTAGTGATCTAGACAGAAGGGTGATCTGTACAAAGAAGATAATGAACCGTTGTGTCAAGAATTTGCAGAGTTTTCCAGTGAATACCTAATGTGATTATGACGAAACGTGTTTATGACTTTTGAAACAGTTTACCATTAAAAGTTTTGAATAAACTCATCTCCTTCCATTTCGCGCACCTTAAAAATCATGAAAACATTTTTTAAAAAACATTAAAATTACGAGGAAGAATTTTATTTCCCTATTCTTAGCATAGAAGATGAGCTTAGTATGAGAAAAAACATGGTCAAGATTGTGTCAAATCAAGTTTCAATAATATTGAAATATATATTATGTTTTAGAGGCAGAAAAGAGAGCGGCACAATGACGTACCCAACCGGCGACAACTTTGTGCCACACAAAAAAATGCCCTCTCCCTTTCTTAAACGGAAAATGGCAGATTGGCACCTGGTATTGGATAGCTGAGATGTGTATTTATGTTGCGTAAAAATTTCAGAGTGATTGGTGCATAACATGACTCTGAAAGAAACCTCATAAAGTGGCACAAAGTTGCATATTATGGTATAGTTATAGGACTTACATTGTACGAGTATACAGAACAGTGATCTGTTCAGAAGATAATAAATATGCGGCGTTTTAGCGAATTTTCGAAGAAAATGTAGCTATTGTTTGTTCTCGGTCCAAAATTGCTAAAACTCGAATTTTTGAAAAATTTGCATACCAAAATCCGTTTCAGACCATCCTGAATCCACAGCCAAAAGACATCGAAAATTATATATACCCTAGCTGTGTACCCGCGCTTCGCAACGGTAGAACAGACACCCGTATCCCCCCTCCTCAACTGGTCAGAAACACAACACAATTTCAATGTTTCACACCAATTCGTCAAGTAGTTTTTGGATTGCCGGTAGCCCCCCCCCCCACCCGCCACACACAACCGGTACACCCCCTCCTAAATTGGTCAGAAACCTTCCCCAATGTTCACTCAACATTTTCCCTAAGTTTCATTCAGATCGGTCAAGTAGTCTCGAAATCCCTGCAATGTTTATTGTTGAAGTGGTCGAGATCCAGATATCGTCAGGATAGAGATAAAAAAATCTGTCTTGGCAATCGACAGGCTAAGTTCGTAGATGGGCAGAATCGGACCACTCTAAGGGGGGGTTTTGGGGAGTTTTAGGGGAGAAAAATTCCTCATAAATTCCCAAAATTGAACATTTTGACAAGTGACACCCCATTTTAAAGGTTATTTCATCCTGAACACAATGCTGAAATGAGAATTGCGATATCTCATTTCGTTCTCAATCTGGAGCACTTTGAAGATGAAGAAACGTGGTTGTTACTTGATATGATCTTCCTGGTTATTCTGCTCTAATCTCATGGCGGAATGCGATATCGCAATTCTGACTTCACCACCGTGTTCAGCGTTGAAATGTCCAAAAGGTGAGGGGGGTTTTCGGGCGTGGAGGGGGGGGGGGTCATCCGAAAAATGAAAGTCTGACAAGTGACACCTCATTAAGGTTTTTACACGCTGAATACGATCGTGAAGTCGGAATAATTCCAATCATTGCGATATCTTATTTCGTTCTCAAACTTTAGTACTTTGAAGATGAAGATACGTGGTTGAACCTTGATTTATTCGTCATGGTTAATCTGCTCTAACCTGATGACGGAATGCGATATCGCAATTCTGACTTCACCGTCGTGTTTAGAGTTGAAATATCGAAAAGGTGAGGGGTTTCGGGGGGGGGGGGGGGGGGTCAGCCGAAAAATGAAAGTCTGACAAGTGACACCTCATCTTAAAGTTTTCTACACGCTGAATACGATCGTAAAGTCAGAATTGCGATGCCTAATTTCGTTCGCAAACTTGAGTACTTTGAAGATGAAGAATACGTTCTTCATGGTTAATCTGCTCTAATCTGATGACGGAATGCGATATCTCAATTCTCATTTCTCCGTCGTGGTGAGCGTTGTAATGTCCAAAAGCTGAGGGGGGTTTTGGGATGTGTGGGGGGGGGGGGGTCACCCATAAATTCCAAAAAATGAAATGGTCTGTCGAGTGACACCTAATTTTTAAGGTTTTTACACGCTGAATAAGATGGTGAAGTCAGAATTGCTATATCATATTCCGCACTCAAACTGGAGCACTTAGAAGATGAAGAAACGTGGTTGATACTAGAGATGTTCTTCATGGACATCATGTTCTTTAATGGAGACATATTACATAAAACCATTTATTTCTTCGAAAATTCGCTCTTATAGCCATGCTGCATGACTGTGGATTTTTTAATTTGATTTTCTGATTCTACGTATCTTGAAACCCTCCTATTTCGACGGGGATCGCCCAATTAGGATAGTACATCCCTAATTTGCACCTACGATAAACTTCCTTTGTCATCACAAATCAGTACTAATTTTACCCTGTGCAACGCTCGCGACTTCAAGGTTGTGAATAATAATTATGTCGTTTTCAGTGAAAGCCAGGGAGAAGTAGAATGTGCTACTGGAAGACTATTCTACATAAATCAAGATGGAAGGCTGATGCGGTGTGATTATAGCAAACTGACTTACGGGGAACAATCTGTGATACCTCAGAACTCACCAAATTTTCTCTGGCCAGGGTTGCCCGTACTGGGATTACCGTTTTGGGCTGGAGGTCGGTGGCCTGGAGCTTCTATCCAACAGAATCAAGACATCAATTCTGAAGATGACGACCGAGAAACTCACAAGAAAAAACCCGTCATTATCAAGCCAAAGCCGGTTCTCGTGATACCTGTACATAAGCCTATCGTAATTAAACCTGTCCATAAGCCTATCGTAACTAAACCTGTCCATAGGCCGATCGTTCATAAACATCCTCACACGACCCATCACCATGCCAAGTCTTGTCTACATAAGACCGGACCAACTTTGACAGCGTATCATCAAGCAGGTATCTCTTTGGTTAACTATGAACAATCGCAAGAAGAGCAGTTCGGTTTGAATCCCATTTACAGCGGCCCGTACAGGTATTTCTATACACCACGCGTGAGCCTCCTCGTGCCTATTCAAGCCCAGAGGATACTTGCAAAATATGGAATCTCGAACTCAGGTAATCATGAAAGTGATTCCCTTCCAAACGAGAAAACTGGTGCTGGAGACTTGAAGGAAGACGAATCAGTGAGAAGTGAGCCGATTGACAATGAGTCATCCACACTCTCACAAATGATTGGTGATGATAGAAATATTCAGGGCGGTAATTTCACCAAGAACGAGAAAATTGGTTCTGATGATATGAAGGAAGACGAATCAGTGAGAAGTGAGCCGATTGACAATGAGTCATCCACACTCTCACAAATGATTGGTGATGATAGAAATATTCAGGGCGGTAATTTCACCAAGAACGAGAAAATTGGTTCTGATGATATGAAGGAAGACGAATCAGTGAGAAGTGAGCCGATTGACAATGAGTCATCCACACTCTCACAAATGATTGGTGATAGTAGAAATATTCAGGGCGGTAATTTCACCGCGAACGAGAAAATTGGTTCTGATGATATGAAGGAAGACGAATTAATAGTGAGAGGTGAGGCGATTGGCAATGAGTCATCCAAACTCTCACAAATAATTGATGATGTAAGACATATTGAGGGCGTTAATTTCACCACTAATTCTTCTCCGGAATCTAAACATAATTCAACAGTTGCTAAGAAACTTATTCATGGCGGTAATTTTACCGCAAATTCTACCTCCGAGTTTGGACAGTCTTCAAAAATTGCTAGAAAACATATTCAAGGCGTTAATTTCACCACAAATTCTACCTCCGCATTTGGACAGTCATCAACAATTGCCGCACATACTTCTTCAGGACTCATACAAAATTCAACGGAGGTAAATCATGACGATGCTCGTAATGTCACAGCTGAACATGGGAAGGTGGGGGAACCACAATCTTCCTACGGAAATGATGACGAGGTAAGAGAGAAGAATGTAGATGGGATTGATGCTCAAACGGAATCCGTTAGGGATGGGCTGACGCAGTCACTCGAAAAAGGAAGGCCTGAGGAGCTTGAAGAAGGGGATGAAACAAAGGCTGTATATAATGTTGAAAACAACAAGAACGAATATGAAACAACTATGATTGAAGATAATAAGCAGAATTTGGACGAAGCTTTGGGTGAAGGCCCTGATGTGATGGACGATATGAATGGAGAACTAGGTAATTATTCGATATTTTTATGAGTACGATATTACTGGATATTACTTGATCATATGCACTCGGTACAGTTTCTTCCAAACTAATCCAAAACTTGAGGCACCCTGTACTAAACTTTTTTTAATTAAATTTGATTACTGGTAGGATTTCTCTACAATCGGAGTGATGCACAAGCTCAAGCATGTGAACATTTTAAGCTCTTAGTCATATGATATCATTTCCTTCAGTCATTAAAACATGAAATACTTCCTGCCTATAATATATAAACAACAAAATAGCTGCAACTTAAAAATAAGTATGAAGCATTCTGTACATTGACGTCATGAAATTTCCTTTCGTTTTCGTACAACCAACAGAGGGGTGTTCACAATAATTGTGTTTCAAATCAATAATGAGAAATATTATTTCTCATTGGAAATGTGTACAATCTGTTCTTCATTTGACGTACTTAGTTCTATTTTACCACTAAGTTATGGTGGATTTATGGTTGATGATGTTTTTCATAATTATTATAAAACACGCCATCAACCGTAAAACCACCATAAATACGTGGTACAATGAAACTACGTCAAATGAAGAGCAGATTGTACACATTTCCAGTGAGAAATAATATTTCTCATTTCTCGGATTAGGTAAGATGAAAAGTTATATTCCAGGCTTCTCAATTCTAACAACGTAGTGATAGTTGGAGAGCCTGATTAAAATTCTACCTATGGGCCCCTCCGGGACATAGCAGGTCAAATTACCTACAAATACGTATGGGCAATTACGTAGGAGCACTATTCGTGTATGCATAAAATGTAAAATTAATGGTGTTACAGATACTACTCATACAAGGAAGATTCGAGAAGCTCCAGGGATTCCCATCGAGATTTTGAATGATGAACAGAGACCCTCCAGTTCTATACTGGACCGAAACACATTGCTCACCATAATGTCATCCCTCAAAGAACAGTATTTGAAGAATGCAGAACCAGACCAGAAGAAACTTATAGAAGATGCCTTCGACAGGTATGAGGGTACGCCAACAACTTTAGACTGGTTTTAGCTTTCAGAATTAATGGGTGATTGTTAATTACTTTTATTTGTACCATATTAATTAAGAATGATCAGGCATGTTTTCGAGAAAAAATAATGAAGGCTATAAAGAGATTTGAAATAATTATTGAGGGATTCAGGAGATGATTTCCGAATATTGGGTGGTGCTATATCTCAGCATACAACTTCCTCAGCTAGCTATTGCTTTTAAGGTGAGAGTCCATTGATAGCGCATAGGTAAATGTGTTTGTGCTCCTAATAAAAAAAGAGTCTGCTTAAAGTAGGAACGCGAATGTGCATAGTGAAAGGGGCGCACTTTATACCACTCATCGATATTTTTAAATAGAAGGTGTACTACCTATAGAACGATTTCAAATAGGGAACTATCAAATAACAAATCTATTTAATTCTAAAAGTGGGAACATGTGTATTTTTTTCTGGCTCAGACGAAACAAATGTTTTAGTGGGTGCACCAAATATAGAAGCGATGAACAAAAAGTTGAGTGTATCGACCGTCCTAATTAGCATTTTCTTCAATATCAACAATAACACAATCAAATTTTTCTGAAATAATCTGAAATGTGATTCTCTTTCCGAATACACGTATGTAGGGAAATGACTCATTTAAAATGACTCTTGCATTTTAATTAGGTTTCCAGAAGCGTAGGGAGTTCCTGTATGATTGCGTCAGAATAGTCCTCCTTCAAAATTGCCTTTGCTTTCTCCAGGGTGACCTCAGCTATACCATTGCTCAGGTGGAAGTGTGGGTTGGTGGTGCAACAAGTGACGTTGTATTCTGTGTTCTGCAAATTCTCTGAAGTCTAATTCATTGGAGATAACCAATTGAGTCCCACCGTCTAATTACAGAATTTGGGAGATGCCATGTAATGGTAGATTTACATCTCTCAACAACTCCTGCAGAGGAAATTTTTTGAGGTATCTCGAAATACCTCAATTCTGAAACAATCCATTGCTCCCGTTTCCAAGGCCATGGAGATTATTTACTGGACATGTGGGGTTAATTTCTGTTACTCCTGTGTATGCGTTGGAAACTTTGATACTTTTTAATGTCCGAGGAAATCCCTGGTCACCGATTTGACTCTTGGTAAAATAATTGGCGTGGATGAGATAACTGATGATTGAGCTTCATTGATATGTATTGCATAATGGATATTTTTTCTTCAATACTGATGAATGGGGGTTTTTGGCGTGAGGTAATGTTCTTTCTCGTCAACCATGAAGTGTGTATTACCTGCACACTTAGCATGTGAGATCTACCGTTCGGGCTTTGGTGCTTTGTGCTGGGCCTACAGAAGCACAAATACCATCACGGATGTTGCAAATTTCGTTGGATGTTTGACTTCCGTGAAAAACCATCTGGCGGGGTTAGGCATTTTTTCAGGAGTATAGATCATTCTGAGAGAATAGCGGATCATTCTAAGCAACGCATTGAGAAGGTTGAAGGGAGTCGAATCATCTTAATGCTAAGGAGAAGAAACTGTAACCATGGTTCGTGGTCGGTCTCAATTTCTGTCGATTTTACATTTACGATTTCACAAATTTATCACGGCATTTGGCTACTGCAGGGCCTTTCAATTCAATGTGGACATAGTTTTCCTGTCGCGATATGTAGCTGTTAATAAAAATGAACAAATAATAAAGGTATTTTAACTAAAAAAGCTGGTTTCCATTCTTCAGTTTTCCGTTGTTAGAGGAAGGCATAGCTTATAGTCAACTTTGACGAAAAGCGAGTTACGGAATAGACAACAACGCTGTTTTATATTTACGAAAAAGTTCCCCAGAAGGAATAATTTTTATTGCACAACCGGTCACTGATGGGTTCCAGGATGGTAATCATTTGGGATGCATTTTCGAACCAAGTTGGCTATACCGAGGGAGCGTTACACAGATTTTATATCAGCAGGCAGCTTAAAAGTTTCGTTAACCTCAACTTTTGCTCATACTTGTCAACCCATAGCATAAAATAAAACGCTAATTTTCTTCAGACGACTACTAATATTTCTAAATCTTTTCTTTTTTACAAATCTGGTGTCGATACCTTTTTGAGTACCTGCACCGCTGCGTGGTTCGTCTTCCTTGGATGTAACTGTCTTGAATTCGGTGTCTTCCAGACCAACGTGTTCATTGTGTTTTAAATTCAACATCTTGATACGAGGCCAAATCAATCATGTGTATAAAACCAGAGACAGAAATAAGCGAAGCAAGAATCCAATATATAAATATACTTTATAACCCTTCTATACTTTACAGACCTTGGAGCATTTGAATATCAGTAATATCAGCTGTATGTGAATTGTAGGGGTTCGGTAGGTAGTAAAGCCTTAAGAACTATCGAGTAGTCAAATCACTTGCATAAAATTCGCACGGTGGTCACTGGAAGGATATTATATAAGTCAGAGGGAATGATATATAATCAGAACATTGCTGGATTATTGATCCGCGGTGCTGGAAAACATGAATAAAAGAACTCTAAAGAATTATGACGTGGTATTCAACTCTAAATTGCGGATCTCAAAGAATGCTTTCCGTACACAACCAATCAGTGCTCGACCAAAAAAGTCTGGTGGGCCACCGCCGACCTTTGTTATTCAGGAAGTACCTGATTAAGGGTTACACTGTACATCTGACACCTCTATTGACATACATTCGTAAAACGGCTCGATCCCGGATATCCGTAACCTTGTTTTGTATAAGAAGATTCCGATTCAGACAGGATTTTTCCCCTCCTTTTTTCAAGTGGTTGCTGAGGTAATGAAAAATTCAATCCTCATATCTAATTCACGACTATGACACTCGCTTAATATTCTCGTACTTGAAGACTCCCTCATACAACGATACAAGGTTAGAAACGTCTGTTCGAGAGCTCCAGACACATATCCTTGATGTGTAACCGAAATTGCGCATACGTATGAAAACGACCAGATGTTAGATTTACTTGATGCGCCAAATCACCAAACTACAACGAGTAACTATCCACTTCAAATCGAATTTAGCACTCTTTGTAAACTCAAAATTCAGATTAGTTTGATCATAGAAAGAGTTTAAACGATACCTAGCGCTTGACGTCATGAAAGATCTGGTACGAAGCAAGCACGTTCGATGAATTAGTGGAAGTACTGATCGACATGCTCACTTGTAGTGTCAATTACTTCTGCCTCCGTCGCTATGCTGAGTCGAAAGTTCAAAGCCATTCTGGGCCACCAGTGGGCCACCACTTTAAACAGCCAGAACATAACGTTCTTCCTATATGTAATTTGATAAGTCCTGTATTACTACCTTAATTATTTTCATATTTGATGAACATACGTGTAAAGGAGTATTATTATTTATTTTTCAGGCTGCACTGCTCAGTGCGGGATATGAAGAAACTGGATGAGCGACCCGTGGGAAAGAAGATTGATGGATCCAAAAGAGCAGCACTCAAATTGTTGGCCGAGAGAGCACAACCGTTGATGGAGGAACCGGATTATTACAGCGATGCTGCTGACGATGTGAGTGCAGAACCTTCTTTCCTAGAACTCCTCAACGTTGCTACCAAACACAAGGGCAAACAATCCATGGAAACTGAATAAAATACGTCAAACGCTGACTTTTGGACATCGAATATTTGCTCTTGACATTTTAGCAATCCACCTGCCAACAGTTGTAAATGCTGATCTGATTTCTTTACTCTTTCGAAGTTCGTTTCCGCGATCATATTGACAGCCATAGTGCAAAAGACTGAACATACAATTTTCTTCCAAAAATAAGGTTTTGAGCTACACTGATGAATTTGGGCCTTGTGCATATGCTAATAGGGCTATTTTTTTACATATAGGCTTTTGCACTGTGGCTGTCAATATGTTGGGTCATGTTGTTCAGCCAAGACGATCAAGCATGACATGTAACCACAAATTAAAGATTCTAGAATCACATTTATTATGGTACCCAATGTATGGTCGTTGCAGTTTTGGCTCATTTAAAAATATTATAACCGTAACTTTACATGTACATTTTTAATGTAAATAGTTCAGTGAAATCTTGTTTACGATGAATGCCATCGTGCTGATTTTTTATTTATTGCAACCATTTTATGTTTTGTATATAAAGGTGAAAGTCTTAATTTTAAGATGTGATGTTGAATCCATCTCAATATCCCCTTCGCCTTCAAGGGCAAAAAGTACATAGACAAGACTGTTACTTGCGATTCTAATTTATACACATTAAATATAAGGATAAAAGAATTCAGAATTAAATTATAAGACCTATCTACCCCTTCTTTCACGGTTTACTTACATCCTGACTTCAACTTTAGTATTCATACACTTAGATGGTAATTAAATCTACAATTTTTTTATGTCATGACAGCTGATCCCCAAATGATCTTGTATGGATCTAATTTAGTTCGGAGCACCAATAAACGCATGCGGATATTGAATAGGTATTTAAAAAGTCCACTACTTCGATTCTCATCATGTTCACAGATGGTCCCTCATAATTCAGGATAATGGATTTAGGTAATGTTATGTACATGAGCCTAAAGATATAATATAATATAGATATATATTATGCAGCTATTATATATTATGCAGCATATTATGCTGCATCTTGACAGAGTTTTTACGATTACCTTGAGTAGCTAGGCGTCCATGATATGAATTCACACAACTAATAGAAAGTAGTTCATCCAACAATGAAATTAATCAAATAAGGAATTATGAAACCGATTCTATCGTGATGAGTACCATGCCTCCGATTTTAAGGAACAGAATTTGGTGACTCCAATAAGTTGAAGTAAATGAACTCATGTATAATTGTTTATAAAAAGAGAATGTATAAATTCTGAGGTAAGTATACATTATAATTATGTATACAGTTATTATGAATTGGTACTTTGATGCACTACGAGTATATAGGAAGGTTATATGATTCCTCTTTGGCTAAATGTCTGCCAGCTACTAAGGGGAGGCTCTCATAGAGAACATAGGCTTACACCCACCAATTATCGTTCATCCTCCACAGGATGTAGTTGAACCCGAATAGAATACAATCCACAAATACTGAAATGTCACAACATTTTGGGAATAAAACGAAGAATAGAAAGGCAAAAGGCGGAACGGACCGTGGAGTCCTTGGGGAATAGCCGTTCTTCCTGGGACACAAAGCCAGCTGAGCAGAACCTGTGAGGTTAGGTATATAGCTTACGATTTTCACGTAGACTACAGCCGTATGGATAGACGTAGAATTAAAGAAAGAAAATCAGAGCTTTTGCTGAACCGGCACATGGAAGACCATCAGTTGTACGATCAGTCGTTCATTCATAATCAGGGCTCGAAAGGAGAACCGAAAAAACTCATCAATATGAGCGTGAATCAAACCGTAGAACTTCAAGTCAGTTTTCATACTCGGGAACAGCTGAGTCAAACAAAAGATGGTTTTAGGATTTCGAGTTTCTTGTCTTGCGATCCTTTTAGCGAATTTTAAAAACTCGAATTTTGGGAAAATTGTCATACCAAAATCCGTTTCAGACCATCCTGAATCCACTGCCAAAAGACACCAAAAATTATATGTATATATATAATTATCGGGCCACTCTAAGGGGGGTTTTTGGGACGTTTTAGGGCGGGAGGGGGGATTCCTCATACATTTCCAAAATGAAACATTCTGACAAGTGTCACCTCATTTCAAAGGTGTTTTTAATGCTGAAAACGATGCAGAAATCAGAATTGCGATATCTTCTTTCGTTGATAAACTGGAGCACTTTGAAGATGAAGAAACGTGGTTGTTACTTGATACGTTCCTTATGTTAAGTCTACTTTAATCTAATACCGGAATGAGATATCGCAATTCTGACTCCACCGTCGTGTTCAGCGAGAAAACGTCCAAAAGCTGAGGGTTTTTTTTTTTTTTTTTTTTTTTTTCATTAATATCTGATAGGTACTCAATGTACTCGTTGGAAGGTACAAGTGATAATCCATCAATTATATAGGCTGGCCCGGAGTATAGTTGAAAAATAATTGAGAGACCATCTGGTATACCTTCACCTCTCATGACGTTAAAGAACCTACCCACTGAGAATAAGAATATGGTGTTATATAGGTAGGTACCTGTTTTTACTCGATGTCGAATTATTGGCACTGTTCGGTGAGGCGGAGACATTGTTTGTGGATGCGTTGATTGAAGTTCTATCTTCATGAAACCTGTGGACAAAATAGATACACTTGAAATAAAATGTTGAGGAGGTCCCATTTGTACAACATTGTCTTTGAGTCATATTAAATTTCATTACTTCTTACAATCGAATGTATCATTTTGGGGATAGCGACCGAAAGTTTAATGGAACACTTTTATCAGACTGAACAAAACTTGTTACAGCCGCAAGTCTTTGTACGAAAAAAGCTTAATAATTAATTGACATGCTGTATTACACAAAAGTTCGAGATGGTTTACGTTGACACAGGAGACGCAAGGGTTCAGTTGAAATACCTCATATCATTCTATTGGCGAATTCCTATGTCCCTAATGTTCAGTCAGAATATTCCCCTAGTCCACTCGTATGGAAACTTCAAGATGGGTATTAGCGGAAATAAATCCCCCCCTTTCTGCCTCTACTCCTATTGCGATATTTTACTGGCTCAAAATATCCACGTGTGACGCTATTTTTAATAGGTAATGTATACTAGCTGTCGGGCCCGTCACTGACGGGCAGAACTCTGGATGGATCCATCTGCCACTATTACCTGTCGCTTTACGGATTATACCTCTTACATGTCCTTTTACAAACCCTTATAATCTTAAATACCAAAAATAACATTCATCTGTCTCACGGGAAGGAAGAATTTAAAATTTGTATAGTTCGGCTTCCCTATAAGCCCCCACCCCTTTGCATCGGATCCGGGAGTGAACCCTCCTATGTCCTTCCCCGATAACGGAAACATCTCAATACTGGAAATAGGTTTGATCCATTGAGCCGTTTTTGGGAATTTTAATTTTTTTTATTTCGGCTTGGTTAATTTAATTTTGGTTTATTATATTCGATAACGAACCGTAGGAATCGCCCAAAGAAAAGAATTTTTTTACCCCCCCCCCCCCCCCCCCTCCTCAAAATTTGTTGGTTTACGTTTCATGTTACGTAGATTCAGAAAATCGAATTAAAAAAATCCGTCCGTCCGCCGTATGTCGTCCGCGGCACTTTGCCCAGTTAGCGTTGAGTTAAAATTACGAAATTTTTTTTTATGGGTTCCGACCATCCCCACAATGGTCCTCGAAACTTTTCATAACCCTAGGTCAAGGGGAAGGCGTTCAAAACGAATTTTGAAAATTCCAAAACTCGAAAAATTCGGATGAAATGGTAAGTTTTTTATTTCATATTTAGATAGAGTTTGTTCCTTAGAATTTTTTAAGACCATCCACAGCTTTTTACGACCAGCCGTTCGTTCACAATGAGGGCTCAAATGTTCTACCTGTCAACACGATTGTGAATCAAACGGTTGAAATACAGGTCAATGTTCATACTAAGGAGCTGTTTGGAACATCATCTAGGGACGCGGGAGCGTCCCGCCCGCCAAGAAAACCGAAGCCCTGAAAACGGAAGCGACTGAGACACTGATTACGCGACGAAACAAGTTGGGGTTTTCACCCTCCCGTAGCTCGGCCCCCTGAGTGTCTCGAGAGTTGATTTTTTCTACACCAACTCTCCAGGGGCACGTGAGGACGTAAACCAAACCCCCCAAAAAAAACTCCGTGTAAAAATCCTCGCAAATATCATTCTACAGAGGCTGGAAAAAGTTATGATATCCGTTTTTATTACTTCCACAAGCAAATAATACTTGTATAAAAAGTTTGTATTTGTAGTTTTTTTTAATCACTTCCACTACAAACCTGATCCTCCTTCCCCTAACCTCCACCACCAAGTATTAGTTCTTGTGGAAGTAATAAAATCGTCTCGCAATAGCGCCAAGGGGAGATTTCGAAAGAGGTTCGGTTCTTGTGAAGTGGTTAAGCTTTTCATTATACTTAGCTCCTTATTGAGGAAAAGGGCGGGCGGGGAAAGTGGATATCATAACTTTTTCCGGCCTCTGTAGAATGATATTTGCGAGGCGGGGTGATTTTTACACGGAGTGTTTTTTGGGGGGGGATTCTATATACGCCAGCATAGTACACCATTTTGAGATTTTCTCTCGTTAGACAATTACTTAGTACCAAAAAGTAATGTAAGGAGGAAGCTTTCATGAGGAAATAATTAGTTTTACGATTTCCCTTAACCCTGGAATCCTAGGGGTCATCCACCCCCTTTCGTTCCTAGCGGGGAGTCAATTTGACTCCGCCCCTATTTTTTCACTTATTCCCCCTCCAATTTGATTTCTAATCATGCGTCAACACTCCATTCTTAATAGTCATTGGTTTCTGAGATATTGTTTTTCAAATTTGAAAAACATGTAAAAATCTAGGAGCATTATGTTCTCTAATACTGATTAATTTTCTAATTGTTCAAATACCGCCAAATTATAAGACTCAATTACGTTACTCAATTTCTGGCAACGTTCCAGAATAAACTAACTGTTGGTTATTAGCTTGCCTTGATTTTTTCCCATTCACCCTAACGTCCATATATATATATATGGACGTTAGGGCGAATGGGAAAAAATCAAGGCAAGCTAATAACCAACAGTTTGTTTATTCTGGAACGTTGCCAGAAATTGAGTAACGTAATTTATCAAAACTAAAACGATTTCTTCAGTCTTTCCAAAACCAGAATAATTCCTGTATCTTCTCCACACCTTGACTACATATCACAACACATCACATTTTTTGACAAGATAAGTTCAAAAACATTGGTACATATTTATATATAAAAGGCAATTCAATAAAACGAACCATGAAGCAAACTTATTCAAAACGAAAAGGAACTCATCGCCATGAAGTAAACTTATTCATAACAAAAACAAACAATTGAAACAAAAATCACCCACATAAAGGGTTGGAAAATTGGGAGAGAAAATCGTTCTCTAGGAACTAAATCAAGGCACTGGATTATGAAAAATTGCTGGCCATATCCTGGCAAGAAATCAGCAGTCTGGACACAATTTCTTCTGGTGAGCACCGCAAATGCGACGATTAGGTACATTTTGTACAGGAAGTGGACGTTTTGCGCCTAATTGCTGACGGGCAAATACTGCAATACTTCCTTGCAGCTGCTGATGTGGGATTGGCTTTAGGTGTTCTAGATGTTTCAGCTTCTGGAGGAGAAGCTGACTGAACTGGCTGAGTAGGAACTGCAGATCGGGCATGTGGGTTCTGAATGGCGTGCTTGAGTTCACTGCTGATACTCTTGAGCCTCTGCAAACGAACTGTGTATTATATAGCATTACAACAAAGTCTAGGTATGCTAAGTGACTTCTATAGCGAGGGTTCTATTCCATGTGCTGAGTAAAATTGACTCCTGCTGAGGGGGTATTGTTCCTATGGGTGAGTCAAAATGACTCCTCACTACCTATATTATTCCTAGCGGGAGTCAGTATGACGCATAGATCTTGACACTTACCGTCTCTAGCTCGGCAGGGAAAGGTCCACTCCAGTCAACACCACACGTGATACCGAGGGGGGACCTGGAGGAAGCATAGCTGGGCGGAGAGGCGTCTCACCCCACCCCTTCTCCCCTTCCGACCCTCTTGAAGTGCACACGGAGTCAGAATGACTCCCCCTAGGATTCCAGGGTTAAGGAAAAACCAGATCGTGGGATCGTTAGGGACCCCACCTGGTATTCGAAGGGTTAAGCGGGTATGGTAAGGGAAGAGCCTCCGATGAGACTGAAAATTACATTACCAGCTTATCTAACCTTTCCGCTACTAGCATAATCTTCTACTGCTTTCTAGTGGCAGCACAGTACGAGCAAAAGTTTAAAATGACTCCAAATTCAAATCAACCTGATCGTTCTAATTCTTTTTTTTTTCTATGTAGAAGTATCTACTACTGGCTCAATGTCCACTACTGGTGCCATTACCCCAATGCAAAATCCGTCACATATTTGAATGTTGGGATACGATTTGGAATTTTGATAGTTACAATGTTGCTGCTGGTACACTTCACATAGGTATGACTCGTCGAAGTCACGAGGCCATGGTATTTCAACGACTTGAAAGGAATTGATGCCTCAACTTTCTGCGACCTCTTCACTCGTGGTCAAATTGGGCGTGCTCCTGTTACCCTGAGTGATAGGGTGGCAAGGATCGGGAGTGGGGGTGGTAAGCTATTGATGTTGGCGAAGTAGACAATGGGAGGATATTCGAGTGTTCTGCTACCCTCAGTCTTTTATCTTATGCAACAATAGAGCCCCTTTCCTCGTCGTCATAAGACGCCCCTCTCTACAACGTCGGCTGGTTGGTCGTGTACTCACCTACCCCGATCGACTCACACCTTTTAACTACAACGAGGGAAAACAGGCTACAACCCACAACTCCTCATCCCCACAGCTCACATCATCATACCCACAACCCATCTCATATCTTTGCTCGGAGCTCAACTGTCATTCCTCGAATGTTCCAAGAAAAGTCGCTATTGCAAATCACAATTTATTGAAAATTTTTCCATTTTTAACATGAAACATGTTTTTACGGGCGAGTTTAGCGGAAGTAAGATGTGTAGGGTTACCTCCACCACGCACCGCCCCACCAATCACTCGCCACCGCCGAACCCCCTTCACTCATCCCGTCGACATTCCAACTAGTTCCGAATTGTGGTCAGTTCAGTTCATAAAATTTTATTCAAGTGAGTATAGTATCGAGCCGTAATATCCCTGTTTTTTTCGGTCCTCATTATGAAGAGAGATTTGCGCGGTCCTCATTATGAAGAGAGATTTGCGCGGTCCTCATTATGAAGAGAGATTTGCGCGGTTTGTTGCACATGCAACAAAAAATTAATACGAGGGCCCATCCCGAATTTGATAAAGCAACATTGGAAATTATGTGCGAATCGCAACACTGGTATTTTTGACCAGCTTTCGAAAAGTTTGTAGTACTAGAAAAGCCACTTCACCATGATGTTTTTTCAGAGGAAAAAAAATGCATGGGAAACAAAATAAATGGAACTCTTTGTACTCACAGTGACGAGCCCTTGAGACCTGTCGAATTTTTTGGTAAAATCTCGCAAATTAAACGACTAAACGTTCATTTTAGGAAGATGAAAAACTTAACGAAGAACTAAAAACTATGAACAATCAAACAACAGCATGGATATTACCAATCGATGGATATTATCAATAGTACTCATCAACGAAAGCGTTCCATCAACTGAATGACATTCAAATTTTACCTACATTCTTCATTTCTTGTGGGGAAGTGCCGCTTCCTGCGCTTCCCCTGACTCTACGCTCCTGGCACTGGGTCATGTTATTAGGGCGGTCTGTGCCAAATTTCAAGTCGATTGGTCCTATTACCCAGGCTGTAGACTCTACGGTGCAGAGTCGTCAGTGGGCACTATTAGCCTAAACTTGTGTTTTTTTGTTACTAAACATTTTTTTTTTGGTTGAGATAATGGGTCAAATCCTTTAAAATGCACCGTCTGAAGTTAAAACGAAGTTCTGTGCAAAATTGCAAGTCAATCGGTTAAAGGTGGAGAGGCTGTAGCTTCAACTGACTGAACAAGGAGACTTCTTCTTGTTCCAAAAGCCTTGCCCGTTTCATCTGTTCTTCTTATTGAGTCGTTCCTTAGCTTCTTGGGACATCTCCAGCCAGAAGCGTCTTTCATTCTAGACACAGATGCCAGCGACCAATCAATTGGTGGCGTCCTGGCCTAGTCAGAAGATGGGTGTGAGGCAGTCCTGGGGAGCTTGAGCCGCTGCCTGAAGAAAGAAGGAGGTATTGCACAGCACGCAAGGAACTCTTGAGCCATTTTAATTCCTTTAGCTTTGGGTGTGGTTTGCAATGCATCTTGACAGACCAGGCATCAGAATGGTTTCAATGGCTTCAGAATTTCAAGGACCAGTTTTTGGTTTATTACCTTCGATAATGAACCTTTGTAATCGCCCAAGACAAAAACAATTAACCCCCTTAGTAGTTAAGGGTTTACGTTTCAAGATACGTAGATTCCAAAAATCGAATTAAAAAAATCCCTCGTCCCCGACCCGCCGTCCGCGGCACTTTGCCCAGTTAGCGTTGAACTAAAATTACGCAATTTTTTTCCGGGTTCGGACCAACCCCACAGTGATCCTTGAAACTTTTCATAACCCTACGACAAGGGGAACGGGTTCAAAACGAATTTTGAAAATTGGAAAATTTCATTACTCGAAAAATTCACATTAAACGGTACAGTTTTCAGTTCACATTTACATAGAGTTTATTTTTTAGGATTTTTTAAGACTATTCGCAGCTTTGTACGACCAGTTGTTCGTTCACAATGTGGGCTCAAAGTTGGAGCAGATCAAACGTCGTCAACAAGAGGGTGAATCATGCGGGAGCCTGTCGGGTCAATGTATATGTTCTATGTAATTATTAATAATTATTAACCATTAATAAAAAAAATTCATAAACATTATTTATAACTAACAATAATAAATAATAATTTACAAATTTTGTTTTTCAACTTCCCGATGAGCTAGAGACCGAGAGAAATTTAAATATGAGTCAGAACTAGATGAAAATGCAATACTCACTCGATTTCTTGTCGGTAAAATTGTTTAAACAAGACCTATTTGTTTAAACAAATTGAATTTCGATGATGAGCTGGAGTCTTGTAATTTTAAATATGAGTCAAGAATGGATGACACTGCAATATTCACTCGGTTTCTTGCATGTAAAATTGTTCTAACAATATCTATTTGTTTAAACATATTAAATTTGGATCATGAGCTAAGGTTTCATCTATCACTTCATGAATTAGATTAGGGCGATCTGCTCAAAGAAGATAATAAACCGTGTGTCAAGAATTTGCAGAGTTTTTCGTTTAGGTTGCTGTGTGTCTACTGAATGGTTATGAGAGGTGGGCGAAAGTGATTTTATATTATCGTCTGGCCTGGCATTTTAGGCCCTTTCCAATTGGTCAATTCAATTTTTCTCCTGGGTGATTCCAATTTTCATTTTTTTTAAATTTTATTACTGTTTCATTACGTAAGTTGACATTTATTTTAATCTTTATTTTTTCAAACTCCGGATGATGATTTCTTGGCAACCATGCCAATCTGATTTGACACTTGTATCGTTGGCAATAATTAGGAGTAAAAGTATATTTCAGTCCCCGAGAATTCAATTCAAGTTCTAAGAGTTCGAATGAACGAAGTACACGAGTGAAATGGATTACCTATTAACTTGAATTGAGTTAGTCTTAACTGTTTTTGGTATTTTTGGATTTGTTCGATAAACAGTTGTTAAATTGGAGATTGAGTTTTTGTTAAATAATTGTCACCTGAAACATCCGAAATGTTTACTGTTATATGGTAAGATTGGGATTAAAATGGAACCGCCCCAATGCAGGTCGTGGCATGGGGCATGGGGATTTAAGGGATCGTGATCTATTTCTATAACCAGCCACCAAAACAATAAATACGTGCTTCACTTTTCGAGTTCTTTTTATCGATAAAAGAAAGCCTATATAACAGTGGCGACGAGGATGGGATCAATAATGAGACCACGGGCCCTTATATCCTGTGTCGTGCCACGACCTGCATTGAGTCGGTTCAATTCGAATCGCAATCCTACGATATAACATTTACGATCAATTATATCAAATTGATTGCACATCTCCAATGCCAATGTTTATTCAAGGTGTTTCAGAGTGTGTCAGTGGCATATCTTATTAAAATCAGCGAACCCATAATCATATACTACCAGTCTGAGGAGTTACGTAAGATAGTATTAGTTGAGGCAATACGAGACATAATGAGTAGGTACTATTGAGAAATCTTTCAAATTGAGTAGGGCGTATAGTTATTACTTATTAATACAGTGCACCCTAACTATCTCATCCTTGGGGCTTCAAAATCCTTACTAGACTGAAGTTGTGCAGTTGCATTTGGTGACCGACAATAATTTAAATTTTACCCAACTTATTTCCTACAGGTTCTTTATAGTAATTTTACTTCTCTAAAATTACCATTTCAATTCTTCAGCGCTCTGAACCCAATGGCTTTGGACTCTTGAGTGCAAAATGCGTCGGTAAAGTTCCACTCCAATCACAAAGTGGTTCTATATACAGTATACAGAACATTGATATTGCTTGTAAATTCGTGATCAAAGTTCAATCAACTAATGCGATAGGATGTATCAGATGCCAGCACAAACACGGAAAGGACATTGAAAAATCCAATAATCATTTCATGCTATTTTCTGCACTTCAATCTACACCATTTTTTTTTAACGTTGTTTGGGGCAATCATACCCATTTCTAAAATTCCGCAACTTGCGTTAAAGGTACCGAAGTAGCAAAAGTAGTGATAATGTCTGAAATAAAAATGATATTTGTCTTTTAAAATCAAAATTACCACTCGCATTGCGAATTTCAATGGCGTTTTGGACCATTTTGAACAAAATTAACATTGCTGTTCAGACGAAATTCAAATGGGTGGACATCACGATCATTCTTCTGTAAATATTTAATAATCATGTTATGATTCTGGATCTGGCTGCGTAGTCGCCAATTCTTGTAAAACGCTAGAATTTACAGAAGAATGGTCGTGATGAGCTGAACTTTGGAAGAAAGATGGTCTCATTTCATTCCGTCTGAACAGGACTATCACTGGCATCCATGTGCATGCACAAGATGGTTTGATATGAGAACATGAAAATATGAGACATGAAAATCGAGATTTAATTAACAATGAAGTCATTTCCACCAGAAACAAAATTTATTTATATATTTTCAATAATACCACAAGGTTTTTGTAATGATTCAAGACACTAATTCAGCCTTACGTCACGATTCTCAAGGAAGAAACGATTCGATGGAAATCGTGTAAATGTTTCCACAATAATGAATTGTTTTCTGTCTAGATCGCTGTTCTGTTTACAACCGTTACACCAATCTGTAATAAGTGTAGCTTATTTTGAAAATCTCATTTAATAGTGATGAGTGAAGATCAAATGCCTCTAGACTTCAATTTGGTCCACCCTCAAAGTATTAAACAGGTTTCATTTAAATAATTATTTAAATGAACCCTGTTTAATACTAATACTAATAATACTAATACTAATAATAATATAAATGGATAGTTTATCGATTCGAATTATAATTCGAATCGATAAACTATCCATTTATATCAACGGCTCCATAATCTCAAAAGCATGATGAAAATATCATCGCATGAGTGAATAAATTCAATTATGTTCATATATACGTGGAAATTCATAGTTATAGAAAGATTGATGATAATCATACAAAAACGATGATTATAGATTTTCGCAGGGAACGAGGTCCTTGCTAGGCGGTATTGACGAGTCCAGGAAAGCAAACAAGTCCTCTGACATGTTTATTGGAATGGGGATTTCAAAACAACCGAGGGGCCATAGGGAGGGTTTAGATGGGTGGGTCGGTGGGGGGATCGAAAGGGGGGCAAGGCCTCCGCCGCCTCCAGCCCGGCAGTTTAATATCAGCAGGAGCCTTGTTGAGACGTCCTTTCTACAGATAGGAAACATGGTGGTTGGAGGCGGCATTCGGGGGCGGCGCGGCGAGCGGGTAGAACATTGAGTGGGGAGGCTTCTTGGCTGGTAGAAAAGGCTCAGTGAGCCTTGACGACAAATTATATAATGAAATTCGCATGTCATCTTTCAACCCACCAGCTATTTTGTCAACCGACAACAAAAGACATTATGATATCGTATAAAAACCTTCTTGTTGTAAGCTGGTACACTTGGGTAGCGTGATTTGTGATTAAGATGAAGGTGTGTACCAGTTACATACGCCGACACGGACACGGGTGACTGAAAGAACAACACTTGTGTAGAGAAAAGATGGTGTAATTATAAGCAATAAGAATAAGAAATAAAATAAGCAAAACTGCTGAGCATGACTCACTCGCAACTCACGCGTAACAGGCGTGTACTATACCTCGTGACCGTGCAAGGTCTTTCCTGAGTGACAATTATATACAACAAATAACCAGAAGTAATCAGAAGTAATCAGGAGTAATCAGGGCTGTCCATAGGAACAGGTCCCTGGGCAAATGAAATATAATGTTACGTCTTAACCGTCACAAGGTTACTTGTGACTAAAACTAACTGATGACAAACAATCCCTAACACCTATCTGGCCAGAAAAGGTAGATAACTTACAGTGTTAGAGATCTCGTATGCTGTCTTCACGTGATTCGCGGGTACACGTAACTATTCTCACCGGCGTGTGTGTAACGCAACTGGCTTCTATCTCGCGTAACTGACGCTAACTTCAACACAAACACTGTCTAACAAGCAGCACTCGGAGGGGCTATATCGCTTGCAAGGAGAGGTCAGGTTCGCTTGAGGGCTATCTGACAACTGGCTTCCAGGGCTCTGCGCCTCCACTTAAGACAGGCGCTGGAGGGGGGAAGCACCTGGAGGCGGAAGCACGGTGGGGGCCGGTCTGACGATTTCTGCTTAGCGGCTCCACTCCGGTGGTCGTTCCATGAACCCAATACTCTCATTCTGACTGCTCACATTCCCCTCCCTCCTGGGAGCCGGCGTCCTCGCCGGTAACCAACGACTCCCCGACAAGCGGAAGGCCAAGGTCCGAGCCTGGGTTGTATTGCAGTGCGGCAGCCTGGTAGTGGACTATCAGGCAGAATGGGCAGGTTAACGGGCTTGATGTTGTGAATGGGTCATGGCTGCAGGGTGGGTCCAAGCGGTCAGGTCGTTGGGTGAGGCGTCTCCAACGTGATACAATTGTTATTCACACACAAGTTTGAGATTATCTAATCAATTCAAAAAATAAGTTGTTGACAAAAAGCGATTTTGGTTAAGTACAAGTAAAATTTTAGTTCTTCTGATTTTACAATTTTTACTCCACGATTATTGGTACCTTAGGTCCAACTTCGAGGTGGAACCGTCTATTACAGGAATCTCTACAATTTTTGTATGTTATCCACAGTAAGTCGGTTGGTAAATTAATACCGTCCATCACATTGGGAGGTAAGTAAAGTTTAGCAATTAAATGAAGTAATTTTTTTTTTTTTTTTTTTTTTTTTTTTTTTTTAACATTAAATTTGGTTATAATTAGCAAGTTTTACAAAAACAATATGCACAAAAGGTAAGTAAAAGATTACAAGAATGACAGGTAGCAGAGTAAGCTATAAATCAGCAATTCACGGTCCCGAGAGTAAGTCACACCAAGCAGCAGATAGCTTAATTTCTTAAAATTTTACTAGATTGTAAAGTGGTTCATATATCAAGAAAAAGGGTGTATGTGCGTGTAATTAATTACAAAAAGGTATATGTTAATTAAAAAGGTGAAAAAGGTTAATTAAAAAGGTGGAATTAAAAAAAGGTGTATGTTTGTGTCATTAATTACTAGACAGGTTAAAGGTTACCGTCTTCCTTTTTCCTTCCCCGTAGTCTACGGCGTCCCCTTGGGTAAAAAGTGTCCCGTGTAATTAAGTTGTCGCAGCGTTGTATGGCTTCAGGGTTACGCGTAGTTGGTTGCGTACCCTGCATCACCGGTTCGTCATATCCATGTATAGGTGTAGAAGTATGCGTCACTGGGTGCGTCACTTGCGTCACCGTCACCACCGGCGTCACCTGTGTCACGGGTATCTGGGGCGTGTAGGTAGTTCTTTGGGTTGGCGTCACCTGGGGCGTCACCGTCGTCAATGGCGTCACCGTCGTCACCGGCGCCACCGTCGTCACTGGCGTCACCGTCGTCACCGGCGTCACCTGGGGAGTCACTGGGTGCGTCGCATGCGTCACTGGCCCACCAAGTGTGTGTGTTGGGTCAGAAGTGAGCTTCACCAGGTGTGTCACTTGCGTCATTGGTCCTTGGTAGGGTTGTATCAACTCAGGAGCAAGCGTCACCGGGTGTGTCACTTGCGTCACTGGCCCACCATGTGTGTGTGTTGGGTCAGAAGTGACCGTCACCGGCACTCTGAGAGAAAAACCTTGAATGGACTCAATAACCGTCGCTAAGCATTCTTCCATCACCTCCTCGTTGGCTGGATCTTGAAAGGTGATGCTTGCTGTTGAGGCTCGTGACTGTGGGCGTCCTCCTATGGCCAATGGTCCAGTTGACACGTTTCGTACCCCAGGTGGATGTGAAATGGGTAGAAGGCTCCGTTTCTTGATACAGTCAATCTCAAGATGTTCGTGTACCCCACAGTAATTGCAGAAGATAGTCTTCTGTGGGTTGTGACTGCAGTCCACGGGGAAGTGTGACATGTCCCCACAAAACATGCACGGGAACCTGGGGTTAGGTCTTGGCGTCTTGGCGTCACGTCGTCCCGTCATTGTCTTCTTTGGGTCCCATGGATCTATCTCCATGACCATAGAACGCGGTATATTCGTCCTCCTGTAATCACTGGCGTCTGAGTGTAACCTGGGCCCGTGGTCAAACAGGCGTGACAGGCGGATCAATGTAGCATTGATTGTGTCCAGTACGTCGGGTGACGAACCGTTCCCCCCGTTCCTCTGAATTCTGGGCATAGTGAAATGTGTGATTTAAAATGAGTGACTGAAGTTATAGGGTTACTGTCCCCCCTGTTGCAAAGTAAGATTGTGTAGTGTAACAAGGAAAATGTGTAATCAAAAATACGTCAAGGAAATGACGGTGTATGATATTCTGTGTGAGTGACTCTGTTGTTGTTTTGCTTTCTTCTCGTCACCTCGTGTCGGCGTAACTGGATTCGTGCCTGGGCTTACCAGACAAAAATCCCACCGCTGCCACCAATATGTAAGCTGGTACACTTGGGTAGCGTGATTTGTGATTAAGATGAAGGTGTGTACCAGTTACATACGCCGACACGGACACGGGTGACTGAAAGAACAACACTTGTGTAGAGAAAAGATGGTGTAATTATAAGCAATAAGAATAAGAAATAAAATAAGCAAAACTGCTGAGCATGACTCACTCGCAACTCACGCGTAACAGGCGTGTACTATACCTCGTGACCGTGCAAGGTCTTTCCTGAGTGACAATTATATACAACAAATAACCAGAAGTAATCAGAAGTAATCAGGAGTAATCAGGGCTGTCCATAGGAACAGGTCCCTGGGCAAATGAAATATAATGTTACGTCTTAACCGTCACAAGGTTACTTGTGACTAAAACTAACTGATGACAAACAATCCCTAACACCTATCTGGCCAGAAAAGGTAGATAACTTACAGTGTTAGAGATCTCGTATGCTGTCTTCACGTGATTCGCGGGTACACGTAACTATTCTCACCGGCGTGTGTGTAACGCAACTGGCTTCTATCTCGCGTAACTGACGCTAACTTCAACACAAACACTGTCTAACAAGCAGCACTCGGAGGGGCTATATCGCTTGCAAGGAGAGGTCAGGTTCGCTTGAGGGCTATCTGACAACTGGCTTCCAGGGCTCTGCGCCTCCACTTAAGACAGGCGCTGGAGGGGGGAAGCACCTGGAGGCGGAAGCACGGTGGGGGCCGGTCTGACGATTTCTGCTTAGCGGCTCCACTCCGGTGGTCGTTCCATGAACCCAATACTCTCATTCTGACTGCTCACATTGTCAAAACGAAATTAAATTATCTTCCGTTTCCATCAAACCTCAGCCCTTATTGGTACCTGAGGATAGACGAAATAGATGTTTGGTAAACTACAAACATTAAAATGTGTTTGAACATGGGAAAAGAAATGTTAGCAAAATAAATGCGACCAGCTTTTGCAGCCAAACACCTATACACTCATTATAAATGGGCAAAAAAAATTATAAGTACCTTTTATAGTACGTAAAAGCAAGATCAACGAAATAGGGTCCTAATGGAGCTCCTCCTAACAGTTTTAAAATTAACAAGATAGTATATTGAATATATTCCATATGTTTATATATGTAGGTATACCTAATGATCCATGGTTGGACTTAGGAGATTGTACTTGGAATATTTGTTGGGAAACAGAACGGAAAAAATATTCTGCGAATCTCACACGGCGATCGTGGAATACTGCGCGTTGGTTCGAGTAGGGGATGATGATGATCCTCGAGATCCTGGACGACAAAAAGGTTGAAAACGGGAGGTGGAATACACGATGGAACACATTATGGAACACACGACCCAGTGGAAGCTGGAAATAGCATTTTATAATTTCCATCAGAAAAATTGCAAATGGGGAGGCAATGGGCCCATCATGGTCGTAAAGGAAATCGAGGTTCGATGATTTGTTAGGGATACAAGCACCCGGAGAAATCAGATGAATTGGCAAATTCTCAAAATTGTGGGAAAAAAAACAAAGCCTAGGAAGATAACTGGGACTTTCAGGAATAGCAGTTCTATGAGAGCTAAAAATATAAGACGTTGGAGTTGAAAATGTATTGCATTTTCATGGAAAGAGGTGACCACATAGAAGTGGTGCGCAGGCGCCCAGATGAGGGCTGACGTAAGAAAACTTGAAGAATACCAAATCTTCGGACCTAAATATCATAACGATAAGGGGTTGCCGAACTTTTTGCACATTATGAGCAAACCGTGGAGTGGCTTATGGAAAAGAGGGGGACGCTAATCTCGAACTGTAGAAATCTCGCAGGTCCCCTCCGCGTTATTGAGATTTTAGGGGCACCAAGACTCGATTATGTTTTAAATGAAGGAGTACCTATTGAGTGTTGTTGTTGACTGTATCAGCCCGGTACATGAAAGCAAACTCATACCACTGCCGTAGAGAAGCAAACCCAATGAGTACAGGCAGGAGTTAGTACGAAAGTACTCATTCATTATAAAAGGTTTAAATTGTGGACTGAATTCAATTTTGAAATAAAAGGTCGCCGCTGAAATATCGCTACCAACAGAACTATTCAAATAATACTGCTCTTGAATACATTTTTCATTCCTACATGAAGCCAGCCAGCCACTCACCCCAAAGTGCTGATTAAGCAAAGACAACTGATGTGGAGATTCGATAAGTATCATCTGGGCCCTATTGCATAATATATTTTTAATATTGGCGAATTTCATTACTCTATTAGTCCTGATATTTTTAGCACCAATGTTTTCTGTTGCTCAATAAGTCACGTGTTACTAATAATGTCAGAAAAATGTTACTCCAAAAATATTAGTAGTTCGGTCTAAATTATTAGTCAGGTGACCGTTGCAAGGTACTTTTTTTCTCCCGCCTGTTGCCCACCGAATTTCGACTAATATCCCACCTACGAAACCTATTCTGTTACTTCACTTCTGTTATTTGGGGTTTAATTCGGACTTCGGGGTTTAAATTATTATTATTTTTTACTACGGTTCCGTTTTAATGAACCGCGACGTTAAGCGTAAGCTGAAAGTGTGCATCCTTCTCTTTTGACAGTTTTCCGACAAAATTCGAAATCCGTTAAAAAAGTGAAGTTTACTCTCGCTCGGAATACTTTCTGGCGAATACTTTTTACTCACAATATATTAGTGGCGATTGAACAAATAAATGCTAATAGTATTACTAATAATATTGGTATAACAACTAATATTATCACTACTCATATTATTTCATGCAACAGAAATTGTTAGTGTTTGTACCAATATTATTAGATAATAAAAGATTGTGCAATAGGGCCCTGCCTGACCATCGAATAATGCGGAACGTTTCCAGTTATTACTTCACAGTCGGCGATTGTTGAGATTGTCCGTATCTACTGGAACCATATGTTGTGTAAGTACTATTTATCAGTCGTTCGTGTTCCAAGAAAAATACCAATTGACCTACAAGTCAATGATCTAGACACAAGATTAATCTCTACAAAACATAATGAACCGTAGTGGAAAATTTGGCAGTGTTCTTCGTTTCGGACTGACAGGTTATCTATGTGTTCGCTAAACCCTGTCTCTAGGGTATTCTCATGGTCCAGCGGTCAACTTACTTCCTCAGAAATAACTTGGTCGGAGGGAATCCGTAGGGGTTTGCAGTCTCAATGAGATTCACTGATCGGTGGGGAGTGCGAAATCCATGTGAGGCAGGCCAACCACTTCTCCTATTTATCTCTCCATCTCCATCCTTTATACCGAAGGTTCTATTTTTTTTGTTTTTCTTTTTATCCTGTTCCCCCGAGCTTTAAGGACATCTCGAAGAACAGCAAATTGAATTTTCATTCTCGTTCTCCCCATCGTTAGAGGAAGAGGGCGTTCCTATTTCTCTTTGAGGGTTTTTTACGCCCACTCACATTTCTGACTTGGGTAGTTTTATCGCTTTCGTGAGGAAAACTCCTACATCACTGTGATGATTAAAATCATCATTAGCATGTAATTCAACAGTATTTTTTGCAAATGCTCAACACACTGTTATCACACTTCTAGGGCATTGATCCTGTCAGTGATCTGCTCAATGTTTGATACCTTCCCATGTTTTTTTTTCTGTTCAGTAACTTGTTTGTAACATCCCACATGTTATATGTAAATTAAAGTAATTATATCCCCGTAATGATATGACCGAATGGCAGTGCAATTTAGTGTGGTGACGTGTTTGTGTTTGCCTTTCTCGAACCACCTGTGGCTTTATCGGAGAGTTCCCAGTTCGATTACTATCCACGCCGGCTTTGAAGAAGCAGTAACACTTACATATAATTCCGCGTTCCGTGGTTGTTATCATGTCTCGCTCTATTTCTTTCTCCAATCTCTAGGTTTTTCGTACTATGCAGATCACTGTTCTTTTATCACCGCACCGCTATTAACCATAGCACAGGAAAACACGTCTTTATTCATTCCACAAACTGCATTGGGTTGCTGTTTGATTTAACTCGTGACATACTCTTTCGTTCATCGCTCAAAGAACAGCGAAGTATTTTTCCGCAATTCCCGCCCGCACTGCTGGGGGTATTGTAGGTACAGCATCTACCACCTGTTATTATATCTATCTTCACCAATCAAATCACTGTCTCACTGTCCCCGAACATAACCTCAGTCGGCCTAAACGTCTCACTGACCCGAACATAACCTCTGTCGGCCTAAACGACTTTTAAAACCGACAGGCCGATATTGTTAAACTTAACTATCTCAAGCCACTGTAAAATATTCTATGTATGTACCATTATGCCAATAAGATATTTTTGAATTTGAATTTGAACCTCAGTCCACCCCTACAACAATACCGTCACTTATATCCGGCACCTGGCTCACCAGCATCCCATTCCCAAACTTTTCGCGTCTCTCGGTTGTCCGTTGTCCACCGGAAGGAAGTTTCAATGGTTTTTCTAGCAGTCGTGTGACTGCCAAGACGAACAGGCACCCATCGTTCCAGCTCGCTAGCGAGTCATGGTGTCGGGGATCGTGTCGCGAAGTTCAGGCGTGATCCAGCTGAAGGCGGTTGTTATATCTGATCAATCCTCGATGGCACTTGGGGTCTTGGGTCTGTTACTAATACACTCACAGGACCAACGGCAAAGGTGTTTAGAGACTCGGCGTTCGGAAAGCATACCAACCTTGGGTGTCCATTCTATTAGTCACCAATTCAGCCTCCACTACCAGAAATAAATTTTTTATGGTTTTTATTTTATCTGCGTGATTATATTTTTTTCGGACTGATCTTGAAATTCTGATTAAAATGACATCAAACACGAGGTAAATTGGAAGACTTTGACCCTCCGAAAACACACATCTAAGTACCTAGTGCCGTGTTTTAATTTATTTTCCAATGCAGGGTCGAATCCAATTTCATTACATTAAATTTTAACGTAATATTTATAAATGTAAGTATTCATCTTTTTTGTAATCGTACATTGTATAAAATGCACACCTTCAACTACTCATTACTTACACTTTATTAATCAATCGAATAGGTAGTTCTCAGACATCACATAAAAATATTTTTCGAAAACTTCGTTCATTTTGGGAAATAATATGTAAAACACAGTGTTATTTCGGTCATTTGTATGAAATTATAATATTAGGTATTTAGGTTTAAAAGCTATAACACTTCGAGCTTGAGTATAAATGACTCTTTTTTTTTTTTTTTTTTTTTTCAGAAGACATTCTATTTTTGCTCTAATATCAAATTTTACATGGTATTGCACTTTCAGTTTTCAAATTGCAGTAAAATATTAAAACCGCACTTCTTAAAACATCGAGAGCTACTTCAAGTTGAAAAACAATTAAAAATAGGTGTAGTATGTCGTGGAAGGTATTTAGAACGGAGCTATGGTGACAGCTATGGTGAGATACGAACGGTTGACAAGTGAACAACTATCATATATTATCGTATTATATACTATAATATATAATAATATTGATGTTGAGGGATGTCGAGGGTCGGTCAAAATTTGACCGACCCTCGACATCCCTCAACATCATTCTTACTGACGGTCAAACTAAATCACACACACTTATAATAATATTATATATTATATATAAACAGGCTCGCATGTTTGAACAGGGTTTTTTTGCATGGATTGCGGATTTGAACTCCTGGTGATATCCAAGAAAAAACTACTCACCCGGTTTAAATTTTGATGATTGACTGAATTAATTTAAAAAAAAAAATCATATAGAAATAAGGTTTCTTCTTTTTGAATAAGCGAATTGCGCATATTCGATTTTTCGCAATTACTATTCAAAACTTGTGGGTATACTCATCATACAGTTCTTGTAAGGCCAATCCATTCCCTGCTCCATCAAAGAGTAACATTTTGTTCAGGCGCCTACATGAATATAATATAATTGACGCTGTGACAATGACGGTAGGCGGTGAGTTGGCAACGCCTTATTTCACCCAAAGTGTTTTAGGGGTCTCCAGATATGAGTACACTGGAGAGGAAACAATAATGTCCGGCAAATGCGTAAGTGCGGATGGACTGGTAATCCGCCTAGCAGGCTGTTTCCCCCATCACATTTTTCCGGTGAACTGCTTCCGCCACAGCCATTCCCTATTTGTCACCGATTCACTCCGCACAAGTCTGCAGTTTTTTTTCTTTATTATATCGAATGATATTAGCTGGAACTCTAACGTTAATTTTTCGGCTAATATACAATTTATGTTTTGTGAGACAGGATCACGTGGTCCTGTCTCTTGAGATATTCGCTGAGGAAAAGGTTTATTCCTATTCGCTCAACAATTCATGGGGCTGGAATCAATCAACTACTCCCTAGATATGCCGTTCTCGATCTCCAGTTAAGAGGGGTTCACAAGATTAATGTCATTGATCAATTAATTCACGCAAAATTATGTCAACCTATTGAAGAAAAGTCAACATATTATAATTTAGCATTCAAACGCTAAATAATAATATTATTGTGAAAATATTTACTCAGGTCGTAGATTCAATTACGCCAAATTGTTATTCTGCTCCCTTGATGAGCCGGCTTCGTCCTATAGCGGTGATATTTGGACAGATGTTTTATTTCTGCTGCGGCAGGAGTATTGAAAAATGGGATTATTATGAGCAAGTAAAGAGATGATGTTAAACTAATCATTATCATGGAAAGATAGTGAACTAAAAATTGACCTGTCGTCCGAGCTAGTTCATAATTACGATGACTACGTATAGATGTACGTATAGATACGTACAACATTCTGGTCGTCGGAATAGTTTTTCATCCAAATTTTGGAATAGGTAGTTTTGGAATAGTTTTAAAGTTTGGAATATGGAAAATTTGTTAGCTCCTCTAGTACAAGAACAAGATACATTCGTACGGTATTTTACTTCATTTTACGCTTTCACTCTATCCGAGAAACGGTCCCTTCGCAGTTTCAAAGGTATCAGATTTACCACGTTTATTCCTACTAGTACCTACACTTGACTTTGATGGAACCATATGAAGCTTTCTGCCCAGCCCTGAAGGATTATATCCCGGATAAATATTTACGGGATCGTCAATACTTCGTCCACCTCCCAGGTAACTATTGCAAATATTCACACTGCTTATAGTAGTGTCTACACGTTCAATATTAATCGCGAGAACTTTGGAGACTCAGTACCAATGAACCAGAAGGTACTTGTGTACTCAGGAATGAGGAAAACTATGGAATTATTGGCACAATGAGATAAAGCAGGGACGAGAGGGCTAAAGGAAGGAGGTTCCCACAGGAGGGATCAATAAAGACTGAGTCATGTGTTTGTTTGTGTAAACCTGGAAATATCGTCAAAAGAGTCGGAGGCGGCGTAACCTGAAAAATCTCGGGGACTGCCCGCTAATGAATTGAGGAGATTTTTTTCACCCACAAAGGAAATACATTACACAAACTAATATCGGGATACGGCTAAACCAAATGGTGGTGGCAACAAGGACACTCACAACTGTGAACACAGTTGAATCAGGTTGTCAGACAAAAGGTGGATCTCTGGCCAAAATGACTTTGGATCTACAGACAATAGGTACATCAATTTGAAATACATTTCGGGATCGAGACTGTCCGTATAACAAGTCCTTCCAACTTTACGATCTTTTAGCGCGTTCCCGATGCCTTAGGTACCTGGGCCGTTTACGTGGGTGCACCACCCCCTGGGACAAGGGCTCTCGAGTAAAGTACTATTTGTAACGAGGGTTCTGATTGGTACTTGATGACGTGTTCGTCCAGTCATAAGACCAATGAAATACTAGATAGCATTTCACCCCTCTTTTCATCTTTGGAGCTGGGTCGGCTTGGTGTAGGACAGTTAGGTAGGACAGAGCAATAATGTTCCAAGATAAGTCGATTCAGAAGGTCAAATTAAAAAAACGGCGAATTCTTGACACAGTTTGATTGAATAATTCTTATTAGGAATTATCATTAGGTAATTATTAATAATTATTATAAACATTTGTAAATTATTATTTGTAATTATTAGCAATTTTTCCGATTATCAGTTATTATGATTAATTATTACTAATGAATAATAACACAGGTTTACAAATAGAAAACCGGACCGGACCATGGTATTCCGAGGTATTTTTGCGTCCTGAATCTGATCCAGAGGTCATCTGAGCCCCATCACGTCAGACACGGAGATCGAAACCCGCGAGATACAACGATCATAGCAACATTTTATCCTAAATACTCCCGGTCGAAATTTAGGACTCCATTCCAATGTTTGTAAGGTATTAAAGACCTAAACACCTACCCTCCAACTTTACAGGTCGCTTGAGAAATTGTCCTGGGTCCAGTTCCAAAAAATGGTAATTTTAACCTCTAAATGACCTTGAAATCTCGTTTTTCTGAGGGCAAAAACACCTCGGAATACCAGGTCAAATAGTCCGGACTTTGTAAACCTGTGTACCTACTTAATTAAGGGTGAATCATGCGGCAGCCTGTCGGGGATACCCGCCCAGCTGATTCGAACAGCACATGGTTTTCAGTTATCGAGTTAATTAACCAATAACTATTATGATAATGATAATAATGATTGATAATTATTAATTATTAATTATTAAGAAGAATTATTAATCATTAGCTATTATTAATAATATTTTACGCTACTTGATACTAATAATTAATGATAATTCATAATAATAAATAATCATAGTTAATCTACCAGTTAGTAACTAACATAGAAGGGTGATCTGCACTTAGGAGATAATAATCCGTTGTGTCAAGAATTTGGAGAGTTTTTAATATCTACTCGTATATCTGTACCCCCCAAAAACAACTCCGTTGTAAAAACTGGCCCGCCAAAAAACGTCAGCCGCAAAAAGGAATGATATCCATTTTGCCCGCCAGCCACATATATATAGGATGCTCGGTGCTTCGCACCTCGCTGTTGAGTGTACATATAGAAACCTGATCCTCCTACCCCTAACCTCCACCGTCAATGTTTTCCTGTTCCCTGTCTCCTTCCCACAACCCCCTCTCACCCTTAGTTCCCCTCGGTTTCACCTAATATGTTTCCTCTGTTACACCGGCAGGGAGCTTTACGCTTCTTTCAATGCTGTTGGCGGGAGCTTTTTGCAAGGCTTCTGAGAATTAGATATACAGATAGTAGTGGTGATGATGAGTACTTGGTGCTGGTACAAAAGTAAAGTAATGAGCCATTTCAGGCTGCCTGACATTGCAAAAGCAAGGCGTCTAAGAACTATAATATAATTATAGAATATAATTATAATTAAATTAATTATAATTATAATTAAATTAATATATTTATATTTATAAATAATTATAATATATTTCTAAAATATATTTATAATATAATTGAAGCATTACTTTATTATAGGTGTACCACCACTGATTAATCGTGACCACCGGTAATACATATAATATCATAATATATTATAATTCTCAGAAGCCTTGCAAAAAGCTCCCGCCAACAGCATTGAAAGAAGCGTAAAGCTCCCTGCCGGTGTAACAGAGGAAACATATTAGGTGAAACCGAGGGGAACTAAGGGTGAGAGGGGGTTGTGGGAAGGAGACAGGGAACAGGAAAACATTGACGGTGGAGGTTAGGGGTAGGAGGATCAGGTTTCTATATGCACACTCAACAGCGAGGTGCGAAGCACCGAGCATCCTATATATATGTGGCTGGCGGGCAAAATGGATATCATTCCTTTTTGCGGCTGACGTTTTTTGGCGGGCCAGTTTTTACAACGGAGTTGTTTTTGGGGGGATATCACATCTTTTTGCATGGCTAGTTTTCGAGTGGTACTTATACAATACGGTACAATTTAACAAAAGTACCTACGAGGTAACTAGTAAATTTTTTCCTAAATGAAGTTTTATTCTAGTCAAAATTTAATAAAAAATTAGTACGCCTTTTTGTTTCTTCTTTTTGTGACAAGAATAATTATTTTTTGGAAATTATTGTTTATCTGAAATGTGTTTGAAAAATAAGTAGTTTTAAAATTTTTGCGAATTGGTTAAATAGTAGTTTTAAAATTTTCGATTAATTAAAACAATCAACAATTTAAAAACAATTATTAAAATTTAATACAATTATTCTTATTATTAAATTTAAAAAAATAGAAAGAATTAGACATTTGAATAAATTTGAATTAGAAATTTTTTGAAAATTGGTTGCATTTTTTCTTGGGGATTGTGCAAATTTTTGTTGTTGAGAATCATTACAATAATTGTAATTATTGGTGTCGAAGAGAAAGAGGAAAGAGAAAGTTTGCAAAAGGTAAAACGCACGTTTTTACACCAACAATCGCGAATAACTCGAGAACCGTTGGGAAAAGTGACAAAGTGCGCTACCCTCATTCGAAAGCCCATTAAATTTCCTATCGATCCTTATACAGGCGCCACTCTACGACAATTTTTCTGACCACCGTTCAACTTTGATGTTTTCGGAAATTAGCCAAATCAGTAGATGTGGAATTTATTCACGTATTTTTGGCTGTGGATTAGTCAAATCGATTGAGATTTAGTTCAAAATTATTGAGCATATTCTAGACAACCTAGCGGACATTTTAAGACCAACCGCACCAATTTTCATCAATATTTGCGGCAGTTGTTGTTGAAAATAGAAAAATCACCATAACTCCTTTATTTATCATCTTAGGAAGCATTTTTTGATCTCAAATTAAACAGTTTGAAAAGCTGAACACAACTAAAAAAGAAAATCTGAAAAAGCTTCAATTTTGAAGGAGTTATGACCATTTAAAATTCCTAAAAAACACTATTTCCCCCCTAATTGGGAGGGAAATGGGGGGAGGGAGAAAAAATGGTCAAAAGGCACTCCCTTGGAGCATAACAAACGTGTGTGCAAAATTTCAGCTCGATCCGATTTGTCTGCTGGGCTGTAGCCCCGTCAATGAACAACAACAACAACGAGAAGAAGAACACGAAAAACGTGAAAAATAGTGGTTTTAAAACTGTTATACCCCCGACACCTGATGTTCCCGAGAGCTGAAATTTGGTTTACGTCCTCACGTGCCCCTGGAGAGTTGGTGTACAAAAAATCAACTCTCGAGACACTCAGGGAGCCGCGCTACGATAGGGTGAAAACCCGAACTTGTTCCGTCGCGTAATCAGTGTCTCAGTCGCTTCGGTTTTTTGGGCTTCGGTTTTGTTGGCGGGCGGGACGCTCCCGCGTCCCTAGATAATGGACTGGCATTAATGCCTGTTGGTAATTATTGGTACCTATGTATTTCTTTATATAAATGTATTATAAATGAGCTAGTTGCCAACAACCCATCACCTTGGAGAGAACAATTGGTACATTACTCGAACCGAAAACAGTACGACATTATGAATTAGTTTTTTACTCAAACGAGACCGACGGGAAAGAGTAAAGAAAGGATGTATAATATTATATATTATCTATCTAAGAAGCGATAAGCCGCTGCCTGGCACTTTTACAGTGAACCTTCAACGGTTGAGCCAATGATATGCCGTCAAAATAGCGTGTATCAAAGGGGTCCTTTAGGGGAAGAGCTGATTCAAAAAACATTGTTTTGTCCCATCGAGTTGCTTGTTCTGAAATAATTTTCGTATCTACGGAACGGAGAAGGTTTCGAAAATTTAGTGATAGGTATTGTAGCAATAAAAATTAATCCTAAATAATGTTGCATCACATCGTCGGCCTAATGTGATACCTTATAAGAGACAAAAATGCGTTCTTGCGTTTTTGGTATTGTTCATCCCGAACCGACATTCATGCCTGTCCGTCGAAGTTTCCCAACCGCCTTTCATACCTATTCTGTCAACGTTAATCCCTTAACAACTATCTACAGTACTACTTCTCTTACCAATAGTATTATATTTTACCTATATACCGTATATACCAAATAAACCGATTTGTATATTTGAAAAGCATTCTTTTTTATCCTGGCTCTGAACAGGTATCGTTGGATTCAGCGCCGATCTAATGAGACTTCGTAACTGTGAAAAAAGTCTTTCAAGTCTTCACAGTTTTTTTTTTTAGCTTTACCACATATGTGATGATCCAACTAGTTGACTAGTGTTAACTTACAACTGCTGGGATATTGTTTTCCTCGTAAGTGAGAAATCACCGCCGTTTTCCGCTGTGTAGCATAGACAGTGGTACAATTCAATTAATATTGAGTAAAGTAATTATTTTCTTATTTCGGGTATGGTACTACATACTCCATCAGTTTCATTTTGGTCTTGTTGTCTTCAGTGTTGATTGTTGACCGCGCATGTTATTTCCACTGGAAATCGGAACCTGGACCTATAAGCTAATACACTTGAGATTAAACAAACCCTGGAATAATTTCATGAGTGGTTTCCATCGTCATACGAGGTATTACTTATTGTAGCTCAATTTACGAACATTTATTTCAAGAAAACGCTTAACCCATAACGTTTTGGGGAGAAATGACTTGTTCAGCTGGCTAGAAATAATGATTCGAAAGATGACCGGAGACTGGACCTGAGAGGACATACATGAGTTGCGCCACACACATATGGTTGAGTACCGTAGGTATATCCAGAATGTCCATTCCTTTCGATCAGCATCCTTTCGATACGCCATACATTGACCTACATGATGCGTTGGCTGATATCTCAACATGATGCCTTCTCCCATGCTAATTAAACCAGTTTGAAAATTCTATAGAGAACATGGGTCCATCTTCAGAAATTGAAATCTGCCACAAACACCGATTGCCACATGATCTACGACTGTCTTCCCCAAAAACCTCCTTGATCATAGTGCCTGTCTGGAGGAGACATCAGGAGGAGGATATCATAGATATCGAGAAAAACTTCAGTCAATTAGGCCTTGATGGACGAAAAAATCGTTTTTCTCTTCCTGAAAAGTTGTGAAAAACGAGCTTGGTGGTGTTGCTGATTCCTCGACGATTTGGCATTCCTTGTGGGGAATTGAATAAAGGGTACTAAGCAGTTTCGTGTCTTGTTGAGCATTTGCGGTGCGTTTTGTAGTCTACCGCGCTCGCGATGTCGATCGAAGAATATCAAAAATTGAAAAGCGAACGTGCACAGTTGAGAAGGGCGTTTTCCATATGTTGTGCCCAAATTGATGACTTGTCTGTGAATGACACCACTGATCCAAATGAATGGTCCGAGGAGTTCGGCAGGTTAGAAGACAAGGCAGAGCGTTTATTTGACATTGATAGTCGGGTTAACGCATTGATTTTTTCATTTGCTTCCAATGAGAAGGAGTTGGATGAGAGTTCGATAAGGTAGAGTCGTACATAGACAATTTTATTTATTACCGTACCAAAAGAGACGAAACCTTGAAAGTAGAACTTGTGAGTCGAAATGATTCTGATAACGTCTCGAGTGCTTCAGTCAAGTCTTCCTCAAACCATAGACATTCATAGAAATTATCCAAAATTGAATTGAAGAACTTCGATGGCCAAATTAAAAATCGGTTGGGTTTCTGGTCTCAACAAAAAAGAATATATGATGATAAGGATTTGGACGATGAAGAAAAGTTTCAGTTTTTGTATCAGTTCACAGTAGAATGTTCTCCTGCTCGAGAACTGTTAGACAGCTTCCCACCCACCGCCGCTAATTACAGAAGAGCCGTTGATCAGTTGAAAAAAAGAATTGGTCGCGAGGATCTATTGATTGAGTACGGATCTAATAGTGGTGTATGCATTACAGAGGACTCCTATCTGGATAAGCAATTGTAAGCAAAAAATAGTTTTAATCAGTAACCTGGAACCAAGGGTAACAAAGTCACTCTTTGTTACTCTTTGACTCTCGGTGAGAACACAATTCGCATTATTCGACGCTTAATTTTGTCGTTATGATGGAATCTGCTAACAAATAGATAATATACTTATAGATAAATATTATTTTAAAAAATAGATAAATGAGTAAATAAAAACGAATTTGGCCGATATGTTGGTAAGTTTGGAGCCATTTTAGGGAAGATGAAAATGAATGTTTTGATTAAATATCTTGTGAATACATGTATTCAAAAGGTATTTAATCAAAACATTCATTTTCCAACTGCAGTTGGTAGAATTAGTTCAAAACTTTCTACTAATTAAGGTATCCACAGATGGAATTCTTAATGATTCGTAGTAGGTACATTGTAATATCAATTTTGTTATAAATTGATAAAGTGATCCCCTTGTAGAGGCTTCGCAAAGGTAACGCTATCCCTCAGCTACGAAAGAAGAGATGACTGGGAGAGTGCTTGGAATAAACCGTGCTTTATCCACTCTTATAAGCCACCCTTAATTAAAGCATCTTTTGGCCTGCTAATTCGCGGGAGCAGTGCAGTGATTTGACAGCTCTCGCTCTGTAACACGCCCAGCCTTAACGACCGACGCTCTAATCACTGATTGTGATTTTATTCAGTCAAGATGACTTCCTTTGGAGTAAAGAGAAGGACATATAAATTATTCTAGATGAAAAGGCGGAGATTTGAAAATGAAAAGTAGAAAAGACCATTAATTGGTCTGTCCTACCCAGCCACCCTATTCTCTCTTGATATTTGTCAAATTTGCATAACAGAGCTGATCAATACCCAACAGTCGCTGACGAATGTTGTATGAACGCGCATGAAACAGTCCTAGTCAGGCAGCACGAGCGGATTCTTGATGTATCATATCCCTTAAGCTACGACAATTCATTATACTTATGATAACATACATAATATGACTGTTAATATATTAATAATATAATATATTATGAATATATTAACAGTCATATTATGTCATATTATGATATTATCATATTATTATGTCTCTTATCATAAATATAATGAATTGTCGTATATACAGGGTGTCCCATCTAAACGGGCCCATCGGGAAATTACAGCCTTGCGGTGCGAGCTATCGAAAAATTGAACTGGACCTTTTTCATAGTATTTTAACTCAGCTTCACGATGCCGAAGTCCGATTTTTATTTTTCCATCTTTTAGGGTCTCAAATCATTGATTGAAACTTACGGTTTCCTCTTGAACCCCCTTTTTTTATTGCTTTTTTCGATTTTAGGTTGAATTTGGAACAGAAAATGCCTCCTTGAAATTTTCTTTTTGGGGCTTCGTTTCTGAGTTATTTCACTTTTTGCGAAATACAGAAAATCGCCGTTCCTTTTAGACGTTACCAACACTTTCTTACTATTTTTTCTTCAATTTTTGAGATGTTCACCACACTGAATGACAGGTGGTTTAATGCTGATTTCAAAAGTGTGGTGAAAAAAATCGAAGATAAAAATAGTAAGAAAGTGTTGGTAACGTCTAAAAGGAATCGGCGATTTTCTGTATTTCGCAAAAAGTGGAATAACTCAGAAACGAAGCCCCAAAAACAAAAATTTCAAGGAGGCATTTTCTGTTCCAAATTCAACCTAGAATCGAAAAAAGCAATAAAAAAGGGGGGTCAAGAGGAAACCGTAAGTTTCAATCAATGATTTGAGACCCTAAAACATGGAAAAATAAAAATCGGACTTCGGCATCGTGAAGCTGAGTTAAAATACTATGAAAAAGGTCCAGTTCAATTTTTCGATAGCTCGCACCGCAAGGCTGTAATTTCCCGATGGGCCCGTTTAGATGGGACACCCTGTATTACATAATTATAATTATATACCATATAATTATGACTTATTGACTTGATATTCAACTGCTTTTTAAACCTTGAGATTAATTCAAGATATCCATATTACGAGAAAATGTAGGGTTCCTTCCAGGTTCTCGGGATTTAGGCTCTTGTCTTGCACCTTTGACTATAATCATTCTCGACGTCATCGACGTTTTTGATTTATTATCTTCAATAATGAACCTTTGTCATCGACCAAGAAAAAAAAGTACCCCCACCTCCCAAGTACAAAATTTGACGGTTTACGTTTCAAGATACGTAGATTCCAAAAATCGAATTAAAAAACTCTGCAAATTCTGTACAGATCACCCTTCTGTCTAGATTACTGAATGATAGAGTAATTATTATTATGAATTATCATTAAATATTAATAATAATTATCAAGTAGTATAAATTAATAATATTTATTGTTGGCCATTAATAATTTTTATGATTCATTTTCAATCATTATTATTCATTATTATTTATCATCTCGATATTTGAAAACCATGACATCACATTACATCACCAAACATCACATTGTGATGTTTGAATCAGCTGGGCCAGATTGAAAATGGACCCTACAGGCTGCCTTTCGATTCACTCTCATGTTGACGATTTTCGATCTGCTCCAACTTTGAGCCGTCATTGTGAACGAACGGCTGGTCGTACAAAGCTGTAGATGGTCTTAAACAATTCTAAAAAAAAAATAAACTCTATCTAAATATGAAATGAAAAATACACCGTTGACCTAGGGTTACGAAAAGTTTCAAGGATCATTGTGGGGTCCGAACCCGTAACAAATATTTCGTAATTTCAGCTCAACGCTAACTGGGCAAAGTGCCGCGGATGGCGGAAGGACGGATTTTTGGTTTATTATCTTCGATAATGAACCATTGGAATCGCCCAAAGAAAAAAATTTTTTAACCCCCCCTCAAAATTTGTTGGTTTACGTTTCAAGATACGTAGATTCAGAAAATCGAATAAAAAAAAATCCGTCCGTCCGCCGTCCGCCGTACGCCGTCCGCCGTCCGCCGTCCGAGGCACTTTGCCCAGTTAGCGTTGAGTTAAAATTACAAAATTTGGTTTCTGGGTTTGGACCAGCCCCACAATGATCCACGAAACTTTTCATAACCCTAGGTCAAGGGGAAGGGGTTCAAAACGAATTTTGAAATTTTGAAAATTCCAAAACTCGAAAAATTCATATAGAACGGTATGTTTTTTATTACATATTTAGATAGAGTTTGTTCCGTAGAATATTTTAAGACCATCCGCAGCTTTGTACGACCAGCCGTTCGTTCACAATGACGGCTCAAAGATTGTGCCTCACAACACGACCGTGGATCAAACTGTTGAAATACAGGTCCATTTTCATACTAACAAGCTCTTAGGATCATCATATTGCTTAAGTGATGTCGAGTTTGTTGTTCTGAGGTGCGTTTTGTGCTACGGAAATGAAGGTAATTTCGAATGTTTGTTGGTAGGTACTTCTTTTATAGAAAAATTATTACCGACGTAGTATTAAAAACCCCAGAATTATATCGTATTAATTAATCATAATTAATAATAATTATTATTATTAATAAATACGAATTATTAATACCTAACAATAAATTATAATAATTTTCAGTAGGTACTTGATAAAATTGTTAATAATTAGTGATAATTGATAATAATAATTAATCTAACATTTAGGATCTAGACATTTAGACCTAGTGATCTAGACAGAAGGGTGATCTGTACAAAGAAGATAATGAACCGTTGTGTCAAGAATTTGCAGAGTTTTATTTTTTTATTCGATTTTCTGAATCTACGTATCTTGAAACGTAAGATAACGAAGATAATAAACCAAAAATCCGTCCGTCCGCCGTCATGCAGCAGCCTGTCTGGTCTAAATTCTAATAGAACATGGTTTTCAGATATCGAGTAAAATCATAGCAAATAATAATTATTATCAATCATTATAAAAAATAATTCATAATCATTATTAATAACTAACATTACCTAATTAATATTCATTTTCACTACTTGTTTTTTATGTTCCTGACGAGCTAGGGATTTGAAATTTTAAATATAAGCCAGAACTGGATGAAAATGCAATATTCACTCGATTTCTTGGCATTAAAAGTTTTTAAACAATACATATTTGTTTAAAAAAATTAAATTTTGATGATGAGCTGGAGTCTTGAAATTTTAAAATGGATCGATAGTGGATGACAATGCAATATTCAATTGGTTTTCTGACTGTAAAATTGTTTAAACAATACCTATTTGTTAATACAAATCAAACTTGGATGTTGAGCTAGAGACTTGAAATTTTAAACATGGGTCGCAGATGGATAACAATGCAATGAATATTAATATTCATTCGGTTTCCTGACTGTAAAATTGTTTAAACAATACCTTTTTGTTTAAACAAATGAAATTTGGATGTTGACCTAACCTGTTTCGTTAATTGGATTAGGGTCATCTGCTCAAAGAAGATAATAAACCGTTGTGTCAAGAATTTGCAGAGTTTTTTATTCTTCCTCCCTTTATCAAGATGCTAAAATTATTCTGATAAATAGCAACCATAAAAAGGATCCATAAGAATCGTATGATGATCTAATGTTGATAGGCAGGTACAAACTTGAATAAGATACTCACCCGCAAGTGGCCAACCTGAAAAAAATTGAACGAAATTATTAATAAAACATGTTATAAATTTATTGGATTCATTATGAAATTAGGCATAGTAGCATAACGATAAAAATTACGTATTTATTCAACATTGATATTCAAATGCTAATCGAAATCCTGCTCACTTTGCACTTAGTTTTCACTCGCTCGTCATAACTCGTACACATTTGAGAGGTGATTTTGAAACGTTATTTTGTGGTTTTTCTAATAACTAAATTTAAAGTAGAGCTCTATGGATCGAACCTTTCTCCCGTATTTAAATGTTTCCATGATCGAGGAAGGTCATAGGGGGGTTCACTTCCGGATCCGATGCATAGTGGTGGGGGTATATGGGGAAGCCGAAATGAAAAAAATATAAATTCCTAAAAACGGCTCAATGGATCGAACGCATTTCCCGTATTGAGATGTTTCCGTTACACCCCGAGTTCTGCCCGTCAGCGACGGGCCCGAAAGCTAGTTATAACTATAATTATTATATTGGCGGTAGACTCGTTAAAATGGACAATATTAGCCTGAAATTTCTGTTCTTTTTTTCTAAATTATTTGGGTTGAGATATTGGGTTAAATCTTTCGAAAGACTCGGTCTCAAGCTGGAACGTAGCTTTGCGCAAAAGTTCAAGTCAATCGGTGAAGGTGGAGAGGCAGTAGCCTTCCCTGTCTGAATATGAAGGAGGAGAACAAGGTAAGGGCTAAAAAAAAGGGTTTTGAAGTTATAGAACTCGCCCCCTTCAGACCTAGTGACTTGAGACATTCAGGGCTTTCTAATATCGACACCCAGAAGATCCACACCAAATTAAAAGTTGATCGGTCAAAGAGGAGCCAAGATATGGATAGCTGGAAAACGCGTTTCGCGACGTCCCGTAAACATACACTCGGTACCGTTCGTTCTCTCAACTTGTTTGGATGTTTACGCGGAGTGGTTTTAGGGGATATTGTATAGAAAATGAATTACCAACATAAAGATTACCAATGGGATGCGCATGGGAGATGGGTGTCATAACTGCAATGAATGATTGTTTGCATAGAGCGGAAGAGACGAAATCCAATCAGTCTTTAACCCTCCAGCACTCGCTTCGGGTCATGGGGACCCGAGCCTCCGTTCAAAGGTGAATATTATAAATCATACTAAATTATAAATCATACTATACAAAGGTGAATATTATAAATCATACTATAAATTATATTATAAATCATACTACGTTGTTAATGGTGGAAGATTCGTCTAAGTGGCCGAATATATTTCTGAATCGCTTTGCATCCTTCCCCGAGGAAGTTCGCTCCATGTACTAAAACCTACAAATCGAACCAACCTACTCAAGACTCAACAAAGGAAGACTCGAATACTGGCAGGTGAGAGGCTCAAGGGGATGGTGGGGAGCGTTGACGATCGAGGCAGGCGAACCCATGATACTACACAAACAAGGTGAGAAGGGAAAGTGGAAATGAAGGTCAACTTAGAGAGAATACTCTTTCAATATTAATGAAGTAGCTGAGGAAGCGAATTACAATGCAAATTCAGCCCCTGAAAACTGTGCTGTTGTTCTTATCTAAGTTGGTTCAGGTTCACTGTGACGTCGCGCGTCAGCCCCATGATGGCAGGGGTAGACAAACCGCACCAACTTGTTACTGTTGATTTAATTACGTGGGGATTATTCGAAAATCGCCCGATTCTCTTCGTTTCAAGAGACGCTTGAAACTCATGATTTTTCCTCGTCAAAGCGATTTCCTGTATAGATCACCTTTTTATCTAGATCGCTCTTCTGTATACAAGGTACGAAAAGGTCGTACGAAAAGGTAGCCAGATGGTTCTCTTCACAAGGGGTAGTCGGTACCTAGCTCAGTGATGATCTCTCTAGTTTTTCAACTGGATTCCAGGATGACCTAATAATAATTATTTATATAAATTATGAATGAAATGATTATAATATAATCATAATCTATATATTATATAGAATTGAATAGGAAATACGAGTATATATTGTGTCAAACCGAGTTGGTTACTTACAAGAGTTGGCATGGTAACATGATAATAATTGTATTTTTCTTGAAATACCTAACATAATTCTGCAGTTTTATAATCATGATAACGAAACAAAAACATCATACTGCACTTCGAAAAGGGCTGTAGGTCATTGTGCCGGTGTTTCAAAAATGTTGGACTGTGAACATTAGCTTCCTTTTCTTCGAAAATTCGCTAAAAGGTGCTTTGCAGCCATATCTTCGGAGAGGCGATTTCCAATTATAACGTTCAAGGTATCGTTTGTCGACACTGCATTTATATTTGAACTCGCCTCTCGAAAAAATTCACCGAAACGCCTTGTGAATTTCGATTACAATGTAGGTTATATATCCTAACCTTTATGTATGCAGTCACCTCCTCTGTTCCCGCGGCGAGGGTTTTTCCTCAAGAGGGATTAAAAATTTAATAACTAAATAATTAACGGTTACACTAGACGTGGTGGTGGTTTGAGTTTCATTCCTACTATCTCATCTCGAGTCAACTAACATATAACCTAACATTGCAGCTGCTATAACAACAAGAGGCAAAAGGGTCACGTAAAAATAAGAAATAATGTAGTAGGTAAGTATAGTTCCTAACAAGGCGAAGAAATAATGCAATTACATAGTGAAACATCGAATGGGTTTGTGATTATAGGTATTTTGGGAGAAAGGAAAAACATCAATATCTGGAAAAAACATCGATGTGTGAAGAACAAGATTATTCATGTTCAATTTTTTTGAATAAGAACGAAAAACTGACAGCTAGGTAGTTAGGTACTTGTACTTAGGAAGGCCATAGCAGGTAAGGTATTTTCGGAAAAACATCGATGTTTTGCATACAATGTTTCAAATCATCGATGTTTGCAGTACAAAAAAAAAACGTCGATGTGTATATATTTTTCCAACTGACACCCATCTTTAGTAGAAACCCCAATTCATCATATGTACATTTTTTATCTATCATTCATATGAATAATTATTCATATGAATAATTAACGGTAGCTGGTCCAGGGATGATTAATAAATTATAATTTATTAATCATCCCTGGACCAGCTACCGTTTTGGTATTGTTTATGGCAAGGAGGGTGGTTATCTCCTTCTGCTTTTCTTGTGTGGTGGACACCGAGGGAATGACATCTATTTATTTTGTGAGGTCTCTGAATTGATTGTAGAGCTGACATTCCACAAGAAAATGAATAATGCTCTATTTCTGCTCGTGTCGACCCTATTTTCCGCCCCTTCCTGTCAACTTAGGTTTATGATAAGTTGCAAGGATCATTCTCATCCTAGCCCCAGCCAGCATGCCAAATTTCATAATTATCAGTTTGTTCTAAAAGTGCATCAGTTCAATGAGCTGACGGACAGATACTTTTTTTTTTTTTTTTTTCAAATTCGATTCTTGTGTTCTACGAATCTTAAAAAGTAAACGGAATATTGAAAATAATAAACAAAAATGTTTGATGTGTCCATAGCGAGCGAATTATCGTAGACATTTTTATAATACGTCGAGATGATAAAGGTGCGATACCTACTATACTTCAAGGTCTTAAAACACAAAACGACGATCTCATTTATACGCATACATGAAGCAGAAGCTACCGCTGCAGGATCCCGTTGCACATCACAGATCATTAGTGGAAAGGGGGGGTGTTTTTAGATAGACACAGAATCGAATTGTTAATTCAAAGAGTGATATGCAAAATTCGAGTGGCAATTTAAATTCTATGGATAATATCCCTTCTCGGTTCTCGTATGAATGCAACACTTCCCTACCACCGGTAGTACGTGTACGAAAAGCGGGCCCTTCCATTCCACGATAAGGCGTGACGCGGTTAAACTCGTTTAAAATTTCATCTCTTTCCCACCGTGCCGTTTATAATTCTATTAAAACGGGAGCTGATGTAGGCCGTATCCTAGGGGATCACAGATATTCCACACTGATTTTTTTCCCCTATAACAGCAATCCTATCTACTGTAATCCTATCCTACATTGGTTGAAGTTGCATTTTCGCTATGTTGCATGGGTAGGATGGCAATAATTGATGATAACATTAAATTTCGGTCCAAACCCAATTGTGTGCCTGAATTTAAAATTTCATACGCCTACCCGTGAAAATGCATTATACCCGTCCAACTATCTTGATGCAGTATGGGACATGAACCACTCTTTGGGAGATTAAATTATCACTTTTCCATAACCATATGTAATAATATAGGACATGAAATGCACTCATAGTGATAACTACAACGTAAATGTCAATCTCCCACAATCGTTTCCTAACTGCTGATTTACGCTCCAAAGTTCCAAGTTTGATTAGAGTGGAAATAACATGTTATCCGAATGGGTTCCCGATCGTGGTTCCAACCAAAATCATGTAAGGTTGTTGAATTCCTTTCTAAGCCCATCATCCTTGTACAACCAATATTGTCGAAGAAATGCGTCATAATTACTCAATTCGTAAATACGGGATAGTGTCCTATCATTTTATGGAAAATGTGTCTGTAACTCCGTCGCAGCTCGAAGGCGACAAAGAGCAACGCGAGGCGATTGTGGGTGGCGAGGGGTGGGGAAGGGATTGGTTATTTTCTGCACCAATAGTCTCACAAGCCGTCAGATGAATTGGAAGAACGCCAGTAAGTTTAGCTCAAGCCCCCCTCGACTCAACATCTTCCAGTTTCACCCTCCAACGACAACATATTGACTCGCCATTTCCTCCCTCACTTCCATATCATTTTAATAGATATTTAATCTTTCTTTTTTATCTGTTTATTATTGCGTCTCCCGAGAGTTGAACTGCTTTGCTCTCTGCCGAAATATGAATCGCTCACATTACTAGTACAATTGAGACATTATCCGGGACAGTGATTAATGTGATCTATACTAGTAAAATCCTTCCCCACACATGGAATAATTCTCACCTTCCCACCGTGAGATGGGATCAGAGATACCTATGGGTTCTACAGGCATTATTACTTCAGGCCATCGAAGGGGAAATGCCAGTTCATACCAATACATTGTTCCAAGCCTTGAAGTCACAATTTTATTTATTTATTTATTTATTGGCACATTAAATAGCAATCTTATGAAAAGGAAAAGAAAAAGAAAATCATCAAAGCATCTGCCTAAAATAATCTTACATCTACAGTACATTGATACGTGCCCACGGAAAGCTAAGTTCTCGATGAACTTGTGTTTTTCCGTGGAGTATTGTGTTTACCCACAGTTTAGTATTGTGTAGTATCCATATTGTGTTTACTGTCTCTGTAACAATGACACAACTCAACGAATAATTAAATATTGATAGAAAAACATAGTGTCTACTGCAACTCGGAATGTAGCGCCTGTCATAACTGTGCAATAGTTTGACCCTAAATTATTCACTTTTCGTATTCAGTATTTTGCATATCCAACGAACACAACCCACCATCTCGAGAATAATCAAATACCCACCAAAAACAACTTCGTTGTGAAAACTGGCCCGCCAAAAAACCACCCTCAGCCGCAAAAAGTATTGATATCCATTTTGCCCTCAGCCACTTAAATAGTATGCTCGGTGCTTCGCACCTTGCTGTTGAGTGTGCATATAGCAATCTGGTCCTCCTACCGCTAACCACCACCACCACCACCAATGTTTTCCTGTTCCCTGTCTTCTTCCCACAACCCCCCTTTCACCCACAGTCCCCCTCAGTTTCACCTACTATGTTTCCTCTGTTGCACCTGCAGGGAGCTTTTCGCTTCTTTCAATGCTGTTGGTGGGAGCTTTTTGCCAAATGAATAACCCTGAATTGGAGCATAACTTCACTGTAGTTGTACCACCACTGAGTACTCGTGACCTCCACTACTACCTGTATCATCTAATTCTCAGACGCATCACTTTCGATTAATTTTTACGGCAGGTATAGTTAGGGACAAAAAGTACAAAACCATAGCAAACGTGTGTACAAGATTTCAGCTCGATCCTTTCTGTCTGCTGGGCTGTAGCCCCGTCAATGAACTTCGACAACGACGACGACGACAACGAGAAGAACACGAAAAACTTGGCGATTTTAAAACTTATACTACCCCCGACACCTGATGGTAAATTTGGTTTACGTCCTCACGTGCACCTAGAGAGTTGGTGTACAAAAAATCAACTCCCGAGACACCCAGTGGGCCGCGTCTGGGGGGGGGGGGGGGGGTGAAAAATCCAACTTGTTCCGTCGCGTAATCAGTGTCTCAGTCGCTTCGGGTTTCTAGGCGTGCCCTAGATACTAGTACGTTTGTCATTTTGTGAGACTTCAACTTGTTCTCGAAGAATGAAATAATAAACCGGTTTCGTAAAATTGTAAAAGTTTTTAAAAACCGTGCTAGGTTGAGGTTTTGCGGGATTATGGAAACAACATTTGACAGACACTTAAGCGGCGATCGCAATACATCATCTCCGGATGTAACTTGAGACATACAGGAGGTTGTGACATTCCTACCCTCTCCATAAACCAATTTAGCCCCAGTCATGCCGCCCTAATCTTTCTGTGATTGGATGTCAATACCGGCTCGCCATTTAAGGTGGACGGACCAACACTAGATGCACTAAACTGGCCTCGCACAACCAACCTTTAAACACTAGTCAAGATCTGACAAGTCAAACCTGAAGAAGTGCTCACCGTGGTCAGGCAAATCGTATCGCACAAAGAACATGAGAGACTGTTCCCCACTTTCAGGATTGCGGTGTTCGGATACATTGACAATGAAGTTGCGAAAGCATGCAAATAGGATAGACATCATTTTACTGTTACGAATGGTAATTTGATTATGACGAAAATATACGATAATGTTATTTATTTATTTATATGCGGGCAAGCCCAATTACACATATTACAGTATCAATGGCAGTTCACTAGATTACTTGGTTACAAAAGAATTTGAGAATAAACGAAAAGAAAAAAATTGACAATAAGATAATAGATGAAAAAGTACACTGGGAGCTATTAAACAAAATTAAACGGGGGAGAGGTCATCAGCTTTTTGAGAGATTGGAGGGGGGGTCCGCAAACAATTTTATCTCACCGCAAGGTAAACATGGTATCCGACTAGTGGCTGTCTTTACGCGTTGAACTCATTTCAATAAGAGTATTGTGAGTCAATTTAAATTTATTCAAACTATATCACACTCATAAAAATAAATAACCACACAATGAATCCACAAAATAAACAATGGCGTTTTTGCTGAGCTCGAAGTATAAGATGCCGATTTTCTGTATTAATAGAACCAATTCTAACCCCCGTTGTCATTTGTGAGCCTATAATATTTTATTTTTCCGAAAACATGTTATGTTTTCGGAAAATTATGGTTTAGACGATTGAGCCCGACTGCTTTTCGAATGAGATACTTGATCTACAAGTCAGAAATCACCGATCAGTTCATAGCAAAACACTCTGCAAATTCTCGACACACCGGTTTATTATCTCCCTTGTGCAGATCATCCTTCTGTCTATACCAGACTATACCTGCATCATACCATATCCTCACCGTACTCATACCATACCATATGAATTTCATTCCTATCATACCATACTGTACTATACCAAATCATACCATACAATGATATTTCATACCTTTTTCAACCATGTCATAAAAACCGAGTAAATATTGCAATATCATCCAGTTCTGACCTATATTTAAAATTTCAAGTCATTTATTTACTTGTTATTTAAACAATTTTACAGACAAGAAACCGAGTAAATATTGTACTTAATGTGTTCAATACCCGACTCACGATTAAATTTCCAATCTCTAGTTCACCGGGAAGATGAAAAAAAAGGTAGTTCTTTTTACATTTCTAATTTTTCAGGTCGTTCAAAAGTGAACTAAAAATTACACCGTTCGGTTAAATTTTCCGAGATATGACATTGTCGAAATTTCAAAGTTCGTTTTGAACCCCTTCCCCTTGACCTAGGGTTATGAAAAGTTTCAAGGATCATTGTGGGGCTGGTCCGACCCCGGAAACCAAATTTCGCAATTTTAGATCAACGCTAACTGGGCAAAACGGCACGGACGGACGGATGTTTTTATTCGATTTTCTGAATCTACGTATCTTGGAACGTAAACCAACAAATTTTGAGGGGGGAAGGGGGGGGGGATATAAAACAATTTTTTTCTTCGGTCGATTCCAATTGTTCATTATCGATCATAAACCAAAATCAGACACTTCGTATTCAAAAGGACAAAACAAACAGGGACCGTTTAATTTGTTGACAAATTCTAGAAAAGACTGTTTATTATCTTCTTTGTGCAGATAATAATTTCTTCCGTCTGGATTAATTACAAATAATTTGTACCAAGTTCTGGGATTTTTATTTCCATCTACAAACTTCGGCAATAATTCAATTATTAATTATTATTAATTGTTACAAATTATTATGAATATCTCAAGACCAATTTACAATTCCCCTAAAAACCTCTCCGTATAAAAATCACCACGCCTCGTAAATATCATTCCACAGCAGCCGGAAAAAGTTATGATATCCACATTCCCCGCCCGCCCTTTTCCATTCAACTAAAGAGATGTCCTCAACACTTCACAAGCACCGTAACCGTTTCAAAATGTCCCCTTCGCGCCATAGTAAGACGTTTTTATTACTACACATTTATGTATTACGCACTCCTCCAATGATGGCCGACAATTTCTGTGTTATGGGACATGGATAGTACATGATGTACGTGATAGCCATAGTTCGATTTCCTTGGCTACTATAACTTTTTCCGGCTGCTGTAGAATGATATTTGCGAGGAGGGGTGATTTTTACAAGGAGTATTATTTGGGGGGATATAAAATCTTTTTGTTGTTGAAGTTGAAAATACCTGTAGAGGCAATATGCAAGAATAGAATTATAAATTATACTATTATCCACTCCAAGAAGATGCATACCAAATGTCAAGTTGATCGGCTGTAGACCCGTCAAAGTGGCCAAAATTAGCCTAAATTTTAGTTTTTTTGTTCCTAAAATGACCTTGGGTTGAGATAATGGGTTAAATCTTTCAAATGGCACTGAGTCATGTCATAAAGAAGGTCTGTGCAAAACTTCAAGTGGATTGGTGGTGTTACACTGGCTATTGCCTCGTTAAGTGGACAATATTAGCCTAAAATTTCTGTTTCTTTTCTTTCTTCAACTTTTTGGTCTGGGATAATGGGTTAAATCTTATGAAATGCAATGTATAAAGTTTGAACAAAGCTCTGTGCAAAATTTAAAGTCAATCGGTGAAGGTGGAGTGCTGAACGCCACCGCGTCCCTGGCCTTGAACCATCCGGGCCGATATGAACATGACCCGACAGGCTGCCGCATGATTCACTCTCATGTTGACGGAAAACAATCAAAACTTTGTTCAAACTTTTCAAGAATCATCGAAACCCTTCCCATTTACTTAGGGTTATGAAAAGTTTCAAGTATCATCGTGAGTGTTATCCGAACCCGGAAACCAAGTTTCGTAATTTTAGCACAACGCTAATTGGGCAAAGTGCCGCGGACTACGGGTGGCTGTCGGACGGAACGAGAAATCGCTCGGGAGTATTGTGTTACCGTACCAGAACGAAGTCATGATTGAATGCTTTGCAAGTTATGCTTTGCAAAAATATATCGATCTCCCAAATTCATCATTGCACGGCTTTCAACCGTTGATATTGATGCGTGCTGAGTTCTTAGGGATCCTTAATTAGTGTTTTGTCCTTTCAAATCCCTCCATTCGTTTTTTGAATTATTTCTGTAATCCGATTGTGCTCAAATCCGATTATTTTCGTGATTATCTTCTTTTTCTCATTTCCTTCCTCGAGTCTGTTGAGTTTTGCTGGAGTTTTCTCCCAATTTTCCCAGCGAATTCGAAGAATGCAATTAAGGACGAAGAGGTGGTAATGGTCAATCTATAAGGGTCGTGCATGAGGTCTGAACAAAAAGCGAGCAGTTTTAGAGCCATGGGTTGGAGATATCCTCCCTGAAAAGGATTGGAATAACTCAAATTATTTTTCGGAAAAATATTTCTTGGAAATGATATTTTTGTTGATTGTGTAGCGTCCGAGTCTCTTTTGGTTTATTATCTTCGATAATGAACCATTGGAATCGCCCAAAGAAAAACTTTTTTCAACCCCCCCTCAAAATTTGTTGGTTTACGTTTCAAGATACGTAGATTCATAAAATCGAATAAATAAATAAAAAATCCGTCCGTCCGCCGTATGCGGCATTTCTTCGCCCAGTTAACGTTGAGCTAAAATTTCGAAGTTTTTGTGACGGGTTCCGACCAACCCCACAATGATCCTCGAAACTTTTCATAACCCTACGTCAAGGGGAAAGGGTTCAAAACGAAAATTGACATTTTCAAAACTCGAAAAATTCAGATGAAACGGTATGTTTTTTATTTCATATTTAGGTATAGTATTCCTTAGAATTTTTTAGGACCATCCACAGCTTTCTACGACCAGCCGTTCGTTCACAATGACGGCTCAAAGTTGGAGCAGATCGAAAATCGTCAACATGAGAGTGAATCGTGAGGCAACCTGTCGGGTCCATTTTCAAACTGGCCCAGCTGATTCAAACAGCACATGGTTTTCAAATATCGAGTTAATGAATAATATTAAATAATAATTATTAATAATGAAGCATAAAAATGATTAATAACCAACAATAAATATTAATAATTTACACTACTTGATAATAATTGTTAATAATTAATGATAATTCATAATAATAATTAATCTATCATTCAGTAATCGAGACAGAAGGGTGATCTGTACAAAGAAGATAATAAACCGTTCTGTCAAGAATTTGCAGAGTTTTTGTTTCGATTGCCCATCATTGTTACGTAGCTATTTTAATTAACCAGATAATTGAGATTATGTTACATGTTGCTTACTCCATGGCTGTGGCGTTTCATGTTGAGAATTCGAAGTAGCTTCTAGTCCTGCTCAGGGTCCTTGGTGCACAGACATTCTTCAACGAGGTATCACCATAACTGATCATGGGGTGGTGCCATCGACCACTCCATGGAAGCTGGCGTAGAAAGTGGACTGTTTACTGTTTTTCATTACAAGTGATTCATGGCACCTTTTCATTCTCGAACTTTAAGATCCCATTAAGAGAAAATGCAGGTAAGACATGGCAATGAAATATTGCCAGCTCATGCAGAATTAAGCAGAATTATAGCAGCTGCAAGTCTGCATTATTTGCATTTTCAATTTATCGCCCTGTAAATCTAAATTTAGTCATGTCCCTGTCTTCAGAAAGTTTTATGATGGCTTTTCTCCCGCTTGGTATCATAACATGAAAGCATCACTGTCGGTCCATGGTATTTGTGTGATGAAAATAGATTGGGAAGTTGTTACCTACTTCTTCCACCACAGTCGACCGAATTGAATGGAAGATCTACACAGCTACTGCCATGGGTTTTGGGAAAGGATGGTGGGAGTAATACGACCTTTATTTAAAGAGGTATTCGGTATAGCTGCTTTGAGCTTTGAAGAGCTTTGCGCGTTCATATGTTAATGTGAAGCACATTTTTGTGAAACATAAATATTCAAATCCGAGCGCTCGCAGAATTTGTGGCGGATTTGATTGGCTCAGTACCTTTGAGGGTGGCGTCGGCTAAGCCAACCTGGAACGACACCCACTGCTCCCCTATCCCTCTAAAGTACTTATTTTCCTGCATCTTCAACTCAATTTCCCTCTCCACTCTCCCAAGCGCTGACATTTGTATCGTATTTACCATAAATGTATTGTACCGAAAAGATTGAAAATCTACATCGTACAGTTTATTCATTTTTAATCCGTCGTTATGATTTACCATTTTTGTAAGGTAACCTTAGAATTCCCCCTTCTTCAAACTATAATAGGACCTCATGTTTGCTTTCGCCGTTTCGGTCATATACTTTCCCGGAAAACGCTTGAGGTTTTGTACAATAATCAATTGTCGATCAAGAATCACGTACGTATCGGAAGATCCAATATCCATCACCCCTATGATTTATCCCATGTAAATTAAAGAAGAACTAGGGGAATGATCTGGAAGCGAATATTTTGAAATATGTACTCGACTTTACGTTGGTATTTTTGTATTTGGCGCCTTGGTACATTAGAAGTCTTCCACATATGGAACAATGAACTCAAGTGATTCACGAATCTATTCTGTCAAGATACGTCTTGTCGGCAAATATGGGTACTGTTCTGATCCAAGAATGCGAATAGAAAATAGGAACGTTCACATCCAAGTAGAGCCGGTAGCTGATGGATGGGATTGATGATGATCCCAAGAGCCCATGCATCCCAAGAGTGCATCGCAAGTGCATCCCAAGAGCTGGGCATTGTGACATTGGATCTTGAGCCGTGAATTGGTGTTGAAGAGAGGGAAGATCAAAATTGGAGAGTCAAGCTAAAGGAAGATAAAGGAAAGTCCGGAGAGTGAGGTCGGTAAAATTGTCAGGGTCCAGAAGTTGGATGCCAACAACTGATAAGTAACTGGGTTATGGGAACGAATGAAGGAAGACCGCCATCCCCAGGCTCGAGATCCCACTATCTGCGGGACCATGCATCGCTACCAACACCCCCCCCCCCCCCAACCACCACCTCCTGAAGGATGCTTGTGCTCGAGATACGGTGGCGAGATAGATTTCTCATTCATCGTGCACCAACACCTTCTTCAATATCCCATTGTAATATTCTAAGTATTACGAAATGAAGAAATAAATAAAGAAAAGATAAGTAAAATTCGATTTGTATAATCTTAAAAGTATCCCCATTGAGGTGAATCGAGGGAAGGAGTCCCGGGCCACAGGAAACAAAGCCTGAGTAAGAACCCTTTTCCAGCTATTCTTGGGAATCCAGTGTGGTCCCATTCGTTCATCGTCCAATCCAATGAAATACCTGTAACATTTCCGCCCATACTATAGCCAAGCTATAGAGAATTTCGAACTCTTAACATACTGCAATCGAAGATAAATTAGAACTTGGCATTATGTGAACCACTGCAATACCCCATTAGGTACTTTATTACGTGTTCCCACGGAATCGAGTTGTCTCTTTCACTGATGTTTTAGAAAGTGCATTCAAGTAAATTACACGTATGATTAGGTACCAAATCGGCTGATTTTAGGGCTAATCAATAATGTATAAATTGTTATCGCACTACCCGACTGATTCACCGATCGATCCCTGTGGATCCCTTGTTGCTGGATAACCTTTGTGATGGTTGCTTCCTTGCTACACGATGAAGTAATATAAAAAATTGAGATTATTGTATACGCCTCTGCCAATTAAATTGCGGCTCTTTGTTCAGTTCGAAACCCTACAGTATTCATCCCAAGATATAAAGATATCATTCTATAGAAAATATATCAGAATAAATTACAGCCTGGCAACATCATGTTTAGTCTCGTTCTATGCAGTAGAGAACATGAGAACTGCTGTGTTTACAGTTTAATGAAAGACGAATATCTCTCATATTAGGCTGGTTATAATTAAGAAATCAATATTATTTGGTTGTGTCATTAAAATTATTCGTATCTACAGGATCCATTTGTTGTGATCGCGCTATTTGTCGGTCGTTCGTGTTGCGAGAAAAATACGAGTTTGTCACTTCAAAGTTGACCCACGGGTTCAGTGGACTGGACAGAGAAAATGATGAACCGTTGTGCATACAGTGCACCGTTTTTAGTCGAGGATGAACAAAGGAAAAAGTTTAATAAAACTATGGCCGAAGGTTAGCGACGATTCATTCATAAACTTGAGATAGAAACGGGGAAATAATTGAATGAACAGGAAATTAAAGGGACCTGTTATCAACGTTTAGTAAACAATATGATATTGAGGGAAAAAAATCAACATTCTTCCATTTTATAATCGTTGACTGCAAGTCGATTAAACGATTAGGGGGTATCGATTTGCCTCAAGCGCGTTTGTAACAGGAATGTGCCTACTGGAGCGTGATGCTGATTTGTTAGTCGTTTGTTAGGCAGATGTCACAAAGGTTTCTTTTAGCGAATTTTCGAGGAGGAGGAAGCTACTGTTCTAACAAGTGACACCTCATTTTAATGTTCTTATTTTACGCGGTACACTTATTCCGTTCTCAAACTGGAGCACTTTGAAGATGAAGAAAGGTACGATGCGAGAAAGGTGAGGTACTTGAGATGTTCTTCCTGGTTCATCTGCTCTAATCTGATAACGGGATGAGTCATCGCCATTCTGACTTCACCATCGTGTTCAGCGATAACAATTTTATAATCTGAGGTGTTACCCGGCAAAAAAAGGAGACACAATCAGTTCTAAGACCAGTAAAATGGAGAAATTTTACGTAAAACTTGATGTATCTTCGAAAATTCGCTATTATAGCCATGCTGCATGCCTATGGATTTTTTCTTCTTTATACCATCATCTTTCTGACAATCTCCCGTACTCACGACTCATGAACATTCTTCTCCAGGTCCTGTCTCAAACCCAAACTTTGTTTATAATCATCTGACACACCCCCGCCGTTGAGGGAGTCTGAAATGTATTATAACTTTCCCAGCCCTCATCCAATGACAACGAAGTTCTAATTTTCGGAACGTAGCAAGACGATTTCGGGTCGGATGAGGAAAGAACCACATACAAATCCGTTCCAGACCAACCTAAATCCAAATCAGTAAAACGTAAAATTTATTATTAATAATAAATTTATTATTTAATAATAATAAAATATAATAAATAACTATAAAATATTTATATATATATTTTTTTAAATATAATTTTTTTCTATAGGAAATTGAATGACGAACCCGAATTACCCCGATGTTTGGGTCTAAACTTGAAAATTAAGATACAATTTTCCCAGCAGTCGTACAAATTAACGACCGCGGTCTTCCAAAATTTATTTTTAAACCCGCCTTACCCGGTCCCAAGCCCGGGTTGCGAATGTGCGAGGGATATTAAATCACATGGCCTAACAAGATACTTTCAATAGGTACCCACTTGCCTAAAAACTCATTCATCTAACCAAAAGTAAACTGATCAAGAGCCAAAATAGAGTGATTTTTCTTAAAAACGACCATGTTTCGGGCTGTAATCCCGGTATAATCAAGTCCAAAAAACAAAAAACTTATATCACCACATGATTCAGTGTTGAAAAATAATTAAATTTCATGAGCCACGTCGAAATTACGAACAAACGCGGTTAGTCCATCATGGGCGCTTCTGGACGCTCCTAGATGCGCCCAAACAAAAAGGTTATCAAATTAAAAATGTCATGAAATTTGACGTAAAATTCGAATCTGAAACAAAAAAGGAGGGTCCTCATTCGAAAAAACAAAGTTGACATGCGTAACCTGTATTTTCGCGCATTCGCGGCGCACAAAATGTGATTTGAATTCTTCGTAAAACATTAGGGGACGTTACTTCGATGAGTTTTTTTTTCTATCTCTCTTTATATCGAAATGAAAAGGGGGGTACGTTCATTAAGAACCACCCAGTATACATTGAAATCGAACGAACATATGACTTTGATGGAAGTCTCTTCTATCTTCGTCAATGCGAACTGTTCTCTAAACGAGTACATTCTCAGTGAATATAATAATATTATATTATATTATATATGAACTTGAATGCACGAACAGGAGGATGAAAATGATAGAAAACACTTAGTACTACATTTGGAAAAAGTGGAAATTTTCGCTGTACAGCGTCGTCAGCCCGAGAAGAAATGGTGGGGTGTGCCTCTCTCAATTTCCAGATCCAAGGGGTTTGGTGGTATGCGCGGATGGCAGCGGCATGGAGGAAGCGAGCAGGATAATGTGGGCTGGTAGAAGGTGGTGGGGAAGGGAAGTTTTTGTGAAGGGTTGTGCTTGTGTAATGTATTAGTGTTAAGTGTTTGCGTGTATTGTGTGAGGGAAGTATTGCGTGTATTGTGTGAATGTGTTGGTTATGTCAAAAAAGTAATTGAAAGTGTAATAGTCAGTAAGTTGTGTGTGTGGAAGTGAGAAAGTGTTAGTCATGTCTGAAAATTTATTTATTTATTTTTTTTTTAATTTAAAAAATTTAAAAAATGTATATATATAAACTAATAAAAAAATAAAATAAAATAAAAAATAAAAAATAAATAAATAAATTGTCAGACATGACTAACACTTTCTCACTCCCACACATAACATATTATGACCTTCGCTATCCACCTTGCTCGATGAAGGCCCACTGGTGCCCTGAAAGACCTTCTTTGGGGTAGCACCTAAAATCACACTATGGCACGATACACAAGGCTTTACGGTGTGAAGAAAGAAAGCGAGAGCAAGGTGGAGTAGGTAAACTAATATTGAAAAAGTTTTCCCATAGAAAGAGTCCGATAGGTAGGAAGGAGTTTATTAATACACTCCATGAAAACAACTGAACTGCTAGCCAGTTGACGATGATCAATAATGTTAGGTACGAAGGAGGAGTATTAGTCTTGAATATAACGTGCGGAACCTGGCTGAGACGGCAAAGGTCGGTGATCATGTTTATTTATCCTGCTAATCGGATGCATCCCATCCCGTTTCATAATCACTAGGTAATTAATTTTATGAACTAGGTCCTTTGTGCTTACTGCTGATGGTCATTGAAGATTTTGTATTTTGCATTCACTAATTACAACTTGATTGTTTAAAAAAATAATAATAATCGTAATAAAATTAATTACATTAAATATGAAAAACATGAAAGTTTTAGAAACTCACAGCTATGTTAATTTTGAGCCTGGAAAGTTTTATGCATACTAGTCTAAAGTTTCGATTAAAAATACGAACCGTCTCTTTTCTTCGATATCTTGGGCGGTTAAGCGTCCGAAGATAACCATGAAAATCGGACGAAAAGTACGACTAGGGCATCGCTCACTATCTGTGTGGAAGTCCCCACCTACCCCTCAAGTACAACGTATGGAATAAAGATAAGGGAAAACAATATGTTCTACCATCTATACCAATGACAGACACCAGAGAAGAAAGATTTCTCAGGAACCCCACCCAGCTTTCACCGATGACTATCGAAAATCTCGATGAATGTTCACACAGCTCCTAGGCCCAGAGCGAAGTGGATAAACATTTTGACTTTAGTGCCATCAATATCTGGGAAACTCTGCCAATGTTCACAGTAGCAATACATGGTTTTGTAATGTCGAGATTAAGAAGGTAATTTCGAATATTTTTTGATGGGTAGAACTAATAACCCCAAAATTATATAGGTATAATAATACATAAATGATAAATAATAATAATGATTTATTTCACCAATAATTTATATAAATAAATAATTCCCCCCACTCTTTCCCTCGGATCGAATGATGTGGTCACCTATTCCAGCTCATTACTTCATTCATTAGTATAGCTATGGGACTCACAAGGATATTTTTCACAAAATACAGAAGGGTGCAGATAGAAGACAGAAGAATGATCTGTACAGAAGATGTTCAACTGTTGAGGGGGAAAACGTAAACTCACAAACTCTGTGTGGTGAAGGAGTAAAACATGTGATCTTGGCAGGTTGGAATGGTCCATGATTGAAAATAATAAACCAAAAAGAAACTGGATTATTTTGAATGTTAAAGCGCTGATAATCTTCGGTATTGCGTCTGCACTAAGTCCAACGAATTTGAAGTATCGAAGTAATTTACAAAACTTCAAGCTGAACTAAAACCGAAAATAAAGTTTTGGCTTTCCACATAGTTTCAGCACTGACTGAAACCCCTCAAAAATTAAGCATGTCCTATAGTGCCAGTGTTAGTGGTAAAAATGTGTGAATGTACGAGGATGGTTCGTATATGATGTAGTTCCCTCAACTACCGGAAGGGAGTTTAGAGAGAAATTGATGAAGGAGCCTCCTCATGTCTGTGTAACATTTGTCAAACGCGCTCGTATCCACATTCGCGCCTCATATATTCACGTCGTTGAGGAAAAGGTAGTGATACTGTGAGGAATGATGTATAGATGAAGGGGGCGGTAGCGCGGATGAGGGCTACGGAGAAAACGGACTCCTGGAGCGGCAGCTGTACGCCACGAATTTCGGCTCAGCTCACTTAATTAAGTAGGAGTTTTCCCCTTTACCGACCGCTCAACCAAGTCACTATGTTCTTACTGAGGTTGAAAAGGAGCTAGCAGTAGACAAGAAACGAGGGATGAAGAGAATTCTATGAAAGACATCCCCCTTCCGCCATTCCTCATCGCGATTAGCTTCATCACAAACGTTTTTCTCCAGACAATAATTAAATGACGCTTCTCCAACCAGTTATCCACTTTCCAAACACACTATATCAGGCGATACAAACTTCACAATTTTCCAAATAACTCATATTTCTGAGGTAAGGGTATATTGCAAGAACCTTGTCATAGTTAACTACCCAGGCAACTGACCGTGGTTACAGTACAGGCTATGAATGGGAGGACTTCGGGAAATTGTGATAGGGTTATTGTGATCATTATCGACCAACACTTGAGAGGCCCATTCAGAGCTAGTGGCATTTAGGAAGAACATATAATACTGGCATGTACGGTACCATTGTGGGTTCCACGTCTTCAATACCTACTTAGCTAGACAATGGTGAGCAAGGGATAGATGTATACCTAAGTACCCCACTAGCCAAAATCCAAGCATTTATCTGGATTGGAAAACGTTGAGTCCTTCATGATTTAAGGAAATTGAAGATCTGAACAAGAAAAAAACAGGAATTGAGGGAAGATGAGGACAAAACTATACACTTGGAGAAAAAGAAAAGTATTGAAATCAACTATAATAGTCAATTATAAAGCTTGAGAGCAACATGCTAATTTAAATGACCCCATGGAATAATTACAGTGCCCAGCAAATCAGGGGCGGCTCGTGGGCTCAGAAACTGGTGGGGCACCAGGGCAATATTTAGGTGCATACCTACCTATTAGGTACTCACTATAGGAACTAAACTCAAACTACCCTTACAGCTAAACTGCTTCATAATTAATGGTATGCAGCTCTTAGCAAGTCAGGAAACATCGTTCTCCAAAGAGTTCTCTTGAGGAGAGGGAAGATTACTGACCAGTATCCAGGATTACCGACGAGGAGGTGGCTGCAAGGCAATCCCACCTACCCACCCAAATAATTATCTTCAAAATGATAGGAAGAATAAAAGATAAATTGTGACTGTACGAGTACTATTCAAAGAGTACATTATAAAGGTAGTCAAAAAATTATATTATTGGAGTTTCTATTACTGGGGTTTTTAAAAATTAGCAATCGCGACCATCTGCTTCCTAGCCGAGTGGTACCTTGAAAACCCCCTCTAAAAATGTCCTCTTATGCCCAGATTGCACATACGTTTTCTTATCCAATCGTATCAAAACATTTTGAGCGATCACAGAACAGCAAGATTGATTTCAACTAGCTTTTAGAGTTCGTTGGTTAGCTCAAACAAAGCTCGAGTCAACGAAGTCACCATCAGTTTCAGGGATAACAAATAAAACAGTATTCTCAACGGTTGGCTGAACTACATAATAATATTATGTATATTACTGTTATTAACGGTTATTAACTGTTATTAACTTACAGAATGTAGAAATCAACAAATGAGATTCCCTTGGGCGAATAGTGATCCACGTAGTATAGTAGGGTTTTCTGTGGATCCACTTCAGTCTTGACTACTAGCAAAGCGTTCACGCGTTGCACGTGAGATATTAAATTTCAATGTTTAGTTGATTAATATTATGGAGACAATAATTCACTTTTACTATAATGAGTAAATACGAAGCTAAAAACCACCAGTCAATGCATTCAAAATAATATTATAACGTCAGGCAACGTTTTGATATCATTCTTATCAAACATGGAAGAAAGCATGGAAGAATGAAACTCCGTTGTTCCTTGACAAGGAACGATTCAACGATCGATTGTTTTCGGCGTTCAACTTGATACGATATTTTGGCCACCGCCCGGAACGCCTCCTATCTCGGAACACAGAGTGCCTTCCCCCACCCCAGGAAGCGCCTATACCTTCAACATTGAGACTGGGGCACTTCTGGTCGATCCGATAATCGACTTTTTTAATCGATAAATCGAAACAAAATGCGACTCAGTGGAAGTGGGTAGTCATGGAGGAAGGGAGATCTCCCTTCTTCCATGGTGGGTAGTAGTAGGTAAGATTTTTTTCTCCTTGTTCTATGTTTTTTCTGTTTTCCTTTGCAAATTTTTGGGTGGGGCGAGGGCCAAGGTGGCCTTATGGACGAGCCGCCACTGCAGCAAATAAATATTTGTTGGGAGTTTCTGGGATCTAAATAGCCATATTTTATTAGCTCTTGTTCTTAAGACAAGCACAGCTCATTGAAGGTGAGTTTACTGTAATTAAGTTTCAGTTGGCAGTCTTAAGCATGAATGTCATGAGATTCCGAAACTTCCAGAACTCGGTATTGAAAATGTATACCTGCCGGGCTTCCGTAAATTAAATTTCCTCTTATCACACACAGAAAAAAACAGCGTTGGTGACATTTTCCGGATCACATTTACTGTCTCTGAATAGGTGTAGTTGGGAATGCAAAATAAAATGAACGCTGACATTCCATCAAAAATCAAAATTTAATGTTGTTTTGCATTAGATTCTCAATCATTATGAGACCATTGGGCTTGAAAGTTGAAGGTTGATTGTAAGTAGGAGTGGGCTATTCGAGGAGAACAAACTTTCAGCCGCTTCGTTCAGCAAACTATCTCAATTCGACGGTCGTCTTTGTGAGATCAGAAGGGGTGGGTGCTTCTCCATCACTTCTAACCAACTTGACCTCATTTCTTTGAGGACAGCCGCTTGCTCGCCTTCTCATAACGCTCTCCTTAACCGCAACCCGATTCATTCACTAAACGTATCACCAAGATCAATAATGCTAATAAACAGTGGAATCAAAACATAGTTGGGAGACAACTTAATGAGTGACTAACGAAGTATTATTAACCCTTCAGTAATGAGGTTGGGTCAATATGACCCAAGTGCCTACTCAATCGCCCAGAGTTTAGCTGTGAACCACAGTTTACCTCATACCTCTCCTTCTAATCCTCCAGTACGCCTGAACATTGAAGCTCGTTTGGGGAATCACGATTCCGACCCGACCTCAGTAGGTACTTGAATCATATTTCTTTGTACCTTCTTTGTTTGTACGTTTCCTCGAATGGAGTAACGTGATCTTTTATTCCGTGAGACTTGACTAGTTTTTCGTAAAAATTGAAGATGAAGATGAGTGATCATACGGAATTCAGTGAACATGATACCTAAAGTGCGTTTGAAGTGAATGCTGAAAGAGACTGGCTCTGATGATGATAAGCATAGGTAAACCAAATCAACAAAGGCCAACAATCAGGTTAAGAGTTTGAGGAGACTAGAGAAACATTCGAGTCAACTGTAACGCAAATGGCAGCCTACCCTGCAGCATACCCTAGGGCTCGAGATATCCCGGACGAGGTACGTTGCTTGCTCATTTACACGGAAGAGACTGCTTCTATGGTCGGAATGGATCCGTCTGGGCGATTTTAACTTTCCGTGCGTTATTAAAATGCGTTCTCTCGGAATCCGTCAAACCAGAACCCTCACATGGAATCATCCCGAAATTGGCACCGTACAAGAACATCCTACGATCAGTCTCCAGTTGAAATTGGGGCGCAGACCCGACAATAACACTCTCGTTCTACCTTGACATGATCCATAGTATACTTGATTATGCTAGCGTGTTCTACGGAAGTGTGAGTGACACAATGGCTGGGGAATTCTACCGTCACCAGGCAGCATGCTTATGTCTTATCCTAGGATCCCCACAGCCCACACCCCTAAATGCACTCATGGCGGAGACTGGAGAAATGCCATTAGTTATCCGGAGACAAATTCATTCGAACAGGTTCTTGATCTCGGTTTACGGTAGACATCCGGAACAATACTCTAGGTGTTAACTGAGAGGTTCTGGTTCAAGAAGAAGGCACCTCAGATTTGCGAGAGTTTCCTCGAGCTGCACGAGCAATTAGGGGAGTTAGTCTCTTCGACGCCATTCAAGTACGAAATTAATTACAGGGCAACTTTGAGTCCACCTCCTGTGTACATACCTCAAACTGTTCTGCAATAGCGAATCTATACACGAGATGAAAGCGGAAATTGGCACTGAATCGCAAGTAGCCAAATGGAAGGTGCATTTACACAGATGGGTCTAAAATGAATGGTCGAAGCATCCACTTATTACGATGACACGAGCCATACCTCTGGAAGTAAAAGGATTTGGGATGATGCTACCATATACTCTGCGGGACTCTACACTCTCAGCCTTGCCGTAGATTATAAGAACAAGCGCCCAACATTTCCCTCATAAAATTTTTAATTTCGATTCGCTAAGTGCCCTTCGGAAGATTAGGAGCATCGCACCTGGAAGTTCCATTGGCGCATCAGAGAAGAAAATTCCACACGAGCTGGCCAATATTCGAGTACACTTCGTTTGGGTGAGGGGGCATATTGGGGTCCACGGAAGTGAGATCTCCGACCGTGGATCATTCAGTAATCTAGACAGAAGGGTGATCTGTACAAAGGAGATAATAAACCGTTGTGTCAATTTGCAGAGTTTTTGACATTTTATGTCTTTACTCTGGTACATAACTCGAAAAACGTTACACAAAAGCGTTACACGAAATCGTCACGAAAATTTCTGATGATTTTCGCTTACAACCGATTCGTTGCTACGGAACTTTATCTTCGCCAGTTATCATCGTACAAAAATCGTTCACCACTCGTTGGATAGCTCTCGATTTACCTAACCATATTACGTTAACCACTGCGGAGTGCGTGGCCGACAAGCTGCGGTATGAGCGTGATTGTTTAAATAATTGTTTACACACAGGTGATCATTCTCAATAATTTATATTTATATTGTCTATACGAATGCAAGCTTCATAATTTATGATGAACCCTACAATTAAGTATAACAACTACGCTACTGGGGTAGGTGATGTAGCATTGTTCGAAGGTTCTTGAATCACTTCTTTAAAGACATAAAATGTCCCAATGTGTTGCAGACTCGTAAGCAAGCATTTAATTCTCGACTGTATCAACAACAGGATGGAGTTGACATTCTTTTGACATTTTCATGTCTTTGCTTTGGCACATAAACTGAAACGGGAAATCACCCTTTCCCTCAGATCACGTCAGAACACAAGCGACAGGCGTGCCACTACGTCAGACGCACCTATGACTCACGAGCGTATGACGTCAGACGGCTGGCAGGAGGCCAACTAGTACGTAAAAGCCTATGCCGTAAGAGCCTATGACGTCAGACGGCTGGCCGGAGGCCAACTATTACGTCAGAGCCTATGACGCACGAGCGTATGACGTCAGACGGCTCGCAGGAGACCAACTAGTACGAGACAGCCTATGCCGTAAGAGCATATGACGTCAGAGGGCTGGCTGGCTAGGTGATTGGTTCCTATCGATTTACGGTACCTTTTCATTTCTTTTATTCCTCCAAAGTTTTCGATGGCAGAGAAGGAATTTTTGGTTGTTTTAGTTTAGAAGACAAATTATCGAGGACTAGGATTTATTGGTTTATTATCTTCGATAATGAACCATTGGAATCGCCCAAAGAAAAAAATTAACCCCCCTCAAAATTTGTTGGTTTACGTTTCAAGATACGTAGATTCAGAAAATTGAATAAAAAAAAAAAAATCCGTACGCCGTCCGCGGCACAAGTTAGCCCAGTTAGCGTTGAGCTAAAATTTCGAAATTTTTGTTACAGGTTCCGACCAACCCCACAATGATCCCCGAAACTTTTCAAAACCCTAGGTTAAGGAAGGAGTTAAAAAAGAAATAATTTCTTTTTTAACTCCTTCCTTAACCTAAATTATTATTATTAAACTAAATTATTTTGAAATGTTGATAATTTCAAAACTCGAAAAATCTGGATAGAACGGTATAATTTTTCTTTCATATTTAGATAGAATTTATTCTTTAGAATTTTTTATGACCATCCACAGCTTTGTACGCCCAGCCGTTCGTTCACAATGGCGGCCCAAAGTTGGAGCAGATCGAAAATCGTCAACATGAGTGTGAATCGAGAGGCAGCCTGTCGGGTCCATTTTCAAACTGGCCCAGCTGATTCAAACAGCACATGGTTATCAAATATCGAGTTAATAAATTATATGTAATAATAATTATTAATAATGAAGCATAACAATTATTAATAACCAGCAATAAATATTAATGATTTACACTATGTACTTGTTTTGTTCTGAGGTACGTTTCGTGCTACGGAATGAATGTAATTTCGAATGTTTGTTGGTAGGTACTTCTTTTATAGAAAAATTATTGCCGACGTAGTATTAAAAACCCCAGAATTATATCGGTACATTTTATATGTAATAATTACAAATAAATAATTAATTATTAATTCATCATCTCTATCATCCAGGTTCTGCACAAAGGAACCCAGTCGTCGATTCCAACAGCCGGATATCGTATTAATTAATCATAATTAATAATAATAATAATTAATAATTAATACCAATTATTAATACCTAACAATAAATTATCATAATTTTCGCTAGGGATTTGATAAAATTATTGGTAATTAGTGATAATTCATAATAATAATTAATCTAACATTTAGGATCTAGACATTTAGACCTAGTGATCTAGACAGAAGGGTGATCTGTACAAAGAAGATAATGAACCGTTGTGTCAAGAATTTGCAGAATTTTTTATTTTTATTTTTTTGTTGAATCTACTAAAAAACTATTTCCATCTATTCAAATATCTACCAGAGGTATCTCAGGTGCACGGTAAACATCCAGTTTCGCATTCATAAAATTGACACATTAACACGAGGTCAAATGGTTCCGTGCTGTCCTGGTGAGTGCGAAGGTTCCCTCAGGACGGTTCGGGGTCATTTAGTCTCGTGCATATTTATGTTGGAGACGAGTAGCGCACAACGCCCTGAACTCATAACCACTGGAGTTTAGTTTCTACCACTGATGCTTTAGTTTTGAAGCCCCCCGAAAATCCCCAGCAAAACTACTGAAAAACTTTCCGTCCTGAATGAAAGCAGCAGTGCGAGGTCAAAAAGTCTCGTCCCGCACTGAACGTGTCAAGATGTATTCATCGGTAAAAAGAAGTTATGCCCCTCAACGACCTCAGCGCCATCTTGATTAGTCAAAATGTTCGAGGATTTCAAAAGTACCTCCCCATTTCTGAGCAAATGCTCGAATATTTTGGTAATTTATCACTCGTGCAATGCTTATATGGGTTATGAGCCATTGCTCTCAGTTATTGAACCTCCAGACTGGAATCAAGGCGTACCATACAAATGATAGGCTCGCATACCCTTAGCAGTGTAAAGAGAGTAATACCAATTAAGCTAACCTACTCATCTAGACAAGAGGACAGGAAGCACGGGGACGAAGGGCAAAAGGGTTGGAATAGAAGGTTACATAACAAATGTAACCCTTCTCTCTCACTATTCCCTCCCTCAGGGCCATCCGCAAGCGCGTCCATTCTCCCTGCCTATTCCGAACTACTCGATAACCGAGGAGGACAACAATAATTGTTGTCCTTAACAATAATTGTACTCAAACTGCATAATAATTGTGCAGTTTGAGAAAGTCATGCTCGTAGTATGACCTCGGTATGACTCTATATTTACGCCATTACATTTTAAGAACTTTCCATTCAGACACGATTGAATGAAACGTTTTTCCAATGAACCAATGTGATATTCACACGCGGTTAATATCTGTGGTAACCTCCTGCGCTAACGATTATGGAACGGCTATTCGAAGAGTCGGTGACCCAGAACTAGTTTTCTTGTACGATGTGGCTCCTACCCTCAGGCTCACCGACCCCCACGAAATATAGAAGTCACCAATCAGTGCTCGAATGGCTCGATTTAATTTTAAGACGTGCTAACTCAGCTACTCTATTTCACTGGGAATTATACCGTGATGACACCTTGGAGTCCAAATTCTGGCCACCACTCATCTCCTTAGATCAGTGTGAGATAGAGTGACGTCACACATGCAATGGAATTGCCGCAATGCAGACTGGGAAAACTACCATAACAATCTCACACACCATTTCAACATAACTGGTAATTCTTACAACGTGTTTATTCGAGTCATATCGCGGGGTTGTAAAAACGTAATGCTGGTCATTAAAATTGTAGACGAAAAACTGGTGCCTAACTGTTCGTGGCAAGAGCGAAGAATCGTGACATAACCACAAAACTACACTTACTGACTCATGGGTCAACGCTTAGTCTTGTCAGTTGAAAGCTTCACAAACGATTGGTGAAGCTCGAGTGACATTGAGGTAATAAAATGTGTGAAACTTAATACTTGGGACATTGTTGAAGCACCTGGGCTCGCAATCAGAACATACACCGAGGCCTGAAAGAGGAATAGCTTCGATGTAAATCACTCTGAGATGACTAAACAGCGAACCTCATGATTTCGTGGTGTGAAATTAGTGATAATAGTGGTATATTCATTGGGTATCCACTATATGAAGCCAACTTCTACGTGGATCTCATCTCTGAACGGGCAACCAACATGAAGGGTGATTCACTTTGTTATATCCATATCTAGCTTGACAGCTAGTTAACTGGAAAGATGCACCTGTTCAACATAGGACTAACTGTAGCATCTTACGATGGAAGTTTTGTAAATATAACGTAAGGTGGATGCGGCAAAATAGTGGAAATTCATCTTCAGATATAGAAAAACTGTTGTAAGGGCGCAAATCTGGATGCTTTGGAGTCTTTTGAAATTCAGAAGATTCACCATTTTGGCGTACATGTGAAATCAGGTATTTCTCATTGATTGACCTACTCCTGGAACTGATCCTTTCCTGTTAGCCAATCTAGAAGGCACTTATCACGTTCACTACAATTTTTTTCCTCGCATATAAATAGATATCCACTCACTCCTTCATGGTTCGTATTGTATTAATGGTGGTGTACCTAATAGGCAAGACCGGTATATAGTCTATTAGGTATATATTTTTTTAGAAATAAACTTTTTCGCCTTCGAACCTCGTCTTTTTAGTTCAATAAATACTCACCGTGTAAATCCTCTCATAAATACTCACCTAGCAAATATCATTCTACAGCTGCCGGAAAAAGTTACGATATCCACTTTTGCCGGCCCGCTCTTTTCCTTCCAACTAAAGATATCTCCTAACCACTTCACAAGCACCGTACCCGTTTTTAAATCTCCCTTTTGACCTACCTACCGACTTGTAACTTTCAGGGAAGTTTCACCAAGAAGATCCACAGATGCCAAATTTCAAGTTGATCGGCTGTGGACCCGTCAAAGTGGCCTAAATTAACATACATTTCAGCTATTTGTTCCTATCATTTTGTCGGGTTGAGATAATCGGTTAAATCTTTCCAATGGCCCTGGGTCATGTTATAAGGAAGGTCTGTGCAAAACTTCAAGTGGATTGGTGGTGTTACCCAGGCTGTAGACTCCAGTTTGGACCTCACGCCATCGAATTAACACACCCAACAACGCAGGTATTGCCTACTTGCCGTCATCAGGGGAATGGTAACTGATTCATGTGGAAATTCATCTGTAACTAACTAATTACACTCAATCATCCCCTCGGGCGATTATGAGATCACATAAAAGAGCACGTATGTTGACTCTGTGTAATTCGTCACATCATTACACACAAAAAATAGTTGATTCGGTTTATTTGACCGTTTCACATCAGTAACATTCCCTCCGGGATGATAAGCGCTTCTCGGAATAATTAGGAAGGTTTATCACAATAATAAGTAAGTCGAGGTCATTAGTGAAGTAAGGAAACTGCTGACTCGGTTTTTTTCCTCCTCCGAGGGAGAAAGCGAGTTCGGGTGTCTCTTTCGTTGTCTAAATGAAGAGGATGTTATGGTAGAGTGGGTAGGAAGGCTTAACCCTCTCCCTTCCACGGTGTCAAGTCTTATCTTTCACAGACCCCATCCCGTGCTTTCCAGAAGCTCTCTCGCTCCCTCTTATCACGTTTTTCTAGTGGTTATGCCCTAAACAGACCTTCGTGGTACCTAACTATACTAGAATGAAAATTTTCTATACGATTATTAAGAGGCAAAGCTTGAACTGCATAATATGCAGTGCATATCACCGATACTATCAGTGTCAAATAGGCAAGCTCCCTCAGAAATACGTCGATGGTCCTCATTGGGTATTGGGCCTTAGCTCTGGATTGGAGGCCCCGAAGCTCGCATGTAGTTCCACTGCCGTGAATTAATTTCCATTTTTGGATAACACCCATCAATGGTTTTATTTTTATTTTTTTTATTGGCATTGTCAAAGTTGTACATTTACCCATGATCAATTTAAATGGTGTTATGATATTTACAATATTATATACATCACATTATAGGGACTATCCATAATACTAACTTATTTCTATATGATTAATCGTAAGCTCGAGAAAAACGTATGTACCAAACTAAACGTAGGCAGTTCTTTAAGAATTTGCTTATAATGTATAGGGAGTTCAAGTAGGGGCATATTCAAAAAAATAAATCAGTCCTTCTATCATTATACGCTGGACACTCCATCAACATGTGCTCCAGACTAGTCTCAGCGCCCCCACATGCCTGACATCGTGTGGAGCACTCCGGTTCCAAATAAGTGTGTTTGTAGGTACACTGCACTCAACCCATGATTTGAACGCAACCTGCACATGGTAGTTATTAGGCCTCTATTTGACGTCACTCCAGTAAACCAAGATAACATTAATGGCTTGGGATGAATTCCTTTATAAAATTTCCCTTTTTCACCACATATTCGTCAGCCCACACAGATCTACCTATAGTATTTATTATTGACACGGCAATATTAGTTTTTTTCAATTTGTACATTTGTTTGTACCATTTTTGCCCCCTCTCTCGCCAGCCTATCAACTCTCTCGTTGTAAAAAATCCTGCTATGCCCTTTAATCCAAAGAAAACGTATTTGTATTCCCGCGCGCTTGATACGCAATGTGTTCAAGTATGCTCCCGATGATCTGGTTACGTGCCCTACGTGGGCCGGTACTTAAGAAAAGGGTTAAAGAGCTCAAGGAGTCTGAGAACAGAGCAACCTGGGGCATCATTTAGTTAGGATGAGAGAGAATGTATTTCAAGGCTTGCACTATAGCAAATAATCCTGTTGAGAAGCTATAGAACATTCCTCGGGTAATTTGAACGCCCCAAAAACACTCCGTGTAAAAATCACCCCGACTCGCAAATTTGCTATATTTATATCATTCTTCAGAGGCCGGAAAAAGTTATGATATCCACTTTCCCCGCCCGCCCTTTTCCTCATTAAAGAGCTAAGTATAATGAAAAGCTTAACCACTTCACAAGCACCGTAACCCTTTCGAAATCTCCCCTTGGCGCTATTGCGAGACGTTTTTATTACTTCCACAAGCAACTAATACTTGATGGTGGTGGTTCGGGGAAGGAGGATCAGGTTTGTAGGTAGTGAAAGACTTACGGACGGATTTTGGTTTATTATCTTCAATAATGAACCATTGGAATCGCCCAAAGAAAAAAATCCGCCGTACGCCGCACTTTGCCCAGTTAGCGTTGAGTTAAAATTACGAAGTTTGGTTTCTGGGTTTGGACCAGCCCCACAATGGTCCTCGAAACTTTTCATAACCCTAGGTCAAGGGGAAGGGGTTCAAAACGAAATTTAAAATTTCGACAATGTCATATCTCAAAATATTTAACTGAACCGTGTTATTTTAAGTTCACTTTTGAATGACCTGAAAAATTACGAATCTTTTAAGACCAATTGGATTTTTGTGCGACCAGCCGTTCGTTCACAGTGAGCGCGCAAAGGTTTAGGAAAAACACTAAACTTCGCGTCGAAAACGGCCGATCGGATTAGCTCATTACAAGTCCAACGTGAACAACCTATCAACCAACGAAATTACTATGTCTCGTTAATCAATCGCAGTACCTGTATAATATTAATATCATCACCGTTGTATATATAACAAAAAAGAATTAACCCCGTACCTATTACACCTGTTCTACCTACCTAACATTTTACAGCTAGAGATAACGGAAATCCTACCGATCTATTTATTGATAAAAGGGTAGCAAATATCACAGGAAACAAAATGTACCGTTCAAGGCTCATAACTTTTTCCGGAACGGTCTTTCGGTCGGCCACTGATGCTTATCGACCATCCCTACTTCATGCGAATTTGTTGAATTCATGCATTGCGGGATGACCATCGTCATTAATCCTAGAAAGTAGATGAACTAGCTAATCACTCACCTTCACTCCAACTGACGAAATAGCTCGAAGTAATCCAATGGCACATCACCAACACTGTCGTTTTGTATCGAAATGCCCATGCACTAAACCGTTGCAATCGAGTTTCATTCCGACATCGCGAACACCCCGAAACTCACGATTCAATTCGAAAGTGGTTGTAGACCAAAAGGAGTTGGTATCCGTCGATATCTTGATGCAAAATCACACTTTGTACAATTCGGCTAATTAAAATCAATCTTATCAGTGTGCATTAGTAAGATAATACCTACAGGTACCTATCGTTCACATGGAGAAGGTTCATCAAAATGAAAATTTAGAAAAAACCACGGAAGGGTCGGCACAGAAACGGCTGCGGTCGGGAAACTGAATCTACGCAGTTATCAGCTCCACTATCAGGAATGCACTGCCGACTTGATCGGCCACTAATAATTTTCCCCCAAAGTATAATATTCTCGCATATCATATTATGAGAAGCATACGTCACCATACCAAAGTATTATTACATGTTGAAGAGTTTTGAAATCAATGTTAACCTGTTTCTTACAAGTATATTTTTTTTGTACAACCAAAGGTGCCGATAAGAAACCTGGTAAACCTTCTCCATGTGAACTAAAGGGATATGTAATCATATCGAATTCTGATAAAATCAATCTTATCAGTGTGCATTAGTAAGATAATACCTACATATCCCTTTAGTTCACATGGAGAAGGTTTACTGGGTGTCTTATCGGCACCTTTGGTTGTACAAAAAAAATATACTTGTAAGAAACAGGTTAACATTGATTTCAAAACTCTTTATGATATGCGAGAATATTATACTTTGGGGGGAAATTATTAGTGGCCGATCAAGTCGGCAGTGCTTTCCTGATAGTGGAGCTGATAACTGCGTAGATTCAGTTTCCCGACCGCAGCCGTTTCTGTGCCGACCCTTCCGTGGTTTTTTCTAAATTTTCATTTTGATGAACCTTCTCCATGTGAACGATAGGTACCTGTAGGTATTATCTTACTAATGCACACTGATAAGATTGATTTTAATTAGCCGAATTGTACAAAGTGTGATTTTGCATCAAGATATCGACGGATACCACCAACTCCTTTTGGTCTACAACCACTTTCGAATTGAATCGTGAGTTTCGGGGTGTTCGCGATGTCGGAATGAAACTCGATCGCAACGGTTCAGTGCATGGGCATTTCGATACAAAACGCTAGTGTTGGTGATGTGCCATTGGATTACTTCGAGCTATTTCGTCAGTTGGAGTGAAGGTGAGTGATTAGCTAGTTTATCTACTTTCTAGGATTAATGACGATGGTCATCCCGCAATGCATGAATTCATCAAATTCGCATGAAGTAGGGATGGTCGATAAGCATCAGTGGCCGACCGAAAGACCGTTCCGGATAAAGTTATGAGCCTTGAACGGTACATTTTGTTCCCTGTGATATTTGCTACCCTTTTATCAATAAATAGATCGGTAGGATTTCCGTTATCTCTAGTTGTAAAATGTTAGGTAGGTAGAACAGGTGTAATAGGTACGGGGTTAATTCTTTTTTTGTTATAAATACAACGGTGATGATATTAATATTATACAGGTACTGCGATTGATTAACGAGACATAGTAATTTTGTTGGTTGATAGGTTGTTCAGGTTGGACTTGTCACGAGCTAATCCGAACCCGAAACCATAGATCATCTTTGGGATAAAATCAGCTCTAGGTTGATCACTAGGATTTAATGAAATGTTGAGGAGTTTTCCAGTTTTTCAGCAGGATGATAGGTAATACCGCTCGTAAATCAGATGGTTATATCAACGAAATTATTATTATTATAATTATTAATTAGGTACTTCTGTCCGAGCAGTCCATACGGTGTATGATCAACTACATACTCCAAACTGGGTATCCAAATATACTCCAACATCGAAATAATGACGTTAGTTCGTAGTGGGAATATTTCAACTAATGATCACAGCGACTCTTCTAGACGTATGAGAAGTCCTCGTACCTACTAAGGATATGATAATTGGGAGAATATGATATGTGGATATTAATCATACCTAAGAAGAACTGAGGTTTGTGTTCTGCTGGTCCAGTCCGGCTGTGATCTTGTAAATCCTCACTGATAGCACTGGTCGATTAGACCTGAGCGAATGTACCGGAGACACTGACTAGGGACGAGCTGGTAGGTTCGAGCAGGAGGAATGATACTCGTACTAAAGGAAAGGGTTTCCCGGAAAACCTGTTAGTAGAAAAGGCCTGATTTTGTCAGTTGAATTCGACGTATTAGAAGGAAGCTTTGTTTTGCAGGAACATACTTGCCCGTTTGCTGCTCTCAAGAATGGCAGGTTCTAGAAATCCAAGGGGCAAGGAAATCCAAGAGTTCCGGCTATTCTCTTGAAGGGGGGTAGAAAAATAACAGGAGGCTACTGGTGAGCTACCTGCTCCAGAGATTTACACTTATACAACGTAGAACCCAGAAAACCACACCAATCGACGCAAGAATATTTTTAACCCACACATTTTCACTTGGTGCTCCATTAATATTATTTTCAGCAACTCCAAAACCCTAAAATAATTATTTCAGAAACATCTGACACGACAAATTTCACTACTCTGTTTTTGTTATCGCTTAAGAACAATAATGGCCTATCTCAAAACATGGGTTTTGAGCTGAAAGTGTAATCGATACTTTTTTTTCATCCACCGTGCGTTGGTATCCCTCAAATATGTCTATCGTTGATACAAAACGTCCAAATTATCAGTTTCTCGATAACAGCCTACCTCATCACTGCTTCTCACTAATGCATTGTTGCTGTGTTGCAATAACATTAGTCAATAATGTTGGAGTTACACCTACGTATTTAGTTCTACCACGCAATCAAATTTGATTAGGGCCTAACTCTGATTTTTCTTTAGTGAAATTAATGAGAAATTCTTGACACAACGGTTTATTATCATCTCTGTGCAGATAACCCTTCTGTCTAGATCACTAAATGTTGGATTAATTATTATCATGAATTATCAATAATTAGGTACTAATAATTTTATCAAGTAGGTAGTGAAAATTATTATTAATTACTGTTAGTTAGGTACCTATTAATAATTCGTATTTATTATTATTAATTATGATTATGTAACTCGACGTCTGAAACCATGTACTGTTTGAATCAGCTAGGCCAGTATGAATATTGAACCGACCGACCGCCTCACGATTCACCATCATGTTGACGACTTCTGATCTGTTCCATCTTTGAGCCGTCATTGTGAAAGAACGGCTGGGCTTAAAAAATTCTAAGAAATAAACTCTATCTAAATATGAACTAAAAAATATACTGTTCCACTTGAATTTATCGATTTGGAAATTTTCAAACTTTTGGTTCATTATCTTCGATAACGAACCCATTGGAATTGACCAAAGAAAGAGAGAGGTTTTAACCCCCCCTCAAAATTTGAAGGTTTAAGGTTCAAGATACGTAGATTAAGAAAATCCAATAAACAAAAACTCTGCAAATTCTTGACACAACGGTTTACGATCTTCTTTGTACAGATTACCCTTCTGTCTAGATTACAGAAAGATAGATTAATTATTATAATGAATTATGATTAATTAATAATAATTATTAATAAGACTACTTACTAATTAATACACCAGTACACTAGTACATTATCATTAAATATTGTTTGTTATTAATAATTTGTATAAATTATTATTAATTATTAATAATTAACTCGATGTTTGAAAAGCAAGTGCTGTTTGAATCAGCTCGGCCAGTATGATTATTGAACCGACCGACGGCCTCACGATTCACCATCATGTTGACGACTTCTGATCTGCTCCATCTTTGAGCACAACGCTAACTGGGCAAAGTGTCACAATGACGGCTCCATCTTTGAGCCGTCATTGTGACACTTTGCCCAGTTAGCGTTGTGCTAAAATTACGAAATTTGGTTTACGGATTCCGACCAAGGAATCAATGATCCTCGATGCTTTTCATATCCCCAGGTCGAAGAGAAGCGGTTCAAAACGGATTTTGAAATTTGGAAAAATTTATATCTCGAGAAATTCAAATGTAACGGTAGGTATGGTTTTTAGTTCACATTTAGTTAGATTTTTTTAGAAATTTTTGAGACCATTTTTGTTGAAAACCAGAAAACCAGGAATTAAAAAACTCTGCAAATTCTTGACACAACGGTTCATTATCTTCTTTGTACAGATCACCCTTCTGTCTAGATCACTAGGTCTAAATGTCTAGATCCTAAATGTTAGATTAATTATTATTATAAATTATCACTAATTATTAACAATTTTATCAAGTACCTAGTGAAAATTATTATAATTTATTGTTAGGTATTAATAATTCGTATTTATTAATTTAGGTATTAATTAATTCGTATACATTAATTATGATTAATTAATATGATATAATTCTGAGGTTTTTAATACTACGTCGGTAATAATTTTTCTATAAAAGAAGTACCTACCAACAAACATTCGAAATTAACTTCATTTCCGTAGCACGAAACGCACCTCAGAACAACAAACTCGACATCACTTAAGCCATATGATGTTCCAAAGAGCTTGTTAGTATGAAAATCGACCTGTATTTCAACAGTTTGAGTCACGATTGTGTTGTGAGGCACAATCTTTGAGCCGTCATTGTGAACGAACGGCTGGTCGTACACAGCTGCGGATGGTCTTAAAAAATTCTACGGGGCAAACTCTATCTAAATATGAAATAAAAAACATACCGTTCTATATGAATTTTTCGAGATATGAGATTTTCAAATTTTCAAAATTCGTTTTAAACCCCTTCCACTTGACCTAGGGTTATGAAAAGTTTCGAGGATCATTGTGGGGCTAGTCCAAACCCAGAAACCAAATTTCGTAATTTTAGCTCAACGTTAACTGGGCAAAGTGGCGCGGACGGCGTACGGCTCACGGCGTACAGACGGATTTTGGTTTATTATCTTCGATAATGAACCATTGGAATCGCCCAAAGAAAAAAAAATTTTAACCCCCCCTCAAAATTGGTTGGTTTAAGTTTCAAGATACGTAGATTCAGAAAATCGAATAAAAAAAAATCCGTCCGTCCGCCGTACGCCGTCCGCGCCACTTTGCCTAGTTAGCGTTGAGATAAAATTACGAAATTTTTTTTATGGGTTTCGACCAACCCCACAATGGTCCTCGAAACTTTTCATAACCCTAGGTGAACGGGAAGGGGTTCAAAACGAATTTTGAAATTTTGAAAATCTCATATCTCGAAAAATTCATATAGAACGGTATGTTTTTTATTTCATATTTAGATAGAGTTTGTTCCGTAGAATTTTTTAAGACCATCCGCAGCTTTGTACGACCAGCCGTTCGTTCACAATGAGGGCTCAAAGATTGTGCCTCACAACACGATCATGAATCAAACTTTTGAAATACAGGTCCATTTTCATACTAACAAGCTCTGTGGAACATCATAGGGCTTAAGTTATGTCGAGTTTGTTGTTCTGAGGTGCGTTTCGTACTACGGAAATGAAGGTCATTTCGAATTTTTGTTGGTAGGTACTTCTTTTATAGAAAAATTATTACCGACGTAGTATTAAAAACCCCAGAATTATATCGTATTAATTAATCATAATTAATAATAATTATTAATAATAATAAATACGAATTATTAATACCTAACAATAAATTATAATAATTTTCACTAGGTACCTACTTGATAAAATTGTTAATAATTAGTGATACTTGATAATAATAATTAATCTAACATTTAGGATCTAGACATTTAGACCTAGTGATCTAGACAGAAGGGTGATCAGTACAAAGAAGATAATGAACCGTTGTGTCAAGAATTTGCAGAGTTTTTTGGTTTATTATCTTCTATAATGAACCATTAGAATCGCCCAAAGAAAAATTTTTTTTACCCCCCCCCCCCCCCCTCAAAATTGGTTGGTTTACGTTTCAGGATACGTAGATTCCGAAAATCAAATGAAAAAACTCTGCAAATTCTTGAAACAACTTATTCTTGAGGCATATTCTTATTATCTTCCTTGTGCAGATCACCCTTCTGTCTATACCAGACTGTGTTGCAAATCGGCACCATACCATATTCTCACCGTACTCATACCGTACCATACGAATTTCTTTCCTATCATACCATACTGTACTATACCAAATCATACATACAATAATATACCATACCATACTCATACCATGTCATACAAACCGAGTGAATATTGAAATTCTGACCTATATTCAAAATTTCAAGTATCTAACTCATCATCAAAATTTAATTTGTTTAAACAAATAGGTATTATTTTAAACAATTTTACAGACAAGAAACCGGGTGAATATTGCATTGTGATCCAGTTCTGACCTATTTTTAAAATTTCAAGTCAATAGCTCATCATCAAAATTTAATTTGTATTATTACAAAAAGGTATTATTTAAACAATTTTACAGATGAGAAACCGAGTGAATATTGCAATGTGGTCTATCCCCAGACTCACGGTTAAAATTTCTAGACTGTAGTTTACCGGGAAGATGAAAAAAGGTAGTTTTATTCTGGGCGTCTGGGGGGTTGGCCCACGTGACGAACGTTTTCGACGCGAAGTTTAGTGTTTTTCCTAAACCTTTGCGCGCTCACTGTGAACGAACGGCTGGTCGCACAAAAATATTATGATAATTCATCATATAATAATCGAGACAGAAGGGTGATCTGTACAAAGAAGATAATAAACCGTTGTGTCAAGAATTTGCAGAGTTTTTTGGTTTATTATCTTCGATAATGAACCATTGGAATCGCCCAAAGAAAAAAATTTTTTTACCCCCCCTCAAAATTTGTTGGTTTACGTTTCAAGATACGTAGATTCAGAAAAGCGAATAAAAAAAAATCCGTCCGTCCGCCGTACGCCGTCCGCGGCACTTTGCCCAGTTAGCGTTGAGATAAAATTACGAAATTCGGTTTCTGGGTTTAAACAAATTAAATTTTGATGATGAGCTAGATACTTGAAATTTTAAATATAGGTCAGAAATGGTTGACATTTCAATATTCACTCGGTTTGTATGACATGGTATGAGTATGGTATGGTATATTATTGTATGTATGATTTGGTATAGTACAGTATGGTATGATAGGAAAGAAATTCGTATGGTATGGTATGAGTACGGTGAGAATATGGTATGGTGCCGATTTGCAACACAGTCTGGTATAGACAGAAGTGATCTGCACAAGGAAGATATTAACCGTTGTGTCAAGAATTTGCAGAGTTTTTTTCCTTAAATACCTATTTAAACGCGAATTTTTCATAAACCTTCCCAGATAAATTCTGCTTCAAATGGTACCAGCCGCAACTTTCTACGTTCAGCCGTTCTCAATTAATGATGAGACAAACAGACAGACAGACGGACACGATTTTATTATATAGTATAGATTACCGTCAATTTATGTCAGTTTTGGGTTCACTTTATCTATGTGGAGTATATTGTCGTTCACAACTCACAAACCTTTTCTATAATTTCATTATTGGTTCATGGTTTCATGATTTCATCAATGAAAATCTTTGAACTCCTATTTACTATTAAGTATTAATATAGCAACGACTGTTTTATTATTTTCATTCGCTTCCAGTAAATGAAGGAATCAGAATCTAGGAACCCGGTAGCGTTCCGCCCCGCCAAGCAAAGAAGTTGAGAAAACGAACGGTGCCGAGTGTATGTTTACCGGACGTCAGGAAACGCATTTTCGAGGTATCCATATCTCGGCTCCTATTTGACCGATCAACTTGAAAATTAGTGTGGGTGTTCTTTGAGTGAATATTAGAAAGCCCTGAAAGTTTCAAATCGATAGGTCTAAAGGGAGCCGAGCTACATAACTTCAAAAACCCCGTTTTTTGGCCTTAGATTGTTCTTCTCCTTCTCCTTGTTCAGACAGGCAAGGCTGGAGTCTCTCCACGTTCATCGATTGACTTGAAATTTTGCAGAGCTTCATTTAACCTTGAGACAGAGCCTTATATAAGATTTAACCCATTATCTCAACCCAAAAAGTTTTAGAATAAAAAAAAAAAGAAACTTTAGGAAAATTCTGTCCACTTTGACGAGTCTACAGCCTGGGTAAAAGGACCAATCGACTTGAATTTTTTTACATACCTTCTTTATAGCATGGCTCAGTGCCATTTGAACGAAATAAGCCATTATCTCAACCAAAAAAAAAATTAGGGACAAAAAACTAAAATTTAGGGTTATTTTGGCCATATCTCGGCTCCTAATTGACCGATCAACTTGAAATTTGGTTTGGATGTTTTTAGTGTGGATAATAGAAAGCCCGGAAAGTTTCAAGTCGCTAGGTCTGAAGGGAGCCGGGATATATAACTTCAAAAACCAATTACCATGTTTTTCTACTTTTTTCAGTCGGTCAAGGCTACAGCCTCTCCACCTTCGCCGATTGACTTGAAATTTTGCACGGAGCTTCGTTTCAAGTGTAGCAAGTGCCTTTTAAAAAGATTCAAGTCGATATCTTTAAAGGGAGCCGAGTTATATAACTTCAAAAACCCGGTTTTTCACCCTTACCTGTTCTTCTTCTCCTTAATCAGTTAGGCCTTTTCGCCTTCACGGATTGACTTTTGCACAGATGATTTTGCAACTAATACTTGTATAAAAAGTTTGTATTTGTAGTATTACTTTCACTAGGTACCTACAAACCTGATCCTCCTTTCCCTAACCACCACCATGAAGTATTAGTTGCTGGTGGAAGTAATAAAAACGTCTCGCAATAGCGCCAATGGGAGATTTCGAAAGGGGTACGGTGCTTGTGAAGTGGTTAAGCTTTTCATTATAATTAGCTCCTTAATGAGGAAAAGGGCGGGCGGGGAAAGTGGATATATCATAACTTTTTCCGGCCTCTGAAGAATGATATTTGCGAGTCGGGGTGATTTTTACACGGAGTGTTCTTTGGGGGGATTATGTTTTCTATTCAGGATGGTCTAGAAAGGTATGGCGATTTGAAAGCGATTTGTGCAATATTTCCATCAGAGTCTAGATTCAATAATTTTCTTGATTCGAATCCATGTCTGTGTACCATTGCGAACAGACAGTACGATATGAATGCGGGTGATTGAAATACTGACTGCAAGTTCCAGATGAATAATATACTATTTGGCCGTGATGGTGGCACAAACTCACTATACGACTTTAAACTTTGAACATTATCTATAGATCGAAGTATGGATTTCTAATTTTATACCAGTGAGTGAAAGGAAAGGTTGCCCTCTCATCGTATTTGTTCTTTTGCTCATTGGTAGTTTATTACTCGACGGTGTTATCCACTTACCACTGAGCACAAAATTTAATGTTTCACTGCAGTTGATGATATAAACTCTGCAAATTCTTGACACAACGGTTCATTATCTTCTTTGTACAGATCAAACTTCTATCTAGATCACTAGGTCTAAATGTCTAGATCCTACTTAAATGTTAGATTAATTATTATTATGAATATCACTAATTATTAATAACTTTATCAAGTACCTGGTGAAAATTATTATAATTCATTGTTAGGTATTAATAATTTGTATTTATTATCAATAATAATTGTTATTAATTATGATTAATTAATACGATATAATTCTGGGGTTTTTAATACTACGTCGGTAATAATTTTTCTATGAAAGAAGTACCTACCAACAAAGCCATATGATGTTCAAAAGAGCTTGTTAGTATGAAAATGGACCTGTATTTCAACAGTTTGATTCATGATCGTGTTGTCAGGCACAATCTTTGAGCCGTCATTGTGAACGAACGGCTGGTCGTACAAAGCTGCGGATGGTCTTAAAAAATTCTTAGGAATAAACTCTATCTAAAAATTAAATAAAAAACACACCGTTCTATATGAATTTTTCGAGTATTGGGATTTTCAAAATTTCAAAATTCGTTTTGAACCCCTTCCCCTTGACCTAGGGTTATGAAAAGTTTCGAGGATCATTGTGGGGCTGGTCCAAACCCAGAAACCAAATTTCGTAATTTTAGCTCAACGTTAACTGGGCAAAGTGGCGCGGACGGCGTACGGCTCACGGCGTACAGACGGATTTTGGTTTATTATCTTCGATAATGAACCATTGGAATCGCCCAAAGAAAAAAAAATTTTAACCCCCCCTCAAAATTTGTTGGTTTACGTTTCAAGACACAGACGTTTCAGAAAATCGAATAAAAAAAATCCGTCCGTCCGCCGTACGCCGTCCCCCGTACGCCGTCCGCGCCACTTTGCCCAGTTAGCGTTGAGTTAAAATTACGAAATTCGGTTTCTGGGTTTGGACCAGCCCCACAATGGTCCTCGAAAATTTTCATAACCCTAGGTCAAGGGGAAGGGGTTCAAAACGAAATTTAAAATTTCGACAATGTCATATCTCCGAATATTCAACTGAAACGTGTAATTTTCAGTTCACTGTTGAATGACCTGAAAAATTACAAATCTTTTAAGACCAATTGGATTTTTGTGCGACCAGCCGTTCGTTCACAGTGAGCGCGCAAAGGTTTAGGAAAAACACTAATCTTTCGCGTCGAAAACGGCCGTTATGTGACCCAACCCTCAGACGCCCAGAATAAAACTACCTTTTGTCATCTTCCGGGTAAACTACAGTCTAGAAATTTTAACCGTGAGTCGGGGATAGACCACATTGCAATATTTACTCGGTTTCTCATCTGTAAAATTGTTTAAATAATACCTATTTGTTTAAACAAATTAAATTTTGATGATGAGCTAGATACTTGAAATTTTAAATATAGGTCAGAAATGGATGACATTTCAATATTCACACGGTTTGTATGACATGGTATGAGTATGGTATGGTATATTATTGTATGTATGATTTGGTGTAATACAGTATGGTATGATAGGAAAGAAATTCGTATGGTATGGTATGAGTACGGTGAGAATATGGTATGGTGCCGATTTGCAATACAGTCTGGTATAGACAGAAGGGTGATCTGCACAAGGAAGATAATAAACCGTTGTGTCAAGAATTTGCAGAGTTTTTTTTTATTCGATTTTCTGAATCTACGTATCTTGAAACGTAAACCAACAAATTTTGAGGGGGGGTTAAAAATTTTTTTTCTTTGGGCGATTCCAATGGTTCATTATCGAAGATAATAAACCAAAATCCGTCCGTCCGCCGTCCGCGCCACTTTGCCCAGTTAGCGTTGAGATAAAATTACGAAATTTTTTTTATGGGTTTCGACCAACCCCACAATGATCCTCGAAACTTTTCATAACCCTAGGTCAAGGGGAAGGGGTTCAAAACGAATTTTGAAATTTTGAAAATTTCATATCTCGAAAAATTCATATAGAACGGTATGTTTTTTATTTCATATTTAGATAGAGTTTGTTCCGTAGAATTTTTTAAGACCATCCACAGCTTTGTACGACCAGCCTTTCGTTCACAATGAGGGCTCAAAGATTGTGCCTCACAACACGATCATGAATCAAACTGTTGAAATACAGGTCCATTTTCATACTAACAAGCTCTGTGGAACATCATAGGGCTTAAGTTATGTCGAGTTTGTTGTTCTTTGGTGCGTTTCGTGCTACGGAAATGAAGGTAATTTCGAATGTTTGTTGGTAGGTACTTCTTTTATAGAAATATTATTACCGACGTAGTATTAAAAACCCCAGAATTATATCATATTAATTAATCATAATTAATAATAATTATTATTAATAATAAATACGAATGATTAATACCTAACAATAAATTATAATGATTTTCACTAGGTACCTACTTGATAAAATTGTTAATAATTAGTGATAATTGATAATAATAATTAATCTAACATTTAGGATCTAGACATTTAGACCTAGTGATCTAGACAGAAGGGTGATCTGTACAAAGAAGATAATGAACTGTTGTGTCAAGAATTTGCAGAGTTTTTTTAATTCGATTTTCTGAATCTACGTATCTTGAAACGTAAACCAACAAATTTTGAGGGGGGGTTAAAATTTTTTCTTCTTTGGGCGATTCCAATGGTTCATTATCGAAGATAATAAATCAAACAGTAAATTGTGAAGCAATAGCTAATAACGACGGTGATGGGATGAAGGAGAAGAGTTTTCAGAACACTCTCAGTGGGTAGTATGCAGATATAAACAGACGGTACTACGAGTATGCAGATAAAATGGCGAATTTCCATATGCATACCTCATTTTAGTTGATATAATGAAGGGAGCGCTTAAAGCGTGCTTAGCTTAAGATGGGGGTCGAGTTGAATTATGCTTCATTTACATCTCGATTCCCTCTGAAAAGCTTCCCTTCCGCGTTCCACCCCTTTTCCCATCACCTTCATCTCTTAACTTCTCGTTGTTTAAAACCATCAACCGCGCTCTTGCGATGAGCGAGGAGCGCGTGAGAGAGGAAAATATAAACAAAGAGAAGGAAAGGAGACAGTTGAAGGGTTTTAATTACAATGGATTAATAATTCAATATTCTCGACCCTATGTAACCACGAAGAGGCGACAAGATTCTCAGTTTTACACAAGCGGCGGTCCTTCGTAATTCATTCACACACAGTAAGGCAGTTTCCTTCTTTTCTACCAACAACCTCCTTCAAGTACAAGGCACATCTTCAATCCATTACAACCCTCTCCTAACGGCCCTCGTTTCCTTTTAAAGGTCTTACCACTAGTTATTCATTTAGGTTGAGGCGTAGGTTGTGATGTTTACCCTTTTAGTGCATTTTCCAAAACAATACGCTATTGAAATGACTTGAGAGGAATTAGCATATCATTTTTCAACATACAAATTTATAGTTCACTATGGAGCGCATTGACTCAAATCCCAGGAATCATTTTATGTATATTTTGTGTCGCCAGGATTTATGGAAATGATTTTTGAAGCATGTATCTCAAACTCAATACGAGTTTTTTTCTCAACGCGCCCATTAATGCCGGTAATACTTCTATCTATCTCCTTGTACTCTTTCCCCCAGTAAACCACCACCACGTAGTGTATATTCACGCTAAGGTACTCTCTAGGGTCATGAGAAGAGTGAAAACGGTGATATCAATCGTTTATTTATTCCTCCTTTTACTCTGTGTTGGAAAAGTTCTAACATTCTGATTTTCATTCAAAGTGCCCTTAATATATATGAGGACAGATATCTATGAGGGCATTTTCCCAAAAAACCCCTTCCGAAATGTATGGGTAATTAGTTATACCTACTCGTACTTCCTTTATAGCAAACAATGGGATAAAAAATACTCAGATTGTTACTAATTATAATGATGCTCTCACGCTGAAAGTACGCCGTTTCTCAGTGTTGAATGCTATTTAAATAGTTATACATGGTTGGAAGTAGGGGTATGTTGGTACATGGGGTTCAGTAGGTTCCAGTTCTAAATTTTGATGTTGGATCTAATGATTCTAGGCGTTCAATAGGGAAAGTCTCGAAAGCGTTCTAAATGATCATGAAACCCCATTTGAAGGGTAATAATTAATTTCTGGGTTCTGTATCCATGGTATATTATACCATGGAAAAACTTGAAAATACAGGGCCAGGAAACAAATTATTATCCTTCAAATGGGGTTATGGTCATAAACGCTTTCGAGATTTTCCCTATTGAACGCCCACATTCATTAGCTCCATATTATCTTCGACTGATTTGCGTACTGCTCAACATCATTGTGGACTCTCCCACGGTAATCCGGTACCGGATAAATTAGCACTACGCGGTTAGATCTTGGAGTTGGTTAAGAGCCTTGTGAAGTATAATACAGCACGGTGGAGGGCTTTTGATACTTCATCAATTGACAATGACTATCGTATCTCCAACCTCTCAAGGAAATTGTAAAGACCGCCTTTCGAGTGTCATCCTGCCAAGCCCAGAATTCACCCTCTGCGATAATAGTTAATACGATGGAACTCCATTCCCCACAGTTTGGTTTTTCAATCCATACTGCCGACGAAGATAAGATCCTTTCAAGGTACCTCAAGTTATAGAACTACTGCTATCCTACCTACATTCTTCCTTCTTCAAATTGATGTTGGTTTTTCTTCAACCGAAGTATAAGGATAACACAACTAAAGAAAAAAGTCACATTTGTTCTCGTTCCAGGGCGAGATATTTGTTTTGAAGAATTCTTTCCGTTACAATTTTCTACTCGAATATAAATAGGTAAGGGAAGATCTTAGAAAAGATCAATAACCCAAATAATATGAGACGCAACTAATGAATTATTCCGTTTCCCCTCTTCTGCTCATTCTTCTCCAATCAACGGCGGAAGAACCAGGGAAATCGAGATATATCAATGTCATAATATGACATTATTAGTTCATAATGACATAATGTCATAATATGTCATTATAAAACTAATATTATTAGTTTTATAATACGATATTGTTATTTTCCAATTTAGTTCTATATTCAGCGCAGCGTGTTCAGGTTTGGAGAAACTGAGTCGAAGATACTCAAAGGGGTTCCTTAAAATCAAACGTAGTGTCTCTTTGTTTGATAGTGCTATGGAATACCTAGACAAAAACCCATACCGCAACCCACAAGGTGGATCGCTTCAATGTTCTTAATAAAGCAGTTTCTCGCATACATGATTTGAAACACTCTGATTCGCTCCAGGACTCCCACTCCTATCCAGAGAACTTTTCTACCCTGAGAAGGTCATATATGTAGGTATATGAATACCTTCTCCACATTATTATTAAACTGAGATAGTTCTACATCAACACTACACACAGAGAAAATTCCATTTTTTAAAACTGACCGAACCTCAAGATCCTCCGCATCCCACATAGGTATCGGAATACGGTCGATAACCTTCTCCGCATTATATGAATAACTGTATTGCTGTTATGAATGCCCAATGAATAATAAACACCAAAAAAATAAACAAACAAAACTGCACTTGGTATAAAGTTTTGAGTTTGAGAAGAAGTTGTGAGGTCGTTCCTCTCTCGTCATTTGAGTGAGTTTTGATTATGATGTTTTGATGAAATCGGTAAAACTGAAGGTGATATGATATGAACTCAGCAAACTGATTTGTAGCAGTAAAGTTTCTCTGAATCAAATTCCAGGTAGAACAGTGGCCTCCTCTGCCCCCTCACTACACCTCCCTCTTTTCTACAGTGTAGTTTCGAGAATTCATGGAGAGAGAATAGAACTGAGTGAGGTAGATATGAATATCAACGCGTTGGACGGAAGTGCTGGGTCCTCTGCTGCCTTCGCTAAGGACCGACGATACCACTCACCAAACAGTTTTAAAAGAGGGAGAGATAGCGGCTGTGTGTAGATATTCAGAGAACGGAGATTTAATGTTTCTGTTGTGGACAAACGGGAAAACTTCCGAGATTGTGTTATTGAACTTAAGTTGGCATATAATAACAGCATAGGTAGGTTATGAAACGCATACGATCACATAGGTTATACGATTTTGAAATATGCTAAATTTGTGTATAGTGGAATAACTTGGAAACCTGGAAACACCTACCTACACTTTTCCAGTTGTCATACACATTGACCTTCAATGGAGAATGGAAAGCCTACCGTTGGAAATTTGCATGTCAAATATTTCCCAAATATTAAATAAATAAATTTTATTGGGAAATAAAAATAAAATAAATTTTACTGGGAAGCACAGATCTTGGTAGCCAAATTAAGATGATCGTCCACCTCATAGGTGTTGATAACAGTGACAGGCAGACTCCAATCACACTACTTCTTGTTGAAAAAAACCTTTAACTGGTTTGTCATTAATGGTATTCCTGAAAACATATTGATGGGATGTTGTTATTTTGAATGAATGTGGACGAGTTTCGGAAAACTATATGACATGCAGTTATGCCTTTGGTAGATCGATTTAGATTTGCATATTTGCCTATTAGTTTCAAGAACCTCTGGGAGGTTCGAAACATTTGTAATTAGATTGGTGCTTTTGTCTTCACAACTATTTCAAACTAGAAATCTAAGGGTGTGTTACACCCAATGATAGCACCAGGTATACTTCTGGGTTCTGCAAGTAGAATTTCTTCATCGTCAAGGTCTTTAGTGTAAACCTCCATGTTGATTCAAATTTTCTTCTCGTTGAAGTGTTCCGATACTGGACCCTGGCGTGCATCTAATGAACTATTCCAACACACGAAGTACACATCAAGCACCGAATTACAAATTAGGAGAGGGGTGTAATTGGATTGGGTCTTTTACCTTTTAAACTGCTTGAAACTACAAATTCAGGAGTATTGTAGCCAGTCGTGGGACCACATAATATCATACCTTCTGGGTTCCACAGGCCCATTCATATCTGCTTCATTACATTACACATTTGAAAGGAGTAAGCATCTTTAAGATTGAGTCTTTCGGTGAGCCTGTGGGTGGTAAGACGGGTTGGGCAAGATCAAGAACTGAATACCGTCACGTACCTGAATACCTCAGCACTACACAGGAAGACTGGTCTTGATAAAAGGTGGTGAGTTATCAAACCTCACGGTCATGACGCAAGGATGGAGAAGTGCTGATAAAATCGGGAGAGCCTATTTTGGCGCGTTTGGTGAAAATATTGTTATTTACTATCGATTATTATGAAGTTGTGAGGTGACAATACTATGATAATTAAGTTATCAAGTGATATCTGGGCGAACATTAGCATAATTTTGTTTACCAACTTCATGAGACAGCTCCATTTCAAACATCGAAACCGAGACAAATCCCATCGCATATCACAACCTGACAACAATCTTTCAATTAGCCATTGTCCGTAAAATTAGCTTCGCAATAGTATACCAAGTATTTTTGGCGAAGTTAAGTGGAAAATTAATCAGAATTTATAGTCATTAAGAGCTACTCACAATTATTGATTTATTACTACTCCTTTATTTCAGTTTCAGGTATGAGGTTTCCAATGATTCATCAAGTTTCCTTGTTGCCTTTATTTTTTAACTTTTTTTATATTGTATCTCATTTTTCCAGTATTAAAAAGAGCCTCATTGGGAACATTACTTACCCACTACGTTATTTCTTATTTTACGTGGCCCTCTAGCCTTTTCTTGTTCTAGCAGCTAAATGCAACCTATAGGTTGCAAATTTTTCATGTCAGTTATGGTTGAATCGAGATGGGATAGTAGGAATGCAACCATAACCACCATCACGTCTAATGTAATCTTGCAATGCTTAGGCGAACTTTAAAGTTTATCGTTTGGAGGTACCGAAACGTGGCAGATGAAGAAACGAATCCCTGATGAGCTATATTTGAACCCTCCAATCGAAAAAACTGAACAAAACGTCTTGGTAGGTATATTGGATTCGGTTTTAAAACTGTTATACCCCCGACACTTGATGTTCCCGAGAGCTTAAATTTGGTTTACGTCCTAACGTGCCACTGGAGAGTTGGTGTACAAAAAATCAACTCTCGAGACACTCAGGGGGCCGAGCTACGGGAGGGTGAAAACCCCAACTTGTTCCGTCGCGTAATCAGTGTCTCAGTCGCTTCGGTTTTCAGGGCTTCGATCGCCTCCTCTGTACCAGCAGTCACCTCCTCTACGAATATCAATCATAGCTATTCATAGAGTCAGTGTTGAGCAAGTAAGGACATCAAAATTTGATGAGCGGCACACGCCTTGGAGTTGGTAAAACCGATTAGAGTCCCTCTCTCCTCCTACAGCTTTGCTCTTCGTTGAAGCAGTCGGTCTCGTTGATATGTGGGACTTTGACCTGTTTGCTCCTAATTTGGCCCCTTTGATGGAGAGGAAGCTTCTAAACACATTTGGAGCCTCATCAAAGGTGAGTTCGAAGCAGAATTTCTTTCACGACCCTCTTTACACCAATGTGGATTTCATTTTCATCTATGTTAAAGTTTTACATTGAATATAAACAAATACGAATCCGTTGGAGACATCGAAAAACCATACGTCAAAACGAAATTATTTCGAATGTTTGCGGCATGCAGATTTGAAACATTTCTTGATACAAACCCATTTCGGAGCTTCGTCCGTAACCACATTACATTGTAAACAAAACATTAAGTACATTATTTTCGATTAAGTAACTCCTCCTCCCCTGACATTTCACGCTATATTCTAAGTTCAATGTTTTGTCCCAATCTGCTTAGCTTTTATTAAATGCATGTTGTAACCGTTCCAACTTGATGTAATTCATCATTGATCTTGGTCAGAGAATTTGAATATGAAGCCAGTTGCGCTCCAGAGTTTGTTTGGGACAAGATGGGTGAGATATACAGTATACACCCAAGATGGTATTTGGGTGAATTTCATGGTGTAGTTAAGAACTGGGTTAGAACCTGTGTTGCTGTTCCAAATTTTCAGGTTGATAGTTCCTGATCTCTATCATGTACCAACGACGAGTGGTGGAATGCGGGCACCATGGGTCTAAAACTTGATGCTATGATAAGAAATTTAGTGTGGCAGACAATTTCTTAAGGTTTTATCTTGGGATTTATACTGTGTTTTGTTGGTAAACTCAGCCATCATTGATCCGGTAGCGCTATTAAAGGGTTAAGAGGTGTTATAATTGTTTTCACTCCTATCAAGCCGATCCCCTCCTTCTACATTCTACCTCAAGCCCTGCTGGCTCCCACTCAGTTGCCTCTTGTCTCATGCCCTGCACGGATCGTTAAAAAAAAGATTTCACTAGTTTTGCCTGCCATTTCCCAGTGAACCCGAACTATTCTCAGTTTCTCCTTGAGTTAATTCATCCTGAATTTTTAGAGGATCGTTACTGCAGAATGTCATCTCAATGCCTAAATTTTTGAGTACCTACCAAAAAAATGAATAAATAAAATTAACAAAATTAATCATTTAAAAACTGCAATTCCGGCACCTAGTAGAGAGGAACCTATTTTATTTCCACGTACAGATGCCCACTCATACGTTTGATTATTACTACCATATAATAGAAGAAATATAATACCAGAAGAAATATAATATTTTCTGTGTAAGATGAGAAGATTAGTTACTTTAGTACATAACATTTCGCTTTGATGTTTTCCAAAATGAAACGATACCTTTTCTTTTTAAATAGGCTCTTGCAAAGTTGAGCATCCTTCATCTGGGACTTCATAGGGCGAGCTACAATGACAGGGACATCTGGGGTTTTTAATTTCAAATAATACGGCAATCATATTCCGATCATGGGTTAAAGACAACCAGAGCAAGGCGGATGTTTTTGCAACTTATCTATCAAACATTTTTATGCCTAACTCCCCTGTAATAGATGCACTACTGGAGTACACAACCCTACATCAGAACCCTACATCATAATTCCACCAGTTACAATCAAGGAGGTGGAAAACACAATAAACACAATAAATTGTTAATACAAAGAAAGCACCTGATCACAAGACAAACCCTAAAGCAACTACCCCGAAAAGCCTTGTTTTTGGGGGGATGTAAGTGACCTGCTGAGAATATTGAAAAGAAGGAAACCACACGAACTAACAACAATTATCTGACTCAACAAAACAAGTTCTGTATCTTTTTTTCGATTGTTAAACGTAGTAAATAAGATCAAAACTAAGTTGTAAACTTATTGTAATAAAGAATGTTCACAAAGAAAAAAAATATATTCCATGAATTTAGCGAAAAATGGAAGAAATATTTTATTCAAATCTTTCATATTCCTCTTGTGTGTTCGAGTAAGAGTTTTAAAGCTGGAGGAACTTCCCTTTCTTAAACTATGAGACATTTTATTTTTAAAAATTGAAAACTTTGGCGAGTGATTGCAGGAAGTCTTAAAATGAATACAAATACCCAACCTACCTCTCGATTTTTCGTGGCATTTTCTATTTAAAACTATTCAATAATTCTTCAATACTAAACTTGCAATGATCGAACGGAAGTTCCTTCTTTATCGAACAATACTGAATGAAAAAAAACCCTGCGAATTTTTCCACAATGTTTTAGTATCTTCTGCACAGATTGCTATTCTGTCTAGATCACTGCTCTGTCTACAATGTCCTTGTAAGTCCTATGACTATTCGAAATAAATGGAATGATGAGATAAAATAATTTTCGGTTAGGTGGCCATAAATTATTCATATTAACTTTCCTTCATAATATGAAGGAAAGTTAATATGAATAATTTATGGCCACCTATCATTATATTATAATAATAGGTGGCCACCATTATATTATATTATAATGCTGGAGATTTTACTTGTACCAACCAACGTTGAAATAATTGATAACAGGGTGTACCATTATAAATATTTGAAATTAAATTGTTTCCGTAGACGCGAAGAAAAACTCGATAACCCAAAACCATGTGGAGGATATACCTAATTTATTTTTTCTAGTTCGATTCCGATGGTTCACTATCGAAGATAATGAACCAAAAATGTGGAAGATCTGGCCCAGGGTTCAGATGGAGCTCTGACGTGAAAGGTCAGTCTTTCAACCAAATACGCCACTGATGAGCTTGATGGAAGATGACGCAATCTGGACTCGTTTAGTCGGAACGAGTGATCCGTTTAGACGGAAGGTGATCACAAAAACCGACCGTTGACAGCAATTCCGAAGGGAAAAGTCAGAGTATTCTTGGCTGTTGTTTTTCGGGAGAAAAGAATCCCCCCCAAAAACACTCCGTGTAAAAATCACCCCGCCTCGCAAATATCATTCTTCAGAGGCCGGAAAAAGTTATGATATCCACTTTCCCCGCCCGCCCTTTTCCTCATTAAGGAGCTAAGTATAATGAAAAGCTTAACCACTTCACAAGCACCGTACCCCTTTCGAAATCTCCCCTTGGCGCTATTGCGAGACGTTTTTATTACTTCCACAAGCAACTAATACTTGATGGTGGTTAACGTTTTATACAAGTATTAGTTGCTTGTGGAAGTGATAAAAACGTCTCGCAATAGCGCCAAGGGGAGATTTCGAAAGGGGTACGGTGCTTGTGAAGTGGTTAAGCTTTTCATTATACTTAGCTCCTTAATGAGGAAAAAGCGCGGGCGGGGAAAGTGGATATCATAACTTTTTCCGGCCTCTGAAGAATGATATTTGCGAGGCGGGGTGATTTTTACACGGAGTGTTTTTTGGGGGGATATCACATCTTTTTGTTGTTGAAGTGGGTCATTTTATAAAGAAGGTCTATGCAAAATTTCAAGTCGATTGCTCCGGTTACCCAGGCTGTAGACTCGTCAAAATTGCCAAAATTAGCAAAAATTTCAGTTTTTTGTTTCTAAACGTTTTTGGGTTGAGATAATGGGTTAAACCTTTCAAAAGGCACTGTCTGATGTTGAAACGAAGCTCTGTGCAAAATTTCAAGTCAATCCGTGAAGGTGGAAATGCCTAACTGATTAAGGAGAAGAAGAACAGGTAAGGGTGAAAACCCGGGTTTTTGAAGTTATATAACTCGGCTCCCTTTAAAGATATCGACTTGAATCTTTCAAAAGGCACTTGCTACACTTGAAACGAAGCTCCGTGCAAAATTTCAAGTCAATCAGCGAAGGTGGAGAGGCTGTAGCCTTGACCGACTGAAAAAAGTAGAAAAACATGGTAATTGGTTTTTGAAGTTATATAACTCGGCTCCCTTTAGACTTAGCGACTTGAAACTTTCAGGGCTTTCTATTATCCACACCAAAAAGATCCATACCAAATTTCAAGTTGATCGGTCAACTAGGAGCCGAGATATGGCCATAATTAGCCTTAATTACCCTAAATTTCAGTTTTTTTGTCCCTAATTTTTTTTTGGGTTGAGATAATTGCTTATTTCGTTCAAATGGCACTGAGCCATGCTATAAAGAAGATATGTAAAAAAATTCAAGTCGATTGGTCCTTTTACCCAGGCTGTAGACTCGTCAAAGTGGACAGAATTTTCCTAAGGTTTCTGTTCTTTTGTTTCTAAAACTTTTTTGGGTTGAGATAATGGGTTAAATCTTATATAAGGCTCTGTCTCAAGGTTAAATGAAGCTCTGTGCAAAATTTCAAGTCAATCGGTGAACGTGGAGAGGCTCCAGCCTTGCCTGTCTGAACAAGGAGAAGGAGAAGAAGAAGGAGAAGGAGAAGAAGAAGGAAAAGAACAATCTAAAGCCGAAAAACCGGGTTTTTGAAGTTATGTAGCTCGGCTCCCTTCAGACCTATCGATTTGAAACTTTCAGGGCTTTCTAATATACACTCAAAGAAGACCCACACTAATTTTCAAGTTGATCGGTCAAATAGGAGCCGAGATATGGATACCTCGAAAACGCGTTTCGTGACGTCCGGTAAACATACACTCGGCATCGTTCGTTTTCTCAACTTCTTTGCTTGGCGGGGCGGAACGCTACCGCGTTCCTAGATAGACGTCTGAATTTGCGTTTAGCACTGGATGTCCTTTTCGTAGGGTAGAGGTGACGATATTGTAAGGATTCTTACTACCTTTTTGATAGAAAAAGTTTTTTTTTTGTAACGTAATCTCCCCACATTCTCGCTACCTATATCTCAAACGTCATGTTCAGAGTTGCATCATGAATATGTCTAGAAGATAGTAAACGTATAATAAACGAGTATATTATACACGTTTCTTGGGTATCATTATTGATTGATTATATAAAATGAGATTCTCCAATGGTTTTTATACGTCAAATAGGAATGTTATTCCAATGTACCGAAAAATAGGCGAAGTCACCTAATGTTTCATTTTTCACAGAACTGCATTAGAATTAGAACTGCATTCTAATGTACAGAATATGCCTTAGAATAACCTTAGGGATATATTGAACATTGTTGACACCATAATAACGGTAGTGATACCTGGAATATATACGTGTTTGATATCGTTTCCCAACGAACCCCTTTAGTATCCCGTGAGGTCATAAGAGGCAATGGACCTATCCTTATTATTGATTATCCGTGATTTCCATCCAAGTTTGTAATGCTTTGATTTATCAGAAGAAGTAATGTTTTTAATAAATATGAAAAAGTAAAAGTATATGAAAGTATAAATGAGCGAGAAATTACATCCAATGATAGATTTTCGGATCCGTAGAAGATCGTCATTGTGTTCAACTATCTGGATTTAGATCACACGTAGGATAGTTCCAGATTCTTGGTGGAACGGGTTCTACTCTTGGTAAATCTCAAAATAAATTCTACCCAGCCTTCAGTGAAACTATGTGTGAGTAATAAATGCCCTACATCCGTTCTTGTACATATATTTTTTCGCGGTCGTCCATTCGTTATTATTTTTATTACTCATATTAATTTGAATAATGTATCGTAGGTGGGGGAAAAACGAGTGCCTGTATAACTTGGGATTTGGGAGTCGATCACTAGATTAAATCTATACACGTTTCCCTTGGCATAACCGTAACCGAATCAGTTATACTGCTGAAACGGGACCCAGTTGTAACATATGAATAATGTAGAAGGAATCCAATCCATAGATTCACTTCAGCGTATCTATGTATGAAATGAGTTGGAAGTCATTCCGCTAAGCTATGATTCATAACAATGCTGAGAACCGGATAAAATAGTGAGAACACCCGGGGTGGTGGGGTGGGGGGGGGGAGTGGAACTGTAAGATTCAATACCGTCTGCTGTTTGAAGAAGTTTTTTGTGGCGATATGAAATAGTTACTGGTGAATTACTCGTAGTTCAGGGAAAAATCAATTGGGTTTTACGCTTTACCTTATAGTCCAGTCAATCTAAGCTTTGGAGCGGAAAAAAATATGGGATTTTGTTTTTTTGCGGGAATATGTAGGGGAGGGTCCCCTGATCAAAGTCCAATAAAGTCCCGAGCCGACCCCCCCACCACGATGGAGTGGGGGGGGTTTGAAGGTACCTTTTCGTGGTTTTTCGGTTGTACCTTGAAAACAGTGCGTCGTAGACGAAAACTTTGTAATATAAAATGAAAGCTTATTAAATTCTCTAAAACTTTTATCGTATACACATTATTGAAATTCCGCACCGTTTCCGAGATATACGCTCCGGAAAAGTGACCTTTTTAAAAAAAAAATTTTTTACCTCACTTTTTTTCTCAAACTTTTCATCCTACCTTCTTACCTGTTCACTTTTAGCTAAAAGTATGAATATAAAAGTTGTAGAGGACTAAATTTCCTTCAAGAATATATATATAAATGCCTATTTATCTTTAACGGGTCGTCGGCTACGAATTTTTACAAAAATTTGGGGCTTTATAAGATAGACTACAAAAAGGTTGTATCGAGTTTAATTGATAAAACCACTTGAATATTGAGAAATATGAATGAATTGAATATTAATATTTGTTAATTAACATGAGAATGGTAGCATGATAGAATGGAGAATGATAACATTGGTCATGGTGGGTAACATTTTTATAAAAATGTTATGAATAAGCATGAGAAAAACACATCATGGTGTTCTTATTATGTTTCTAAAATATATTTTAAATTTTTTCAATTAACAGTTTGTTGATGTTTATCAAATCAAAAATATTTCTAAATGTGAATCATCATTCCATTCGTTGTCCACCATCGAAATGCGTCCAAATGCCATGTTATGTCCCTAATCGTTCAGTACATTTGATCACCTTTCAATACTAAATTAATGGCGTGCAGCTTCAGCGCCCTTCTCTGATTAAGGACCTTGGAGTATTGGTCGACGCCAGCCTTTCTTTCACCACCCAGATCGACTCAGTCACTTGTCGAGCAATGCAATCGAGCATTTTTCACAGAGCAGTTATCAGCAAAAAGACCGGCGAAGACATAGCGGATTTGCTCTCATACGAGCTATCTCCATTCCCCATGTCCCTTTTTGATGAGGCAGGCATGAGAAAAACCCAGAAGTCATCATTATATAAAGTATTCCCTGTCTATGCAGAAGAAGATATTCGAGTCAAAGCCTCATATGCAGTGATTGATGGTGGCTTCCTCCTTCACAGAGTTAAGTGGCGTACTGGCAGCACTTTTACCTCGATTGCTGGGCAGTATTTAACATACTCAAAAAATCATTTCGGTCACTGCAGTGTAATTTTTGATGGGTATGAAGACCCAAACTCCACCAAGAGAGCTGAACAGAAGCGTAGGAGTGCCTTAAAAACATCATTGGACATACTGTTCGACAACAACATGGTAGCTACAGTTCAACAAGAGCACTTCTTGGCGAACAGCAAAAACAAGACCAGGCTCATTGATCTACTCGTTCAAACTTTCGTTGAGAGTGGGATAGAAGCTATTGGCGCTCCTGGAGATGCAGATGGACTCATTGTGAGATGTGGATTGGATAAGCTTGCAGCGCACCCCACAGTGGTAGTTGTTGGAGAGGACGTAGACCTGCTGGTGATTCTCCTTGCGCTTGCACCACCTACTAGCAGTATTTTCTTCTTCAAGCCAGGGAAAGGGAACACAGAAAACAAAACGTTTTCATGCCAGCAGCTCCAACTACAACCTTGGAGTGAACTAAGTAGGGCCATTCTGTTCATACATGGCTTCTCGGGGTGCGATACCACCTCCGCGATTTTCTCCAGGAGCAAGATTACAATGATACACAGTTTCAAAAAGTTCCCCACCGAAATGAGTAACGTAGCGAATGCATTTTACAATCCGCACTCCACAGCAGAAGAGGTTGGTGAGGCAGGGCAACAGGCATTCTTGAAGTTGTATCAAGCCACCCCTGGTCAAAACGACCTGGACACCTATAGATACCGGTGCTTCGTCAAAGATTCATCAAAGAAAAAAAGCAGCCTCCCCTCTCTCCCACCTACCAAGAACGCTTCGTACCAGCACTCCCTCCGGGTTTATCTACAAGTGCAGACTTGGTTGGGAAACTATCTCCCACCAGAGAGATGGGGGTGGAAGAGAGAGGAAGGAGGAGATCTAGCTCCTGTGAACACCACAGCCCCACCGGCACCAGATCACGTGCTCAACTCCATATTCTGCCACTGCACGAGAGGGTGTGAATCAAGATGCAGGGGATTGCACCAATACCACCACGATTGACGACGAGGAATACGAAGATGACGACCTCGACTTCGAATGATGGACAACGAATGGAATGAAGGAATGGAAGCTGCACGCCATTGATTTAGTATTGAAAGGTGATCAAATGTGCTGAACGATTAGGGACATAACATGGCATTTGGACGCATTTCGATGGTTGACAACGAATGGAATGATGATTCACATTTAGAAATATTTTTGATTTGATAAACATCAACAAACTGTTAATTGAAAAAATTTAAAATATATTTTAGAAACATAATAAGAACACCATGATGTGTTTTTCTCATGCTTATTCATAACATTTTTATAAAAATGTTACCCACCATGACCAATGTTATCATTCTCCATTCTATCATGCTACCATTCTCATGTTAATTAACAAATATTAATATTCAATTCATTCATATTTCTCAATATTCAAGTGGTTTTATCAATTAAACTCGATACAACATTTTTGTAGTCTATCTTATAAAACCCCAAATTTTTGTAAAAATTCGTAGCCGACGACCCGTTAAAGATAAATAGGCATTTATATATATATTCTTGAAGGAAATTTAGTCCTCTACAACTTTTATATTCATACTTTTAGCTAAAAGTGAACAGGTAAGAAGGTAGGATGAAAAGTTTGAGAAAAAAAGTGAGGTAAAAAACTTTTTTTTTAAAAAGGTCACTTTTCCGGAGCGTATATCTCGGAAACGGTGCGGAATTTCAATAAAGTGTATACGATAAAAGTTTTAGAGAATTTAATAAGCTTTCATTTTATATCACAAAGTTTTCGTCTACGACGCACTGTTTTCAAGGTACAACCGAAAAACCACGAAAAGGTACCTTCAAACCCCCCCCCACTCCATCGTGGTGGGGGGGTCGGCTCGGGACTTTATTGGACTTTGATCAGGGGACCCTCCCCTACATATTCCCGCAAAAAAACAAAATCCCATATTTTTTTCTTTTATTTGGGATTTTTCGGCTTAGATTGACTGGACTAAGATGGGCAGAACCCATTTGAATGGCTCAGTGAGGAAGGATTTCGCCGGCGATTCCGTTTCCGAAAAGAGACGGTTTTGCAAGTTCTCATACCTATTAATAATAGGTATGATTATAATATAATAATCTTCTCTAGGACTGAATTCTCTAGTAAGAGAGGACTTCCACTGACACCAGCTATGCAAGTGCTCGATACTCTACGGTTTTACGCGACCTCTTCTTTCCAAGTGTTTTTTTTTTCCAAGTGAGTAACCCTTTCCTGTGATTTTTTCAACTGTTGGTTTGTGGAACTACCTCTTTACCTCTCTTCGATGCAAACAAATCAAGAAAGCTAGTAAGGTAAGCTACTTGTTTCGTTTCATATATCCTTGGGATTTCTGGATGTTGGTATGTGGTAAATGTTTTCATGTGGTTTTGTTGTATGTACAACTCGGGGATCGATGTAATTCTCCAATAACAACAATGTGTCTGGTACGTGTTGATAGCTGCTGAATCCTGAAAGTAAGCTACTTGTTTCGTTTGATGTATTCTTGGGATTTCTGGATGTTGGTATGTGGTTAATGTTTTCATGTGGTTTTGTTCTATATACAACTCAGGGATCGATGGAATTCACCAATAACTGCACCTGATCTGGTACGTGTAGATTGCTGCAAATCCTCCAAAGCATAATCATGTAATTCTGTAATAGAGTTGTGAAAACATTCTCAATTCACTAAAATTTGTTTAATTTGTTCACAGGCAGTTTGTGGAGATCTGTTCTCTATCAGCCAAATCATATAGTCAACGACGCTGATAATACCACTGGCGACGGAATTAAGAACGCATTCATCGCTCGTTATTTTAATAATTAAAATATATTTAAATTTCAGGTGTTTTTCATGATTACTCCCTTTTCCCTTCAAAATAGGAATGTAGTTGAGGGTTCCCTTCAGGTGAACAAATATGAAGAATTCATTAGTATTTGAAGGAGGTAGGTATAATGTAAAATACATGTAGATATAAAAAAATAGGAAAATTGAGGTAGTAATACTGAACATTTTTTTAAAATTTAACCCAAGAACTTGACAATGTAACGTACCTATATACAAACTCATTTTTACTTTACTTATTTTCTTAAATACAAACAAATTTCCTTTTCACTCTTCTTTTAACCACTTTGATGTATACTTTTTAACTTTCTTTTTGTTTTTCAACAACTTTCTGATTTCTAGCAACTTATTTTTCTTCTCCAACTCAAACAATTCAATTTGGTGCTTTTTTTTTAAATTCGAACATTTCTAATTCGTTTCTAATATCGCTCTTCTTGCTTTCTACTATGTCCTTTCTCTAACACCAACTGCCTCACCTTCGCCTTCTCATCTTCCCTAAACACTTGCATCTTCTTATTCGTATCAATTATCAATAAATCTAATTTAGTATGACAAAGAACACAAACAATTCTATTCGAAACGACGACAACTGTGAACCTTCTGGTAACCTTCCGAGACTGTTTTCACAGTTTGGAAGTGAGAAGGGAAAATTTCCCCGTTTAGTGTTAGAAGTGACGGGGATTTTTATCTCTAAACAGAGAAACTTTCCCTTCAATAAACTGCGGGGCTGCCAACTGCATGCCGAAAGGCGTAGCGACCACTAAAACTAAAGCCTAGTGTACACTTAAGCCGAGTGCGCATTCTTACTTGAATAGAAGTGTTAGTGAACACTAGGATTGAACTATGAATTCGAAGATTGAAGTGGAGGGCGACCCTTTACTTTCCGAAGTATTAGTGGACACTTATCTTTAGGGTCGACTATGAATTCCGCCCTAAATGTACAGCTAAGTGAACAACAGAAGGGCGTCTCTCATGAATTGGAAAAGAAAATATCCGCCAAACTGCTTCATTACTACTAACATAGCGACCCATTCGGTATTGGGTAACTTCATCATTGGAATCCTCTTTGGTGCTTCCAATCACAGCCATATCACTCCCTTTGGTTACATATTCGCAAATGTATTTAATAGATTTCACTGAATGGTAAGATTCAACGTTGATGTGTGCTTTGAATGTCTTTGATAAAATGGGTGAATATGGAACAATCCAACGATTATCTATTTCAATATCTTGTTGATTTAATTTGAGAATTGTTGATTTTCCATTGACTGCTGTCGATTGGCGACGATACAATGGATAACCGTCATTACCAGTAATTGTTTCCGATAGATGTGTCCGTGATATCGTTTTGAACATTTACCCACCATACACGGTGAATTGTGATTAAGAGTTCCACAGGGACCATGTATCATGTTTATGATAACTACTTCATGCAATCCAGGATGTACTTGTACATTAGGGATTTCAGCTGATATCACTGCATCAACTTCATTTGGCCTTATCATTTTCAACCCACCAAATCAAAATCCTCGTTGCTTAGACAACGGTTAGTGCTTGACTACATTTTAGTTGGAAAACATTTGTTTGGGAAAAAGAAAAGGGCTGTTTTTATCATTTTTCCGGCAATTATTTGAATTTTTCTCGCCGTAAAAACCATCCTTGAAGTTCAACGAACATTTTAAAAAAAGAATTGGCCAAATTGGTCCAGGCGTTGTTGAGTTATGCGCTTACCAACACATTTTGCGATTCATTTTTATATTATAGATTAATAATAATTATTATTAATTATGGTTAATTCATACGATATCCGACTGTTGGAATCGACTGGGTTCCTTTGTGCAGAACCTGAATGATAGAGATGATGAATTAATTACAAATAAAATGTACCGATATAATTCTGGGGTTTTTAATACTACGTCGGCAATACTTTTTCTATAAAAGAAGTACCTACCAACAAACATTCGAAATTACCTTCATTTCCGTAGCACGAAACGTACCTCAGAACAAAAAACTCGACATCACTAAAACCATATGATGTTCCAAACAGCTCGTTAGTATGAACGTTGACCTGTATTTCAACCGTTTGATTCGCGATCGTGTTGACAGGTTCAACCTTTGAGCCCTCATTGTGAACGAACGGCTGGTCGTACAAAGCTGTGGATGGTCTTAAAAAATTCTAAAGAATAAACTCTATCTAATTATGGAATAAAAAACATACCATTTCTTCTGAATTTTTCGAGTTTTGGAATTTTCAAAATTTCAAAATTCGTTTTGAACCCCTTTCCCTTGACCTAGGGTTATGAAAAGTTTTCGAGGACCATTGTGGGGTTGGTCGGAACCCATAAAAAAAATATCGTAATTTTAACTCAACGCTAACTGGGCAAAGTGGTGCGGACGGCGGACGGACGGATTTTTTTTAATTCGATTTTCTCTCGGATTTTCTGAATCTACGTATCTTGAAACGTAAACCAACAAATTTTGAGGGGGGGGGGGGGGGGGGGTTAAAATTTTTTTCTTTTTTGGGCGATTCCAATGGTTCATTATCGAAGATAATAAACCAAAATGTGGATTGGAAACCGCATATAAAGAGAATAGTGAGGACAATGAGGATTTGGCCATCCCCTAAAACAATAAGAAAATTGATGATTTGACCAAGTAGGTAGCGCCGTGAAACTTACATAAAAAGCTACTCCTCATTCCGCCTATAATTTGGGCAGCACGCAACTCCTCAGGCCGTACCATGAATACTTGCGAGGCTTTTTACGCTAAATTTAAGAAAATCAAACTCACCACAGCATATTCCTATTCTTGGACGTCCTTGAGGAGCAACAAACTGACTCCAGGATAGCCTCCAACGGCGTCGACAAACTGGTACGGATTCGGTCAGTAGCAGTAAAGAGGCTCGCCACCATAGATAATTTAATAGCTGATTACATCAATGATTTTTGATTTCGTCAAAAATGTAGCAGCTCACAGCAAACCTACCCGATTGTAATTCGTGACTGAAGAAGACCTGAGGAGGAGCATCCGTCTCTGATTTACTTACAAGGTACATGCTCGTTACTAAGGGCCGGTTTCACCAACGTTTTTAATCAACGTTTAATAATTAAATCGATGATCTTAGGTGGTAAACAACGATGTCGAGTTTCACCAACGTCGTTTTAAATAAACCAACGAGATAAGAAGATAAATCAACGATTAAAATTAACCAGCCGATTTTGGCTGGTTTAAGCCCTAAATCAACGATTTACCACTCCGCCATCTTGCCAGTTCTCAAGTTTTGTTGTGATCCGTTTCTCTATTCTTCTTCATTCTTGACACCTATGATGAGCAGGGGATTGATTAGAGCATTTCGGTTGGTGGACGAAATTATTGATGAAGATGAAGACTTCTCAATTCGACGGCCGCGATGGATTAGAGAGAGGCTAAATGATTTTGACCTCGATGAAATCGACTTCAGGGTGAGGTACCGGCTCTCGAAAGCATCAGTTCTATCCGTTCTTGAACAAATTGAACATAAAATCGAGTATCCAAGTGACAGGGTTTTCATTTGACTCAAACTTCGGCTCCCTCTTCCGCTTCTGCGACGCTGCCGCTTCCATCGAGGCAACCGATTCACAAAATTTTAAAAATGAAACAATCAACAATAAACAATCACAACTAAAAATCAACAATCACAACAATCAAACGAAAAATAGTAAAATATAGGGAAAGCAGAAAAAGAAAAATCGGGAGGATCGCACACAATTGAACAATCGGTATGCCGTTATCAGTCGTTATCGAATAGCATCCATGCTAATTCGCCGTTTAATCCCATGCTAATCCATGCTAAATCGTCGTTTAAACTTAAATCGATGTTTTATTAAAACAACGTTTTATGAAATCTTTTTAATCGTTGATTACAGTGGTGAAACTCATTTCTCCTTATCAACGATTAAAATCTCTGGTTTGATAAATCAATGATTAATTTTAACCATGGTTACGAGTGTTTGGTGAAACCGGCCCTAAACTGCTACTTTGATTCTGTAGGTACCTACAAGTATATAGTTCCGAGATATTGGGTTCAGCACAGCTAGAGCGAGGTGACATTCCATAAAACTCGGCGATGTCAAGTCGCTCTTTGGGGTAGGATTTGAAAGTTAGAGCGAGCTGAGCGTTGACATTCAAAAAGAGCGAGTTGACCGGATCCCATAGGGAGATTCTTCATACGGGCCCCGATTCCTCAATGGTTCTTCCAGAAGGCTAAAACATAATTCAGAGAGAGCACCTTCTCATCCACCAAAAAACACTGCATTTAAAAATCACCCTCGCAAATATCATTCTTTAGTTATGATATCCACTTTCCCCGCCCGCCTTTTTCCTTTCAACTTAAGAGATGTCCTAACAAGCACCGTACCCGTTTCGAAATCTCACCTTGGCGCCATGGTTTACGTTTATACATACGTAGATTCAAATAATCGAATAAAAACCCCTGCAAGTTATTGACACAAAGGTTTATCATCTTCTTTGTGCAGCTCACCCTTCTGTCAAGATCACTAAATGGCAGATTAATTATTAAGAATTATTATTCAATCTTGTTGACGGTATTTCATTGGCTCAACCTATTAGGTCGCACTGTGAACGAACGGCTTTTCGTATGGTCTCTGAAATGTCTACCAAAAAAAAAAAAAAAAAAAAAAAAAAAAAAACTAGCTACACCGTTTCATGTAGGCATAATGTTCGAGGTATGATGTTTTCAAAACTTCAAAATTAATTTCCAACCCCTTCCTATTGTCTGAGGGTTATGAAACGTTTCAAGTGTCATTGAGGGGCTGGTGTGAACCCGTAGCCCAAATCATTTTAGGACAACGTAATCCATCATTTTAGGACAACGTTAAGTGACGGACGGATTGCTAGCTATGAAGGATTCGGATGTACAGAATTAGCTGGTCCAAATGATCCAAGGATCCGCTGACACTTACGTATGTGAACATAATATGTTATTCATAGTAATATTATATTACACATCATAATATGATTATGAACAACATATTATGTTGTTCATAATCACATTATGATGTGTAACAGTTGGAACTGGTTCGGGAGAACCGGAACGGGAACTGCCCCTTCCAGGCTCCCATAATTTGCCGCTCGATTACCTTAGAAAACCTATACTGTTAAAACCTGCATTAAAGAAATTCGTACATATTGAAAGTGCTCTTGTGTCTCTAAAAAACCCCTACCCATTTGCGAGATCTCTTACATGGTGTCATGTGTTCTTTACGCGAAGTGAAAACGCGTTCTAACGAACTCACTTGTTTAAAACCTTTCCCGGAAAAATAAATTTTCCTCTCGACATTCCAACGGAATTTTCTCAATAGAACGCCATTGACGAATCGCCCCACGATGGCCGACGCGAAGCCTCCACATCCTTTCAATTTCGACGCTGACAATCTTCAGACAGAGTGGAAAGAATGGATGCTAAATTTCAACATATATATATATGCTCGCATCAAAAAGAAAAAGTTCCAGTCATGCAGCATGGCTATAAGAGCGAATTTTCGAAGAAATAACCGCTTTTATGTAAAATGTGATGTTTGGAACATCTCATTCAAATATAGGCAATCTTGAACTTATTTTATTTTGTAATTATAGGTATTTGAGTATGAAGCTATTCGGTTAATTCGGTATAATTCGGGTAATACCCCATCGCCTAAAACTTTCTGAAAATTCCTATTAGGCCAATGTTTTCACAACTTGATACCATACATAGTAGTTTTATACCATTATAGGAGTAGCCTTAAGCAAAGTAAAATTTGGGTTGGGATAGGGGAATAAAAAATGTTTTGAAATCCAGAAGATATTTGTTGGATACGTAGGTAAAAAATATTGTCTCCATTTCGTGCAGAGTAACACCTCAGTTTATGGATTTTTCAACGCTGAACACGATGATGAAGTCAGAATTGCGATATCTCATTCCGTTATCAGATTAGAGCAGATGAACTGTGAAGAACGTCTCAATAACAACCACGTTTCTTCACCTTCAACGTGCTCCAGTTTGAGAACGGAATGAGATATCGCAATTCTGACTTCATCATCGTCTTCAGCATAAGAAAAAAACTTTAAAATGAGGTGTCACATGTCTGACTGTTTCATTTTGGGAATTTATGGGTGATCCCCCCCCCCCCTCATACCTAAAATTCCAAAAAACCCACCATCGTGTTCAGCATTAAAAAAAAAAAACCTTTAAATTGAGATGTCACTTGTCATACTGTTTCATTTTGGGAATTGATGGGTAGGTAATGCCCCTCCTCCTCCCCCCCCCCCATAACTCCCAAAAACCCCCCTCAGGATATAGCTTTTTCAAAACTGAACACGATGATGAAGTCAGAATTGTGATATCTCTTTCCGGTATCAGATTAGAGCAGATGAACCGCGAAAAGCATCTCAAGTAAAACCACGTTTCTTCATCTTCAAAATGAGGTGTCACATGTCAGACTGTTTCAAATTTGGACTTCATGAGTAATTTTCCCCCCCTTAAAACTCCCCTACACCCCCCTTAGAGTGGCCCGATTCTGCCCATCTTCGAAGTTAGCCTGTCGATTGCCAAGACAGATTTTGTGTGCAAATTTGAACTTTTTATCTCAATTCTATCGAGAGTTATCGTCTGGAATGACACATACATAAATACATAAATATATACATATGATTTTTTGTGTCTTTTGGCAGTGAATTCAGGATGGTCTGAAACGGATTTTGGTATACAAATTTTGCGGAATTTCGAGTTTTAAAAATTTTGGACCGAGAACAATAGCTTCCTTTTCTTCGAAAATTCGCTAAAAAGGAACCAGACGAGGTAAAGATCGCTGTTCTCCTAAACCAATTAGGCCCAAAAGCTGTGGACATTTCCACCACGCTGAAAGAAGATGCCATGACCAAACCGGAAAGTGATGAACTCACAAGGGAAGATGCGCTGACGAAATTTGACGAGGTGATCAAAGCATTCACTAGCTATTTCGCACCTCGGAAGAACATAATACATGAGCGATGTAAATTTAATAAATTATGTCTAGCTTCCGGACAGTCACTAATTGAATTCGTCACCATTCTAAAAATCGCAGCAACGACATGCGAATTCGCCGAGCGAAATAATATGGTGAGGGACCGCCTAGTGTCACAAATTCCAGACACTGCTCTCTTGAACCGGATGTTGGACGAGGGAGACAAACTTACGCTGGAACGAGCCATTGAACTCTGCAAGTACTACGGATCCAGGAAGACGGAACTTGAAGATTTCCAACAGCAACCGGACAACCCGAAAATCGATGACATCCGCCAGAAAGGTAGACGAAGCCACAAAGGTACCTACAAATCGTTGAAAACATCGCCGAGTAACAAGCCATCTACCAGTAAGAAGTATCTATGTAAGAAATGTAACACAGAACATGTTGCTTGTAACTGCCCAGCATATCAAAAACAATGCACGCTTTGCTATAAATATAACGATTTCGCAGTAGGTTGCCCAAATAAAAGAAGAAATTTCAATAAAAATGGCAACATGTACGCTATAGAAGACGATAGTAGTGGTAATGAATCGACGTACATAGATTCAATTAACGTAAAAATCAATAAAATTGAACACTCGAGCAATGATTGGAGCATCATGGGCAAAATTGAAAAATTGAAAATCAAATTTAAACTCGACTCAGGCTCTGCTGTAAACGTATTGCCCTTGAGAATTTACAACCTCAGCCGGAACTAAAGCCCTGTAACTTAAAACTATCGGCATATAATAATAACAAGCTGAATATAGAAGGTAGAATAAGTCTACTTAAATAAGTCTACTTACTAACTTTAACCATGTAACTGCTAAGGTTGATTTTATAATAATAGATACGTTGGACAAACCAATTTTAGGTTTGAAAACGTGTGAACAATTGGATATGATAGCCAAGCTAAAGAAAATAGAGATCAAAGAAAGGCTAGATAAGAACTTTAAAAATAGGGATGAAGTGATTAAAAACTATAAGAGTGTTTTCAGTGGAATTGGAAAATTTCCAGGTGAACCCTATACAATTAGGTTGAAAGAGAATGCAATCCCAGTCACACACTCACCCCGTCGTGTTCCAAAGCATTTGCAAACTAGATTAAAAGAGCAACTTGATAAATTAGAAAATGCTGGAATAATTGCTAAAGCAGACGGACCTTGCAATTGGCAACACCCTCTTGTAATAGTAGAGAAAAAAGATGACAGTTTAAGAGTTTGCCTTGATCCGAGAGATCTTAACGAACAAATCGTCGACGATAAATTCCAAATACCGACGCAAGACCAAATATTTGATGATCTAGGTAAACAATTTTATTCAATCCTCGATTTACGCGACAGCTTTTACCAGATCCCGATCTCGAATGAATCTGCGGAATTATGTACCTTTGGATCACCCTTTAATAGGTATAAATTTCTGCGTTTGCCATACGGAGTAAAACTTTGCGCTGAAGTTTTCCAAAAGAAAAATACTGAGATCTTTGGCAGCATAAAAGGTGTCAAAATCTACATAGACGACGTAATAATATCAGGTTCTTCTAAAAATGAACATGACTATATATTAAAACAAGTACTAGATAAAGCTAAGGAATCTAACATCACGTTCAACCCCGATAAGTTTCAGTTCAGACAAGATAAAATAAAAATATTAGGTCATATTGTGTCTGCTGAAGGCATAGCAATAGATCCTAATAGAATTCAGGCTATTGAGAACATGCCTGAACCTCATGATAAGAAATCATTGTTAAGATTTCTGGGTATTATAAAATTCGTAGGGAAATTTCTCCCAAATTTATCATCAGTCACAGAACCGCTACGAACTTTAACAAAAGATAATGAGCCCTGGGTGTGGACAGCAGCCCATTCACACTGTATAAAACAATTGAAAAATTCACTAATTAATAGCCCAATATTGGCTCATTATGATGAGCATTCCCCAGTAATAGTTCAATCGGACTCAAGTAATTCAGGTCTAGGGTATGGTCTGATTCAGAACAATCGTCCAGTAGCATACGCATCTCGCTCGTTGACCAAAACAGAACAAAATTATGCTATCATTGAAAAAGAATTGCTAGGATGCTCTTTTGCAATGGAGAGATTCCATTATTACGTTTATGGTAGGGAAGTGGAAATTCAAACCGACCATAATAATAAATATAATAAACCGACCCTAATAAATATAATAAAACAACACTTTGATAAAGTAACTAGCAGACTTCAGAGGATGCGCCTCAAACTTATGAAATATAATTTTAAAATGACATACTAACCAGGTAACAAGATGCTTTTAGCTGATGCTCTTTCGAGAGCATATTTGCCTGGCTACACTAAAGACGACCCCGAAATGGAGTATGTAATTCACAGGCTAATC